>CM077820.1:38178396-38562521 GCA_039720395.1 Liquidambar formosana
TTCCCCTCAAACTTACCCATATGAATTACCCAACATGGCGTGCAAAGTTTGATTCTCTCTTGATTGGCTATGACTTAATTGGCTACATTGATGGCTCGCACCTGTGTCCCTCTGATAACCCAGCAAAAACCAGTTTTTGGAAGCGCCAAGATCAGCTCCTATTACATGCCATTCGTATTTCAGTCTCTGACTCTATTGCAACTCTTATTGCATCCACCAAATCTTCTAAAGAAGCGTGGGACAAACTCAAAGGCCTCTATGCGAATCGATCTCGCTCACGAGTTATGAGTCTCAAGGAACGACTCACTCGACCCCATGACGGCAAGCCTATTGCTGAATATCTACAAACTCTCAAAGCTATCTCAGATGAGTTGGCCCTCATTGATGTTCCTCTTCTCGATGATGATCTTGTTATTCACATCCTCAATGGTGTTGGTAATGACTTCAAGGAAATCACTGCTGGAATTCGTGCTAGGGAAAATCCCATCTCATTTGACGACCTCCTATGACAAATTGGTTGATTTTAAAGCCTATCTCAAATGGCAAGAAGCCCGCCATGAACCCCCAGTGCTTTCTGCCCATACAACTCACCGAGCCAACAACAACACAAATCGCTTCACTTCTCATACCAACCGTGGTGGTTCTCATGGTTGTTCTTCACCCAACCGATCCTAATGCACATCAAAGTCATCCACACAATCCCACTCGCTTCTTTCAAAACCAGTATCCTGCAAATCCAGGAACCTCATTCACTCCTAAATTGCAGGAATAACTTCTCTCAAGGCCGTGGCTACAAGGGCTTCTACCAACTCTATGATCAACAAGGCCATACTGCTAAAAGATGTTCCCAGGCTCGTCATTCCACTAGTCCTAACCAACAGCCCACTACACCACCACTGGCTATTCTCCCACTCAAAATTGGCTTGTTGATTCCGCTGCAACCAACCATGTCACCTCTGATCTATAGAACTTGTCCCCTTCCTCTCCCTATGATGGTCCTGACAACATTGTAATTGGCGATGGCTCAGGTTTAAGTATCACTCATTCTGGCTCAACTACTCTTCCTAGTCCATCAAAATCCTTTACTTTATCAAATATTCTGTGTGTTCCTTCTATGCAAAAAAATCTTATTTCTGTTTCTCAATTTTGCAAGACTAATCTTACATCCATTGAATTTTTTCCGTCTCATTTTATTGTGAAAGACCTACGCACTGGGGGAGATTCTCATTCGTGGCCCGAATAGACATGATGTGTATGAATGGCCAAAGTGTATGCAAGTTTCTGCTGCCTAGCCCTCCTGCCATGATTGGTGTTAAAGCTCCTATGCAAGATTGGCACAAACGCCTCAGTCATCCATCTGCTCGTACCCTTCACTATCTTGTTAAGCATTTTTCTTTACCTTTGTCATCTATGTCTGTCAGTCCAGCCTTGTGTCCCTCTTGTCAATGTTCTAAGAGTCACAAACTTCCTTTTAGTGAGTCTTCCCTTAAGAGTCGTGGTTCCCTTGATCTAATTTACACTGATGTATGGGGTCCCTCTCCAATTGAATCAATGGACAATTTTAAATATTATATTATTTTCGTTGATCATTTTACTAAATATGTGTGGCTTTATCCTTTAAAAAAGAAATCTAATGTGTATTCTCTTTTTCCTAAGTTTAAAGCTATGGTTGAAAATTACTTAAAACTTCAATTGTTTCAATTTATTCCGATGGCGAGGGTGAGTATCAAAAACTCGGCACTCTTCTCTCTATCCATGGCATCACTCACTTAACCACCCCACCCCACACCCCTCAACAAAATGGCACCGCTGAGCGCTGCCATTGCCATCTTGTTGAAACCAGTCTCACCCTTCCTTCATCACTCCTTTTTACCCCTTTCTTTTTGGTCTCATGCCTTTCTCGTTGCAGCCTACTTAATCAATTGCCTTCCTACCCCTCTTCTTGACAACAAATCACCTTTTTTCCACTCTCTTTGGTGACTCACCCAATTATCTTAAATTGCGTGTGTTCGGTTGCCTATGATACCCTTGGTTACGCCCCTATTCTTGTCATAAACTTGACTCTCGCTCTCGCCCATGTGTGTTCCTTAGCTATTCTCTCACTCAAAGTGCCTATAAATGCTTTGATCCCCTCAACTCATCGCCTTTTCCTTTCCCGTCATGTTGTCTTTGACGAGTCTGTGTTTCCCTATCCTTCTTATTTTCCTTCGTTTTTCTCCACGCAATCTCCTTCATCAAGTGCTTGGTTTCCCACTCACACTGACGCTTGTGTTTACATACCAATCTTGCATGGTTCATCGTCTGGGCAGCCCCCACTTGCTCCTGCCTTGTCTTCATGCTCCTCAGGTCCGCTCTCTACTGCCGTTAATGTATCTTTCCCGCTTGCTGCTCCTCCACCCCTCTCCACATCTCTTACCACTTCACCTGCCCCACCTTCCCCACAGCCAGCATCCCCTCAACATTTCCTGTACCTCTCGTCTCCCCACCTAACCTAGACCCTACTCTCTCTCGATCTCATTCCATGACTACCCGTGCCCAAAAGAACATTTTTAAACCCAATCCCAAATATTTACATGTTACCACCAAGCATAGCCTCTCGCATTCCCTTGAGCCAACTTGTGTTACACAAGCCTTGCGTGATCCTAAATGGTGTCTTGCCATGTCAGAAGAATTTAATGCTTTGCTCCACAATGGTACATGGGCTCTCGTTCCCTCGCACTCCTCACAAAATCTCATTGGGTGCAAATGGGTGTTCCGTGTCAAACGGAAATCAGATGGTACCATTGACCGTTACAAAGCGAGACTGGTTGCTAAAGGTTTCCATCAACGTCCCGACATTAACTATACTGAAACATTTAGTCCGGTTGTCAAACCAGCCACTATTCGGTTTGTGCTTAGTCTTGCTCTCCAACACAATTGGCCAATTCGTCAACTTGATGTCAACAATGCCTTTCTCCATGGCTCACATTCGAAAGATGTCTATATGTCTCAACCACCGGGGTTCACTGATCCACTACTTCCCTCTCATGTATGCAAGCTTAAGTGAGCTCTCTATAGCCTTAAACAAGCACCTCGTGCTTGGTACCACAAGCTTCGTTCTTTTTTGCTCTCCTATGGGTTCATCAATGCCCAATCCGACCCATCCCTCTTTATTTATACTTGCACTGATGTCATTATTTACTTCCTTGTATATGTTGATGATCTTATTGTTACAGGAAATCATGACAGCAATATCTCTCGCTTTATTAGTTCTCTCTCCCAGCGGTTCTCTGTCAAAGACTTGGGGGCCCTTCATTACTTCCTTGGTGTTGAGGTCATTCCCAGCACTCTTGGCCTCTTTCTTACTCAACAAAAGTACATCCGTGATCTTCTAATCCAGACTCAGATGGATGGTGCAAAGGAAGTTAGTACTCCACTTCCCACCACTGGCTCTCTTATCCTTCACGATGGTTCTGCTCTAGCCGATGCCGCCAAGTTCCGCAGTGTCATTGGTGCCTTACAATATCTCAATCTCACACGTCCAGACATTTCATTTGCTAGTGAATAAACTGTCTCAATTTATGCACAGTCCCACTGAACTACATTGGACAGCCGTCAAGCGCTTACTTCGCTATCTCAAAAGCACTATCTTTCATGGTCTCTTTCTTCAGCGGAATATGCCCTTATCTCTCCATGCCTACTCCGATGCCGACTGGGCTGGTAACCTTGATGACCAGCAAATTCCACAACTGCCTATATTGTGTATCTTGGTGGCAATCCCATTTCTTGGAGTTCGCGTAAACAACGATCAGTTGCTTGCTCCTCCACTGAAGCAGAGTATCGTGCAATTGCCTCCACCGCAGCTAAACTTTCTTGGATTCAATCCTTACTTCATGAGCTTGGTGTTCATTCTTCTCAACCTCCAGTAATCTACTATGACAATATTGGAGCTAATTATGTGTGTGCAAATCCTGTTTTCCATTCTCGTATGAAACACATTGCTATCAACTTTCATTTTGTCCGTGACAAAGTATCTCAAGGTCTCCTTCGTGTCGCTCATGTTGCCACTGCTGATCAGCTTGCCGATGCACTCACCAAACCTCTATCTCACCAACGGCTCTCTCATCTTCGGCCCAAGATTGGTGTCCCCAATGGGAGCACCATCTTGCGGGGGCGTGTGAAACCTAAGCCAGCCACGCCACCAACAGATCCAGTGGATCCCAGCTAGCCCTGCTTAATTCATGGAATCATTTCCTCTGCTTAATTCATGGAATTATTTCTATGATTAGCTGTAACTATTTTTAGTTAGAATATATTATGATTGATTCACATTGACTTTGGAAAGGATGTAAATCTGTATATATACATTACAAAGAATAATGAAAATCAAGCTTTTTATACAACCAATATTCTGATTTTATAGGTGGCACGCCACACATTCAACCAATTCTTGCACTAGTGGTTGACCTGCTGTTGCACCACGTATAAGGTGCTTTCTGCGTCGGGTGTAATATTCTCGGAGACCGATTTGAATAGTTCAGCGACAGCTTTGTCACCTCCGATGGCATTATAGATGATCCCTCGGGAGTGTAGAAGGGAAACATCCTCGGCATTGCCAGTGATGTTGTTCATGAATTGGACATAGGATGTCACCTCGTTGCCTGCCCCAATATGGAAACGCTCGAAAGCTATTCAGGTTCAAAAACATCGATTCTGTAGCATCATCCACAGCAATCTGAGGGAGCTTGAGAACTCCGCCGCAGAATGAAATGTCCTTGATACTTTGATTTTTACTTCTCTTGAATCTAATTCTGGCTTTGTCAAGCTCTGTTGCAGACCCGATGATCTCACAACCATCTCCACTGGCCTTCATAGTCAATGTGCGAGGACGTACTTTTTCCGGGGGGTTCTTGAATGAAGCTCTTCCTATACACATCCAATACATGCAAGCATTTGCCAATGCGTGAGAAAGTACGTGTACCAGTACAGAAGGTGAGAATGAGCTTGTTGATGTATTCCTCTTCCTTAAAGAAAACGTTTAAAATTCGAATCAGACAGAATTAAATCCACCAACACCAAACCACCGGTGCAAGAAAAAAAAGGAAAAAAAAAAAAAAAAGGAAAGAAAGAAAGAGGGAAGACACCATTTTGTGACGTCTGTCCTCAACTTGAAGCAGCTTGTCAAGAACCAGCATAGGCAATTGGTTTTCCAGCATCAACATGTCGCACCTAATAAGTGCCATGATATATAGTTTACCGTGATGGCTAAAGATTGGATCATTTAGAGCATAGTCATCGAGAGTTTCAGTCATCAAATGCAAGATTTCCAGCATGAAACATCCGTCAAGATTCATCAATTTCAAGAATCTGCTCAGTATTGTTTTGCCATGAGGGGTCAAGAAAATCATACGAGTCTTTCAAATAATCGACCACTCCGGCTAAGGAGTCAACAAACAATTGTAAAGGCTTGTGTGATCTCTTGAGGAAATGAAGGAGAGCTCGGTGCTTGTGCTCCTCCATTGGCTTCAAATGATCTTCCCCATGATGGTAAGGGCCGAAGGAGACTGCCTGAGGCATGTAGGCTTTCTTGTTTAGATTGGTGATCACGGGACCATTTCCATTTGTACGGTCATTGGCAAACATATTTCAAAAAGTACGGTAAATTTTAACTTATTTCCAATTCTAAGGTAAATCGTGGTGGATTACCACGATTCTCACAAAATCGTGTTCTCTCAACACGATTTATGGTTGGGCACACCATTTTTATACGGTCAATAGAATTCTGTATAAAAATTATATACTATTCACACGACTTTAAACTGTTCTTTATACATACCCTTCTTTTTTATACACTTAGACACTTTTTTATACACTCTGGGATTCACTCTTTCACTCTCATTCACACGCTCTGATTCTGATTCACTCTCTCACTCTCATTCACTATCTCACTCTCTATCTCTTGCTCGCTCTCCCTCTCTGTAACCACGCCGGTGACGACGTGGTCCCTCTCGCTCTCCCACTCTTTACATCTCTCTCTGTGACCAGGCCGGTGACGACGACGCTGAAGATCTACCGTCTGGTCCCGTCTCGCTTCCTCCCTCTCTCCATGTCATTCTGTCAAGGACGAGCTCCATCCGCTGTCGGCTTAGATCCACCATTGTCGATCTCGTGGGGGTTAGATCCACCATCATCGGGTCTCACAGGTACGGCAACTGAATCTGAAATTTAGGGCTTATTTATTTATTTATGATATTTTTTTTTTTTCTAATTGAAATTTAGAGCTTTCTCTTTCTAATTGAAATTTAGGGCTTTCACTTGCCGAAGTAACAGTCACAGGTACGGTAAATGGATCGCAAAATCTAGGGCTTTCCTCACCCCCCTCCTCTCTTGGTTTTTCTCTGCTTTGATGATTTTTTGTGTACATTGTGAAGAGAGAGAGAGAGCTTACATAATGTGGTGTGCAATGAAGCCCTCAAGACTGATATGGAGCCATTCAAGTAGTTTTAGGAAAAATGACTGCACATTAGGGTTTAATGATTTAAAATTTAGGTATTAATTGTCTGGTGAGCATTTTGGAAAGCACTTGTTTTTTGAAAAAAATGGGTATAATTGCTTCGGAAAGGCAAAACAAACGATGCCATAGCATGTTTTTTGCTTTTTGTAATTTTTTTTTCAATTCTATTCACCCTGGATTTGGTTGCTGAGAAAACTAAGTCAAATGAAAACAAAAGATACGAAATTTCAAAGTTGCAATATCTTTTCTTTTCCTGCATTTTCTCGGAAACCAAAAGAGGTTTACCCTCTGTTTGGTTCATGGATTTTACGAAGGAAAGGAAAAAAAAAAATTTGAGGGATTCTGGTTTTTTGTGTTTGGTTGCCAAAGAAAATTATAAGGAAAGAAAGAATGCTGGAAAAATTGGGGGGAAAATGACACTAACCACTCTCTTATGCTCTTTTTCTCTCTCTCTCTCTCTCTCAATTTAGGGAAATTTTTTTTTCATTTTTTTACTTCATGAACAATTTATCCTTACCTGCTCTCTGCACATATATATCGATCTCTGTGTCTGTGTGTAAATCTAGGTTTGTATTTTTATTTTTTTATGTTCATGAAATATATATATATTTTTTTCCATTAAATGCTTTACCCTCTGCTTGGTTCGTGGATTTTACAATAGAAAGGAAAAACTTTTTGAAGGATTCTGGTTTCTTGTGTTTGGTTGCTAAAGAAAGTAGGAAAGAAAAAAAATATGCTAGAAAAAAAATGGAGAAAATCTTAATTTCACTTTCCATTTGAAAAGGTGAGGAAAGTGAGGAAAAAACTTGGGAAAATTCCATCGGGTCTAAACTCTCACCTCTCAGGCTCTTACAGCTCGCCTCTCCTTTCTCCCGCGATAGTCAACTTACATTGATAACCTTGGACCGCTAGCAACGGAAACCTTGATTTTCGACTACTACCTCTGACCAGCGACTTCTGATCGCCGATCACCTCCTCTGACCAGCAACCTCTCACCGGCGATTTCCTTTTTCGACAGACAACCATCTTCTCTAACCAGCGATGCGATGTGGTGTGGATTCAACTAATCTAATCAACTATTTTAATCCGACTGGCCAGCAAATGGCAGAAGGAGTCTTTTTCTTCCCTCTGTAGGGGTTTTGAATCTGAGTTCAGATGGTTGTTGTTGTGTTTTCTTCTTTGTAGCTCTACAGGTGGGTAGTTTTTGGGCGTTGGTGTGTGGTATTTAAGATTGAGGTAGCTGGTTATGTAGGAGATCTTAGTGGTAGTTGTTTTAGGTTCTTTTGTATTGCTCTAGGTAAGCTTTGCTTGTTGATTGTGCTTTGTTTTTTAGTGTCAGGGCCGTCCATGGTGTTGTATTGTAGAGCTGTATATGTTTTTTGCAACCCAAGTGTTTGCTTTTAGCTCTAGGTGAATGAGTTTAGTTGATTGCAAGTCTTCTCTTGCTTTGGTCTTGGAGTTCTCATCGGTGGTAGTCTGTTTCGTGTCCTTTGGCTGTTTGGGTGGTCTTAGTTGGTAACTTTGATTAAATTTTTATTATTTTTAGTCTTGTAGCCACCTTGCTTATTGTTTTGCCTGTGAGGTAGGTCTCCTTTTTTGGTTGTGGTGTTTGTCTGGAGGTGCCTTTGTAGGTCTTAGGATGAGTAGTAGAGAGCTTAAACTGATATTTGGGAATGGTAACTCTCCATTTTGACAGTAATGGGATTTATCAAAATTAGGGTGGGCCTCATATTTGATTGTGATCGTATTGTTAACTTTTTAATATGATAATTTATGCCCCTTTATTATTGTTTTTTTCTTTCTTTTCATTTTCTCCCTCAACAACTAAACATAAGAAATTATTTTTTTAAAGAATCTTCTTTTCTTTCCTCTAATTTTTCCTAGACAACCAAATATAAGAAAATTTTGTACTTTCCATACATTTTCTTTCCTTTCTATTTTTTTTTCCCTCTCCTTTTCTTTCCCTAGTAAAATCCACGAACCAAACGGAGCATTAATGCAAGAGGAAAATGTCAGTGGTAGGTAGAAAATGGTTTGTTCATTCCATTTGTAAGGAAAAAAAATTCGGATTAACCATTAAAGTCAAATGACATCATGATACAAATATTTGTAGACTAGTAGAAACCTGGGCAATACCTGGGAATCGAACAGTAATTTTATCTAAATTTTATATATAGGCAAAAAAAAAAAAAAAAACCACTAAATAGTTTTTGTTTTACTAAACAAAATTTGATTTCACGATAACCTATATTAAAAGAATAAGGGCCTATTGGAGAATTTTTAACTGTTATCCAGTTTTTAAATACATCAATTCACTATTGATTTGAAAAAATTTAAAATTTGAAAAATAAATGTATTTTAAATGCCACAACTTAATGAGAACATGAAACATAAGATGCTTTGAAAGGTTAACTTTTTAGAACCCATAATTCCACAAATCTTGTTGCAACCCGAAAATAATATTAATTGAAATCCTTGCAATTATGTTAAGAAATGCAAAGAGTCCAACATTAAACAACTAAAACAAAAGTATTGAAATCTTGTGTAATATTTATAGAAACTATCAATACAAAAAATATTGTTATCGCCTACACAAGAGGAGGGGAGGAGAATAAAAATACAACTCTGTCCATTTTTTTTGCTACATAACAATTAGTTGTGACCACGCCCACGACTGAGACCATGCCCGAAGTTACGTTTCTTACAATTAGCTGTGATTAATGCAGAAAACATTTAGCTATGATTAATGCAGTGTCATGTCATCTAACTTGAAGCAAGTCGAACATACCCTCTATCATCTTCCCCATTACAACCTTCAGGTGGATTATCAATTCCCTTGTATTGTATACCCGATCGCATGCCGTCTAGACTTGATAGTGTGAATTGGACAAGCCTATTATCCATCACCACCTTATAATTATATTCATCAATATTGAATATTCACCAAGTTTTTTTCTTTTTTGTTTTTTTTTTTTTGGGGGGGGGGGGGGGGTGAGGAAGGAGTGGGTGTTTAAAAGATGTAATTTTCTACATTTAGTTTGGATGTTAAAAATTTTCATGGGAATTGAATCCGTCGATCATGTATTACATAGCATTCAAAATGAATTCATTTTGTTTTTGATAGCTTCTAAAGGATTCTCTCTATATGTTTTCTTTTACATTGGCTCAAAGTAGGATCATTTTAGAGAGGATATTAGGATCCCTGAAAATTGCTTATTTGGCCATTTGTATTAGATTATGGGTATTAAGGTAATTGATGCTTTCAAATTTCACTTGACATCTTTTAAAGATCTTTTAGTATGTGGTTAAAGAAAGAAATTAAAAAAAAAAACAAACAAATTACCAAAAAAGAGATTGTAATGCAGCTTTACTTGGTTATCCTGTATACGCAACTGGACATTAACGCGGGATGTTCTTTCGTGGCAGTTGGTGATCCCTCGACTTCTCCTACATTAGGGAAAAATTTTTTAAAAAAATACACAAGGAATAATAAAAAGCAAATATTTGGTACCCTGAGTATCTCTTTTTATATATATATATATATATATATATATAAATTAAATCAAACACTTTCATTGACTTTAACCTGGCAATATCAATGAACAAAGGGAATTGGCTTTATATTGTATTTTCATGTGCAGTCCAACCACAAAGGGAATTGGCTTTATATAGTAGTATAGCTATTTCCAGGTCGAGGCATACATGGTTGGGAAAGTGGTTTCTTATTCAAAGAACAATACATTTATGATGATATTGTTCTGACTTTATCTATCTCCAAATCAATCCCCACATAATTAAATGATGGAGAATTTAAGATATGTTTATTTTTATGCAAGCAAATAATTTTGAGCATTTGGTGTTAACTACTTGTTTCTTGAGTTTCTTAGTTTGATAAATTCATTTTTCCATTGGGGCGGAGTTTTCTTTTTTCCATTTCTACCAATCGTATGGTCTAGAATCCGCTCATTTTCATCATTTTTTCTCTGCAGAAAAACCTTGCCTCAACCTTATTAAAATAAAATTAAAATTAAAAAAAAAAAGTCCCAATTGATTTTCTGATTTTCTGTTTGGGGAGGGAAAGAGTCACAGCTGGGCTCAGCGGGTTGATTTTCTTATTTGTGGTAGAAGGCACATAGAAAAAATGGATGAAGAAAGTCAACTCATGGTTTGTGAAAAATGTTTAGTTAGTATAACGCATAAGTTGCCTTTCTTTCTTTCTTCTTCTTCTCTTTTTTTTTTTTTTTTTTCACAAGGTGTAAGTGTGATCCAACCTGCCTCCAAAATCTGTAAGTTTAAGACATGGGGCTAGATTATATAGCCAGTGTTCCGTGAGGGACCAAAAGGTATCAGATATGTAACGTCCAAAGGGTATGATTTAGTAATTGTTCTGTGCGTTTTCAAGGGGAGATCGTGAATTTCGTAAGAGAAGAAAGAATTGACTGCTTTCACTCCAGTCGTGATCTTACCAAAAAAAAAAAAAAAAAAAAAAAAAAAAAAAAAAAAAATCAAAAACAAAAAAACCTTAGCATTTTTCATTTTACAAATATGGGAATCCCACTGTTTTCTGAGATTATGAGACCATATATGAATTAAGGGAAATATTGCAGATGTATGGGGATTAGTAGATAACCTCTCTTATTTTAATTTTGTCAATGTACCTCCTTTATGTTTTTATTTTTGTCAACATGCTCTATGGTCATTTGCCGTTAATGAAATTTGACAAAAATCAGTCACGTGATTACACACGTAATATCGTTAATGGACCTGTATTGCTCAAAATCACCGAAATTCTTGTTGGCATCATGGCTAATTAGGTGGCCATTAATAATTGATTTTGTCTTCTAACTAAAATAGGGATACGTTGACAAAATTAAGACATAAAAGGGGTTATCTATTGACCCCCATACTTCAAGGGGGTTTTCTGCAATTTACCCATGAATTAATGATAGTGGGTTTTTGCAACACTGTCCTTCAGGTTAGTAGGTCCCCCACCTATAAACAGAACCTCTATGGAAAATGATGTGGCGCAAGCACAACACAGATTTTGCTTCTTTTTAATTTTAATTTTTTTAAAAAATTTATAAATTTTGTATAAATTTGCAAGAAAACCGTTACAAATTTCATATTCCTCCAGTTACCGCGCGCTCAACATTCCTCCCTTTATCAGGTAGTCTCTGCATTTTCTTACGCCTTCTTTTTTTCATTTGGTTACTGAGAAAATTTGACGAACCAAACATCAAGACGCATGAGATGGAAAACTTCATTTTTTTTTTTTTTTTCTCATTTTTCTGGGCGACCAAACGGAGGGCTAATTCAATGCGACTCAATAACAATCTGATTTTTTTTTCATCGCTTGCCGTTTCAAGCAATTCTTTCCTTTTCCATATATTGGATGGAAATTAAAAACAAAAATTAGGCATCTGCGTTGTTTGATTTTGAAGACACAGAAATTTCTTGAAATTTGCCGTTTGAATTACCACGTAATTGCAAGTTCCATGTGAAAATAATTTTCAGTTGAATGTGAAGCCTCACACATTGAAAGTACTGGAATTTGGATATGGTACTAAACCAAAGGATATCCCCAGTGCTCAATTGCTTCGCAAATGGCAGTAGAAACTCTAAATGCTGCTTACAAATGGCATCAGCATCTGAGAGTGTTCAGCTTGCAACTTGCTGTCCAGTTGCTGGGCTTGAAGGACGACTCAATTCTACCACTCCAGCCGTGATCTTAAAAAAAAATAATAATAAATAAAATAAAATAAAATTACATGACCCAAAATCATGTTGGGCCAACACGACTTTGGAAAAAATTGTGTTGGCGCACCACGATTTTGGCCTTAACCTGTACACTTTTCCGGGCTGACGTGGAATGAGAAATGGGCCAAAATTGTACTGGCCCAATACGATTTTGGGGTAAGGGAATGGCTATTGCAACCCCCTATTCTTATAACCCCACCCCTTTATTTTTAGTTTTTAAGATTTTATGAAAAATATAAAAGGTTTTTGCAAAAACCAATCACTTGGTTCACTAGAAAACATCATTTTGAACAACTTTGCAGGAGAAAGTTTTTCCAAAATCTATCGTTTAGGTAGACTTTTTGGCAAAAAATGAAATAAAGGCAATAAATGGCTAAAAAGTATATTTAAACAATAGATTTAAGAAAAACTTTCTTCTACAAAGTTGTTCAAAATGATGTTTTATAGTGGATATCACAGCCGGTTTTCATAAAAACCTTTTATATTTTGCATAAAACCTTAAAAACCTAAAAGATGGGGGGTGGGGTGATAAGAATGGGGGGTTGCAATAGCCATTCCCTTGGGGTAAATCGTGTTGGGCCACCACGATTTACGGGAACATCCACCACGATTTTGGGCCTCCACCTATGGTCCATCTATGAGGGGGGTATAAAAATGGGTAAAAATCGTGTTGGGCCACCACGATTTACATCGAAATCATGTTGGACTACCACGATTTTGGGCCTCTAAATACACACACCATACGGATGATTTGGGTGTAGAAATTGGGCCAAAATCATGTTGGCTCAAAACGAATTTGCAAAATCAGTGTTGGTCCAACACGATTAACGGTAGCTGTGGAAATAAGTTATATTTTACCTTATCTGTTGATTAAAGTTGGTAGTTGACCGCACAAGTGGAAAAGACCTGTGATCACGCGGGTAGGTATTTTGTAGATTGACCGCTTCTTCCAATGTTCTCCCTCCGTTGAAGTATCTGCCATGCGCTTGAGACCATCTTCTACTTCAATGATCCAGTTCTCTTCTTCCATATCAACCTTTAGTTCAGTGGTTCATTTCTCCCATATCATCCTTTCGTGAGTTCATTTCTTCCCTTATAACTCCCAGGTTGCTCAATACTAAAAAGAAAAAAATATATAAATAACTTCTATGCCAATATGCAATTCTAAAAGATCAGGAAAAATAAAATTCAAAAAAAAAAAAAAAAATTTCAAGCATCGAAACTTTAATGTTCTTTCGTTGCTTTACAACCAGGTAAGGGCATTACATTTAATAAATGCTTTATGAACGCCTGACCAACCCATGATTCCCACTTAAATTGACAGTTACGCAAAAAAGATTTTGTTCTTTCCTTGGGTAGAGTATTAACTAAACAAATCCAGGATCCCTGAGCTAAAACACAAAAGAGAATTCTAATGTGACTCCAAAATATCTAAAAATAAAGTGTCCGAAACTTATTAAATACTAACACTTGTTTCACACGTCTAATTCATGCATGTATCGGACACCCCTGAGGAGTGTGTAATATTTATTTATAATTTATTTCTCCTTTACTTAACAAGGTCAAGACGCAGGTCCGACATTTCACCAACAAAAATGGGACACGCTTGCGATAAGTTGGAAAGAGTATTTCTGTGAATTTTAATAATTGCAATTAGACAATTGATGACGATTTTGTTTTTGTTTTTTTGTGCTGAAAATAGAATCATGCTTTATTTTTATTTTTGGTATTAGACGATTGACGTATGGAGTTATGGATGTCATACTTGTTTATGTAATTATTATATACTTTGAGTAGTACACTTGATTCAACTTTGTATCAAGTGTACTTCAAAATTAATTCTTAACTGCAATTCGTATTTTGCAAACCCAATCATTAGATTAAATATTTGATTCGTATGTAAGTCATGCATGCCAAATATCACATTGATCCGAGATTAAGAGTTGCTTCATCCACAAATGAGCGATTATTATTGATTAAAAATTTTATGTTTTGGATCTAACACAGGAAAGCCTTGGGGGTGCCGAATCATTAATTGCCATGTCATATCTTTATGGTCTCGAAAGGATTAGCCCAAAGAGCCAATTCTAATAAAATTCGCAGTGTTGAAGCAGAACAATCAACTTGGAAAGGTCTTAGTAAAACGCTCATAACTTTGTTGTTGGGACTTGAAATCAAGTTGGGTTTGAAACTATGCTCAAAGGGCTTCGAAAGCATATAAGGTTCATTAGCTAGTTTATCCTAAGCACATTCAGATTTAAGGAAGAACATAAGCTATTTTCTTAGACTGCAAAATTCTAGTTTCTTCTATTTTGAGTTTTGTTCCAACTTACTTTATTTCTTTAATTTTGTTTGCCATAATTTCAAAATTGATAGTCCTTTAAGTCATATTTTAAGTCCCTAAGACTCTCTTTAATTTTGGTTTGGTGTTATTTAATTTTCATTCAAAGTTTGCTTTGCTATGTGCCCCTTCTTGCTTGGAAATTGTGTTTGCCTTAAAACTATAGCCAAAATTGGAGGGTTTGTTCCATGCTAAGGTTATTTAAGCTTTTAGTCTTTTATTTAAAAACAAGTTTTAGAGAATTTGAATGAGAATTTAGCCTTTGGTTTTCTATGAAGAAGGAGTTCTTCTTGTTCTATTACTCTTATCCCTTTGGTATGGCAGATTCCTCTGGATGGCAAGCTGGGTTATTTTATGAGTTTTTTCTTGTGTTTCCTCTTCTTTCTCCATTTTCTCGTGTCAGGATTTGATAGCAATTAATTTCAAACCAACTTGATTTTTCACATGTATTGCTTATATGAGAAGGTTTTCTGATTTAATGATTGGTTTCACGAAATACGAGTTATGAATAAGAGTTTTGAGGTGTACTTGATGCAACTTTGTATCAAGTGTACTTGATATTAGAAAGAGTCTATATACTTTATATCACGATATATTTTAATTTTTTTTTTGATATGTAAAATGAAACTATGAATTATATATGTTTAAAAATTATATTTTTTTTATTACCTATCCCTGCTGTGTCTTGTCATATTTCTTGTCGGATTTCAGGATTTGCTAGGTGTGTCGGTGCTTGTTAGATCCTATTAGAATGAGTGAAAGCTTCATGTTTAATTCATTCATTCCTTTTTCTCTCTCTTCTTTTTTTTTTTTTTTTTTGGGTACAGATTAATTCATTCTTTCAGTTGCATGTTACAGTTACTTTAATGTTCTGTTTTTTTATGCATTTATTTTATCGTTTCATGTCTCATGTCTCATTTTCTCTTATTATTTTTCCTTCTCCATCGTTTCTTCTCAATGGGGAAGGAATTACAACCCTGTCAGCCATACCGAGCTGGGATAGACGTCTCTCTACTATGGTAATTGTCCCTCAGTGAGTGGACAGTTTATACCAAAAGGGGAACAGAGAATTTTTAAATCAGAGCAAAGAAAGTAGGGGTGTCCGTGGTTTTAGTTTAAATTGTTAAACAAATCAAATCAAACTAAACTGGCATGTTTGGTTCAGTTTTTTCTCCATTTGGTTAGGTTTCAATTTTAATTTTAAAAAACAAAAATAATTTGGTTTGGTTTTGATTTGCATGTTTAAAAAACCAAATCAAACCGAAAAAACTGAATTTTATATAATATATATTAAATATTAAATATTAAACTTTAGTATGTAAATTCCTTATTTTATTAATGTTAAAATAGAAAAATAATTCAATATATCAACAAAAAACTAACCGGCTAAGTTTATTCATTATATAACTGATTACAATTTTTTAAAATATAACTAT
Source organism: Liquidambar formosana (assembly GCA_039720395.1). Lineage (NCBI taxonomy): Eukaryota > Viridiplantae > Streptophyta > Magnoliopsida > Saxifragales > Altingiaceae > Liquidambar > Liquidambar formosana. The sequence continues at coordinate 38,194,424 of CM077820.1, forward strand.
TAAATTAGAGTAATGCTACATTGCCCAAATTTTCTTACCCAAATGACGATGTAGTTCGGTTAACCAATAAAAATTTCATTAAAAATATAACTATTTTTAACGAGCTGCATGATGAGCTGGATGCCAATGTCATTTGACCATAAGAATTTAGGCAAGACATTTTAACAATTAAGCACTTTGATCATTTTCCTTTAAATTATTACGTGAATCACTAACCAAATTGGACTAGAACACTTTGATCTTTTTCCTATTTAATTGGATAAAGCTCTTTAATATTCCGATCCAATGGGATTGAGGAAGGTCTAGGTTACCTTGCTAGTGCCATATATTGGAGAGCCTCTCTTCATGGACTCGGCTAGTGAAACAAGATCTAGGTTGAGCTTTGCAAGCATTTGTGTTGATGTTTCTATAAATAATGTTTTGCCCTCGTCATTTTCTCTTGACATGGGAGACAATGATCACACTGTTGTTACAGTAGAGTGCCCTTGGAAACCTCAAAAATGTGATCACTAGCTGTTGCGAGTTTGGTCACACCATGAAAACTTGCACCAAAGTTGTCAAGAGAATATGGATTCCTAAACCGAAGGTTGAGAGTGTTTAAGCTCAAGTTGCCAAACCTGATGCATTCATTCAAGAAAATACCCCTGAAAATGCCTATAAGTGGACTGCACAGTGCCACAGTGGTCAGGAAGAACAAATTGTAAAGAATTAAGCTAAGCTGGTTGTTCCTCATATGTCCGGCCAATAAGTTTGCGATTCTTGATCTTTTGAGTAAGAAGAATGAAGATCGACACCAATGTTATGCATACTGTTTCTTCCAATGAGGGTGGTGCTTCTGTCAAAACTAGTGAGACTTATCATATTCATAGAGCAAAATGGATTGATGATGCGCGCCTAAGCAAAGGCCTGGTAAATCGTGTTTAAAGCTAGCCTCTTGATCTGCCTTGCCTAATCGTCCCAGGATGGAATCTCCTTCTATTTCTCCTAATGCTAAGGGGTATAATGAAAAGTTTTCTCTGATAGATAAGGGTTAATTTTGGTTGTTACTTGAACTTTGCCCTTAGGTTGTGAGGGAAAATTTTTGTTGGTTGTTACTCTTTTAGTTCTTGTATTGCTCTTCATGTATATCTTTATTTTTTGGAATATACTTACTCACTTATCCCCAAAAAAAAAAAAGAAAAAAAAAAGAGGGATTTTTTGGAATGGTAGTAATATCCCCTCCCTTCTTTAGCAATTTGTTGAATGCAGACTTTTGCAATTTAGTCCATGGGTTTCACTCTCTTTTTGTTCCTAGTTATTTTGCCAATTTAGCCGAAAAGGAATTGTAAAGGGAGTCAAAAATAGGAATTGTAACCGGAAAGAAAAGAACAACTTCCACTGAGTCTGCAGTTTCAAAAATTACTCTGGATAGGTTCATGTTCTGAGCCATTTTCACAGCTTCTTTGAGAGCCCCAATCTCCACAGCCAAGGTGATCCAGCTACAATAGATACTCTCGGCCTCACCACATGCATTTCTCACCGCCAAACCAAAAGTTGCTGAAGAAGACCCTTTGACATAAGCAAGAGGCATCACAATAAATATTAAACTTAATTGATTGAGGAGAATAAAAAGAATGGGATTATTCCAGACCTTATTAGAGGGAAAATTAAAGTTTACAAAAGATAAAAAGATATCAAAAAATCAATCAATTAATTCAATTCAATTTAGTAAGAAAAATTAAAGCATCAAGGAACCGCATAGTGAAATCAAAACAAACACAATCCTAGAGTCATTAAAGGAAGAATGTTTGTGTCCAGTCTTCTACTTCCCTGTCCTTCAACAAAAACAACAACAAAAAGAAAAATTTTTAAAAAAAATAATAAAAAAAATGTATTCTTTGCAAGCAATCAAGTGGCTGGGAATGAAATGAAATCAAAGGGTAGATGGGGTCGGGTGTGGTGAGTGTAGAGGAAAGGAAAGGGGAGGAGAGTCAGCTATTATCAATTTCCTGGATGATAGTATGGATAAATGGTGTATATAGTTTGAGCTATGGTGAGGGCGAAAAGGAAGATGGCGGCAACAACTGACAGAATAGCCCACGGATTTCTAAAGTAGGTATGAACGAGATTGGCACGCCACGCATTCCACGGCTGCTTGCAATAGAGATTAACCTTCTTATGCACCACATCTAGGCTGCTCTCTGGGTCCAGTGTTATATCATTGGACACAGAATTGAATAGTTTAGCAACAGCTTTGTCACTTCCGACGGCATTCTGGATGATCCCTCGGGAGTGTAAGAGGGCAACATCAGTGGCATTGTCTATGATGTTGTCCATGAAGAAGATATAGGATGTCACCTCGCTGCCCACACCGACATGGAAACGCTCATAAGCCATTAGGTTTAAGAACATGGATTCAGTGGCATCATCCACGATGATGAGAGGGAGCCTGAGGACTCCGCCGCTGAATGAGATGTCTTTAAGGCTATCAGTTTTACTTCTCTTGAATCTAATTCCGGCTTCATCAAGCTCTGTCGCGGACCGGATGATCTCATCACCACCTTCAGTGGCCACCGGAGACGATTTGTGGCGACCTTTTTTTTGGGTGGGGGTCTCGAAGCAAGCTCTTCCTAAACGCGTCCAATACATGCAAGCATTTGCCAAGCTTCGGAACACGTGTGTTGGGAGACCAGCATTTCAGAATGAGCTTGTTGACAAATTCCGCTTCCTGAAAGAGTTCGACTAGAAACATATGAGCAGTTCAAGCGACTTGTTTTTTTATTTAATTACAAGTATACCATTATCACATCAGACCCGTTGTAGTTTAAGAAATTCTGGTATATCTATCATTTCCAGAAGTAGGGTTTACCAACACCAACCCTGGGAGCAAAACCCCAAAAAATATATAAATTAAAAGAGAGAGGAGAAGGAAGGAAGATATATACCTCCTTGTGCTTGCCCTCAACATCAATCAGCTTGTCAAGAACCAGCATAGGCAATTGGTTTTCAAGCATTAACATATCGCGCCTAATGTATGGCATTATATTTAGCTTCCCGTGATAGCTGAAGATTGGATCATTGGTAGCATAGTCATCGAGAGTTTCAGACATTACACGTAAGATTTCCAGCATGAAACATCCATCGAGAATCATCAGTTTCAAGAATTCGTTCGTTTCCTTTTGCCAGTAGGGGTCAAGAATTTCATACGAGTCTTTCAAATCTTGGACCACTGTGGCTAAGGAGTTAACAAACAATTCCAAAGGCTTTTTTGATCTCTTGAGGAAATGAAGGAGAGCTCGGTGCTTGTGCTCCTCCATTGGCTTCAAATGATTTTCCCCGTGGTGGTAAGGGCCGAAGGAGACTGCCTGAGGCTTGTAGGCCTTCTTGTTCAGATCAGTGACGCGGGCAGGTACTTTGTAGATTGAACGCTTCTTCCAAATTTCCATCTCTGTCGAAGTATCCGCCGTTCTTTTCAGATCATCCTTCACATCAGTGACCCACTTCACTTCTCCTATATCAACCTTCACTTCAATGTCCCTGTCCATTTCTTCCAGGTTGCTCAAGACTTAAATGAAACAAAGAGAAAGGAAAAAAACCCAATATGCCAATCTCTCCTTCCATTGCTTTTATACAATTCTAGAAGAAAAGAAAGTGGAACAACACCACAAGCATTGAAGTTTCAGTTTTCTTTAATTTGTTGCTTTACAGATAGGTAAATATATATAGAACAGAAATGATTCTCCACGGCAAGTAGATCCTCAGCTCCAATATGGGGAGTCAAAAAGAGAAAAAGATATGTTCTTTGCTTGGATGATGTTCTAAAGGTTTTTTTAAAAGAAAAAAAATTTAGGATTTCTTGTTTTATAGGCATATGGGTACGAGTGCACCCCTCAGACCAAACTCAAAAGAGAATTCTTAATATTCCTTTCTTGCAATGAGTGAAGGCTTCAGTCATAGTTCATTCTTTCCATTGTTACGTACTATATGTCAATTTTTGTTTTGCTTTATTCATTTTTTAATTTATATCCTTATCCATGCATGGTTCCTTCTCAATGGAGAAGGAATTGAATAAAACCTTTGTCCCAGCTTTGCGGCCGGGATGGACTTCTCTACTGCAATGGCTGTTAAATTAAGCGGTGCAGTACTAGAGAAGGCGCTTAGGTGAGTCGGCTTTTACTTAAACCAGAATCAGCAGATGGACAAATGGTCCGGTCAGTTCACTTTGGTGCACATGGGATGGACCTCTCTCTCTCATATTATTTGTAATTTCAAAAAGTACCCTTGTAATTTAGTGCAATGGTAAAAGTCTAAGGCCATCAAGGGCGAATGCATAGGGTTCAGTCTTGAAACGACTTATTTCATGCAAAAAGTATTGATGGGATAGAATACTAGGATCCCACTTTGGTGGGACCAACACCTTTATTATTTAATTTTAAACGTTACTTCAAGAAAAGGAAAAAGTTTAACATCTAGATTTCTTATGATCCACTAGGATCCTAAAATTGCCAAGATTACAAGCATATATATGTTCCTATTTTTTAGTCCTCTGGAGAAAAAAACAGAAGGAACAAAAAATTCTTTCATGAATAATGGGCGAGATTTTTAAGACTCATTCAAAGAACTGTATGACCCCCATGATACTTCTGGAGGCCCATACATACCCCATGGTACCCCAGGTACTGGTACTGGTACTGGTACTGGTACTGGTACTGGGTTAAATATATAGCTAGGTCCTCCTATCAACTCAACGAGTCTCCCTTTTTGCTTTTCATTTCTAAATTCAAACAAAGCCCCATCCTAACTTCTATCTTATTCATTTATGCATTTTTCCTCCTTAATCCTTAAAATTTCACTCAACTTAAAATTATTTACCCATGAAATTTCACTAAACTTAAAATTTACTTACTAGGATTTCTGTTTTCCCTCTGTGTTCTCCATAATTTTCTTTTGTACGTCCAATGAGATTTTGTGGGCTCAAGTCCAGTGGTTGTCTTTCCCACTTAGTCTGCGCATATATGGCCATATTGCTGAATTCGTGGTTTGTGGTACCCATGAACCTGACCCTGCTCTTCCTAACTTTAAGTGGATTTGGCGCACCCCCACTACGAATAAAATCATACAAATATCTCCTGTGGCTTAGTGCTGGCTGGGATAGAACAGCTACCATTATGTGAATGTTTTAATCCTTGCTGTTTCCTGCTGTTGGGTATCTTGAACCTAGATACTAATTCGGATGCTGAGGCCGCCATGAACCTTATTGAAGGAAAATGCTTTGAGTTCCATCGTCTAAGTTCTATTGTGTGTGATTGCAGGGTTCTGATGTGATAGGCCAAATCCAGCTACCATGAAGCTAACTAATGCACAGATGTCAGTTTTTGAAAGCAATGTGATAATAGCTTAAAATTGCATTAATGTCATCTTTCTAGTAAGCATTATCATATTTATTTTGCACTTAGTTTCGCATTGTACACATTATACAAGAGATTTCTTAATACATACTCTTATGTTTAAAGTGGTATATTAATGCGTGTTTTATTTTTGTAGGAAACCAATTTCTATGGTCAAGCCTTATTTATTTATTTGGAATTATATGAAAACTTTATAAGGTTGAAGAGCATTAATTTTAGAAGATTTTAGCAAATGAATTGGCAACCCCAAAGTTGAAAAGAATACTCAAAAGGAAGTTTAGAGTAGTTACTGTAGTTTGGTCATATCTTTTGACTCCGAAGTCCAATTGATGCAAAATTGGTGTCCCTGGAAAGATAATTTGAAACCCGACAATATTGTATTTCACAAATATTTCATGATTTCGATGTTTAGTAGGTCAAAAACAGGTCACCAAGTTGGCCAACAGGATTCTTATTTTTCTCCTCTTTCCCTTGGAAACCTTAAGAGAGCACATATAAAAGAAAAGGCGGCTGCACCTATATTACTCATTATCTTCTACTTCTTCTCTTGTTCTTGTTCTTATTCTTCTCCTACCTCTCTTTAGTTTTTAGTTTTCAATTATCATGAGTAGCTAAACATTTTGTTAAGGTTAAGAGTGAAACCACAACAATTGTTTGGTATTTATTTAATGACTCCTTATTCATGGATTTAATGTAAGCTTTCATAGTTTTGATTGATTTTGATTATTTTGCAAAGTATTTATTTGTATAATTCTTTGATTTATCGTTAACTCCGGCTACAGTGAATGCTTAAAATTCCCTACGAATTAAATTATTAATTTTCTCATGCATTAAATCAATCAATTTTATGAATCCATATTTTTAAAATTGTTTTGAATAAAATTAATTGTTAAATCATCCGATTGGGATTATTCTTCGTATGAATGTCAGTTGAGTTATAAAATTGAGTCGTTAGCAAATATTAATACTTGTTGTGAATGGACCTTTGTTAAATTATTGTTTTCAATCAAACTAATTATCTGCAATCAAGCAACCAAATTTCTAAAATCTTTTCTCAATTATCTCTGTTAATTATTCCCGTTCCCTGTGATTCGACTTCAGATTCACCGAGAATTTATTGCTTCGCGATATCCTACACTTGGGAGCATTATTAAAGTCGCAGCACAAGAGCTTCTCTAAAATATTTTTCTCAGGAGATGCTGATCAATAAAATTGTTATGGATTATGCTTCCCTAAAGCAAGAAGAAGAATGCGGTAGCAAAGGATTTCTTGGCATGTCTTGTTTTGATCTCTTACCCTTAAGGCATTCTGCAAGCAACTTCCTTGGCTGTTGGAACGGGTTGGTTTTGCTCATTTTATATCGATCTGAACCACTATTATATGGACCATTATGGTTGGACACACACATACACATATATATGCTTCTCACACTGGACACTGGGTTTGACAAGCAGTGGACAGGTCAAATAGTCAGGTTTATTTGTGATGCAAGCGGAAAATACACGGTTGAGACAGAGCTCACCAAAAATAATCAAGCTTCCACTAATCTGTTGATTGTCGCAGGAACAATACCAAATAGTAGACAACCACGATCGATATTCACTCAAGAACACGAAAATAGGAAATAAAAGAGAAATTCTTTCTCTCGATATTATTAATCTCATAAAATAATCAAAATCATCGTCTTTTTGCCATAAGGCTTACATCTCTTTATATAGAGAACTAACCTATGAAATAGGAAAACCTAATTCTACTTGAACAAGTAAGAAATAATTAGAAAACTAATAAAATAAAAGTAATAATTAAATAATAATTAAGACTCCTAAAATAGTTAAATAAATTAGAATCCCGATTCAGCAGCAAGACGTCCAACAGCCCATGGTGCATACGCGTATTCCAATTATGCGTACACCTAAAAAGATTATACGTACACCGATGCAATATGCATCAATTTGAAAGAGATGTTGTACGCTTCGACCTTAATGTAGTATGTTCCCATGTCATCGAGCTCCTGGGGCTGCCAACATCTCGCATATAAAACCCATAGTGATTGTATGGGTTTCTCAAAGGGGCATCTTTAATTATTATGCTAAGTGGGACTTATGCAGGTTTCTCATCAGCTTAAGGAGCATTGTAAAGCTGGTCACTGGGTTTTTGTAGTATACAATTTGTACCTTGACTTAATTAAAAAAGTGACTACTGCTTCATACGTGGCCAATTAACGCTGAACCTTGGCACCCTACGCTTTTCATCAGATTTCCAATGTCGTCTTCTTGTGATATCACTCTGTCAATCTGTCTGTTTTTTTCTATATATATAATTTGGGCAATATGAAATGCAGATCAACTAATTGTAAGAGGCTTTGACTTCCTTGCTTTACCAATCCTGCTGTATATAGCTGCTATTTTACCTTATGATCTAGCTTAGAGGCTTTCTTGATAGAGAATTACGTTTTGACATGTCTGGTTTATGGGCATATGTTTCCATATATTCTCCTATTGTGATGCTTGATTTAATATCCTAGTGTAAATCTTGCTCTTTGGTCCATCTACAGTCGTATTTGTGCTAGCTGTGATTTATAGCCTCATGATTATGAATATTCAGTTCGCTTTTTCAATTTGCTTATGTATAATTCCTTGTCATTGTCGGTATGTTCTATTGATGGGGTAAATAATGATTTTGATGAAAAGAACATTTACAAATTATTAAATTTACAAACTTTATGTGATCCATTAACACAACAATTGCCCTGCCATAGGTGCCATATGGAGAAGAGTATATTTCGTGGCGTAGGTTGATCTTACGTGGTTCGTGCCTTTTTAAATTTGGAGAAACATGAAAATATAGTTTAGGGGTACGGTGTTTAATTTTGATAATTTTATAGATTTAAATTTGTTCGATGCCAAAGTTAGTAGGCGATTGTTTATTTAATTTAGTCAATACTTATTTTGTTCGAGTAAGTTTGAGTCTATTTTGGTTATGAGTTTGCTCAAAAGATGATAAGATCCTCAAGTCCTCAGGGAAGAGCTTCTAATACAGGTTTGGATCCATATCCCCCTACTGGGCCAGGGGCGGAACATAGAAGGGACCCGGGGGGCCATGGCCCCTGCAAAATTCTGGAAAAAAAAATAGACCCTACCTATAGTTTTGCAACGTGTAAAATGTGTACAAAGTGGCCACCACAATTGGTGGGATGCCCCTCACCAAATCAAACTTAATGCTTTGATTTTACCAAAATAACCCAACCTTTGGAAGAAAATGATGACTTTAAGAGGGATAATTTTGTCAAATCACTTACCACTCCTTGATTAGTTTTTGTATTTCTTCCCTAATTCCTATACGGCCAGTCATACCCATCTGTTTTTTGCATTTTCTAATGCACTCCCTCAATCCCTCTTCCTTTCGTCCTCTTTGCCTTGAAAATGTGAAATCCCTAATTCCCTTTTATCTCCTCCGCTGTATGCATGTTTATGGACATTGTGGTTCATATGGGGTTTTACTATCTATGTCATACTTGACTAGATATATGATGAGGATGCATGGTCTTTTTCCTATTTTTGATTTTGTAACATCTTCACTTAAGTTGGTTCAAATATTTGTCATTTTAATTTACTTAGTGGATTTTGATTGATGAAATCCTGTTGTAGTTTGCTTTATGAATAAGTTCATTTTAGTATTCTTTTTAATAGTATTTATATAGCAAGAATTTGTGGTAAAGGAAAAAAATATTATAATAATATACTATAAATTATTAGGCTAGTCGTCGACCCGACAACCTAAAGTTCTTGGTTCCGCCCCTGTACTGGCAATGAAGTTTTGTTTCTGTTTTTAACTTGCAATTCTCTCTGCGCCCAACTAACTCCTCCTGCCTACTGCCCACTATACCACTACTCCATGTTTGGTTCTTTAACCAATATAACTAACTCGAAACTCTGGGTTTTTAGTTCTATAAAAACGTTTAGCCCTTTTGATATCAAATGGGTGCATAGGGATGCCATGAGAGGCTCACCTGTGCATTTGACATTGAAGAACTCCAATGAAATCATGACGCTTCTGCAACAAATATGGACAGCGCGCAATGTAGGTAACTGCTAGCCAGCATCCCGCAAATATGAATTGGACAGTGTTCACTAATTAGAAGATGGTTCGTTAGCCGCCTGAGTAAAACCGTACAACCACTAGTTTCCAAACACAAAGGAAAGGGAACAGAGCAACAATTGTTCCCATGACATCTCCATGATTTTAACTACCAATGTGTGCTAATTTGTTTCTTTAATTCTTGCACGTCTCCCATTTTGTCATAGCTGAGAGGACTTGCACATCATGGTCAAGTGCAAGTCAGCAAGTAAAGGAATCGCAGGATGACACATGCGTCAACGCCTGCACAGAAAGCCAACTAAAACAACTTGGAGAAGTTCACCTGGCGGTACATTCTGCTGCAGTCCAAACAGAAAATCATCCATTAAAGAAAAATGGTCCAAGCAGCAAAGCATGATGTGCTGACGAGAAAAACAAAGCCCTTACAATCCAAATTAATGTGCCTAGTTCTAATTGAACAACGGACAAAAAACTTATCTTTGATAAGTTACTTGTAATCATCGATGAAATCCAAAGATAGGACCAATGAACTAAAATATATTTTAATGAACTAACAAACATGTATTAATAAAGAGAACTCCATTTCATTCATTCTGCCTTCTTCCCTTCACAGAGACAAACCCCATAACCAAATCTATGGCTCCCCATAGCCTCCTTCCCCATCTCCTCCCTTTCTTCGTAACTTTATTCGCTAGGGTTTTCGCCTCTGATACCTCTATTAACTCAAGCCTTATGTACCCTTTGAATTGCACTAGGCATATCAAGACATGCAAGTCTACACTCTACCACATTAATATTGGTCTCCCAGAAGAACAAATTGCCTCTTTTTACTCTGTTAACACGTCCCAAATCAAACCCATAGCTCATGCCAACAAACAGGACTACCTTATTACAGCACCTTGTTCTTGCAAAGATATCAATGGCACTACTGGATACTTCTACGATACTTCCTATAGAGTGCAACAAGGTGACACGTTTGATAATGTTTCGGCTCAAATTTATAGTGGGCAAGCTTGGAAGGTTGAAGGACAAGAATCATCCTTTATTGCAGGAGATGTAGTCTCAATGCACCTTTTGTGTGGGTGTGTAGAAAACAACTCCCAAAGTGTGGTGACATATACAGTTCAGCAGAATGATACATTATCAGATATTGCTACTCTGCTATCTGCGAAAATAAGTGAAATTGAGAGAATGAACAGAAGGCTGATTCGAAATCCAAATCTTATTGATGTTGGTTGGGTGTTGTTTGTGCCCATGGAAAAGAATTGAATTTGAAGCCCGAAGACAGGTTTGATTGATGTTCTTCTGAAAAAATCCATAGTGCATGTTCAATAAATATTCCGTTGTTCTATCTCTTACCAAAAGTCCGTCAAATTTGATTCAGGAAAAATGCTTTAGCTTTTTGTTTCAACTCAGTAGATGGTAGGGGGCAGCTAGACCTGGCAATCCCGCAGGTAAGGGTAGGTCATAAATGAGTTTGCTTATAATCTCACCTAAACCCAACTCAACTCATTTATGTGCAAAGGGGACGGTTATTGCAATCACAAAGTTATTTGTATACAGTATACACTACTTATTTTAATTTTTCAATGTTTTATAAAAAATACAAAAGGTTCTTATAAAAACTGTTCACGTAGTTAATTAGAAAACATTATTTTTAACAACTCTACAGAAGAAAGTTTTTCAAAAATCTATCATTTAAGTAGATTTTTTGGCCAAAAATGAAATAAAAACCATAAATTACCAAAAAATCCACTTAAACGACTGATATTAGAAAAACTTTCTTCTATAAATTATTTAAAATATTTTTTTAAAGTAGAATACACATTTAGTTTTCATAAAAACATTTTATATTTTTATATAATCTTAAAAATTAAAATTAATCAGATGTGCAAATAACTTACTAAGAACCCAAACCCAACCCATTTTTAGCTGGAGTGAGTCTTCCATGTAATTGTGACACAGTAAGGTGGTGTCACAAGCGAATAAGGGCCAAGCAAAGTAGGATTGTGGGGCCGAAAAGTACATTGACAATCCTACTTTACTTGGTTCTCATTGGCTTGGGACACCACCTAACCATATCACAGTTACATGGAAGTTTTTCTCTTTTAGCTGAAAGACCTAACCCAACCTGCCAACTAGGGCTGGCAATTGGGCGCGTATGGGTGGGTATGGGCAAGTCCTAAATGGGTTATATCAAAATTGTTCCCAACCCGACCCAACCCTTTTAAGTGCTCTACCAATTTAAATAACACCCAAATCCGACCCAATTATAAACATGACACCGAACCCATTTAGACCCGTTTAGAGTAGGCTGCTATTCTTAACCTTTGTGACATTGGCTGCCAACCGTCCTGATTTGTCCCAAACCGGCACCCAGTCAACAATATAAACCCGGTTCATGACTCGGATCCATATCAAAACTGGGTCTTTTTTTTTTCTTTTCCTTTTTTGGTTGTAAGGTGCTTTTAAGTTGAGGGAGGCTATGTCACCACATAAAGTACTCTAAACCCTCCCTTAATTTATATTTTTTGGATTTTATGAAAAATATAAAAAGTTTTTACAAAAACTAACCGCGTTATTCAGTGGAAAATATCATTTTGACCGACTTTATAGAAGAAAGTTTTTCCAAAATCTATCATTTAGGAAAACTTTTCAACCATTTACAAAATCTATTTCATTTTCCATGAAAAATAGTCAAAAATTCTACTTAAATGATAGATTTTGAAAAACTTTTCTTTTACAAAGTTGTCCGAAATGATGTTTTCTAGTAGACTACATGCATAGTTTTCATAAAAACTTTTTATTCTTTTATAAAACTTTTAAAAATATAAACTAAATGGGGGGCTTAGATTATTTTATGTGGTGGCAATAGCCAGGCCCTTTTAAGTTTTAACAACGCAACAATTCATTTTTCAAAGAAAACAGGCCCTTTTTCATTTTTCTCTTTCTTTTTTTTTTTTTTTTGCTTTTCAATTTTTATTTTAAAAGATAATGTTATATTGCCAAGAACGGCTATTGCAACCCCCCAAAGTAATCACTTGACCCCCCATATTTTTTAATTAGAAAAATTATGATACAAAATTACCAAAAAGGGCTTTAAGTATTAAAAACACAAGTGCTGAACACACCCCCACCCCCATCATCCTTAATGTTTGAACCCTCTCTCGTGCCACTCTCTAGCAACTCCCTTCGGTGCTTCCAGCAATTCTCTTCGGCAACTCTCATCCTCATCTCTCACTCTCTCATAACCACTCCTAACCAATGTATCATTTTCATCCCTCACTTTCTCACATCAACCCTTAAGCAAAAATCCATTACCCATTTGTAGTAGTTTTTATGTTTTTTATACGCAATGGACGAAGAAGAAGTCAGTTGGGATGGTATTGGCAACAATAAGGTATGTATTTTGTGTTCAAAGTATGCAAAAATGGCTTTTTTTTTTTTTTTTTTTTTTTTTTTAATACAATCGTGCATGTTCGCCTCTAGTTATCCGAACATTTGTAATGTTCGGTTTTAAACAACCGATCATAAACATTTTATTCGATTTTATAAAACCGAACATTGCATGGATTATTCAATTTTCAGTAATGCTGTTCAGTTTTGTTTGTCGAACATAATCTTATGTTCGGTTTCATTTGACCATGTAAGATAAATATATTCGGTTTCAAGAAATCAAACATATGGAAAGTGTTTAGTCTTAATTAACCAAACAATTCCATAATAGTTTTTTTTTTTTTTTTTTTTAAAGCATCGGATTATTACTTTTTTTTTTAGCATGTTTTATTCTTGTCGCAGGCTTCCTCAAAAGCCAGCATCCACGAGTCGTTATGTGTTATGGATTACCATAGTAAATTCACTAATTTATGAGGTGAATAAAACTTATGAAAATTTTCATTTACTCGATAGAATAAATATGATTCATGAAGTTAAAGAATATAAATGAATTTATTTTCATGTGTAGGTCTTTAAGAGTAGAGGAGTATTATGCAATTGGGCTCGAGAAGTAGGAAGACAAAATGGGTTTGTTATTGTGATAACCAAATCTGATGTTACAAGCAAAGATAGGACATAGGGATGGCAATTTTTCCTTGATCTATAGGGTCTCGACTCGATCCATACCCAAATGGATGGGTATTTTTTATTTTATTTTTTCGGGTATCGGGTCGGGTATGTGTATAAATTCCCAAAAAAAAATCGAGTACGGGTCGGGCATGGATCCCAAAAGAAAAAACCCAAAGACTCGACCCGACCTGATGTTCTTACAAAATATATATATACAATATAATAGCTAACTTAAGAATAAGAAACCCTAAGTTCTAGTTCCTTCCATTCAGACATTTGGTATTCCCCTCACCCTCACGCCGCCCTCGCCCCTCACTCCCTCAGTCCCTCACCTCACGGAGGCTCGTTACCGGCTAGTCGGCTCTCATGCGTTATGCCTCTGACCTCCAGCCCTCCACTCTTCAGGCCTTTCATGGTTCACCAACCGTGACATCGTCTCACCCAGTCAGGCAAGTGGCGACAAGCACTCAACTACTTAGGCAACTCAACTACTCAGGCTGCCAGTCACGGACCATTGTCACGGCCTCATGGCTCGCTTCCTTTAGGCTCAACCCCTCGCCCCCTCTCTCACGGCCTCACAACTCATGTAGTTACACTTCACCCTCTTCCAGATCTGACCAGATCTACATCTACAGCAGATCAACCACTCCAGATCTACAAAAACTACACTAGATCGACCAGATCTACTCATCTACACCAGATCGCATTGTAGTGGTGGTTTGTTTCTTATTCTCCCCATCTCTTAGCTCTCTGTCTCTCTCCTTTCACCACTGTAATATCTTTCTTGCTTTTTTTTTTTTTTCCAATTTTTCTGGGGTTTGAATAATTGAATTTCATGCACTTAATTATATTTTTGAGTTGTAATAATTAATATTAATCTTAAAAAGTAAATGTTAAAGCATTGTTCTTATAAATTGTCATATATGTTAGTTTGAAAATGTCCACTTGTAAAAATGATAACTCTCAATTATCACCTCCAGTTGAAAGCTCACAACCGTTACCGGATGAGGGTTCTCACCCATCGTTAACTCCAACTGGTAACTCTCCAATTCCCATTGAGATTGCTTTGCAAATTTGTGTGTGGAATTTAATTAATAAGTACTACTACTTTTTTATTTTTCCAGTGGATTTTAAGATAAGAACTGATGAATTGATGTTTTTTAATGTCCTATGTTTAGAACTTATGTATGGTTTTATGAATATTTAAAACCTATCTTTGTATAGGCTTATAGATCCATTAGAAGGCTCATTATGTATTTTTATTGTTTTTTAATTCTTATGTTTGTGTATAATATTTGTGTGATTATATTAGGTATGATCTTATTTGAACAAGATCATATTGGGTGCTAAAAACATTGATAGGTTTGGAATATGATTATATGAATAATATGTAATAAGTGGTAACTGGTCAGTAGCAAAAAAATGGAATTTAGGGAAAAAATTTGTTGGGAACAGGCTGGTCGGCTATGGACAAGTCGGGCATGGATGGCTCAAGAGGACAGTGGATCAGGGATGGAGGTTAATTCTTCTGCCCTATCGGGTATCAGGTCAGGCATGGGTATGGGAGTTCAAAGTCAAGGTCGAGCATGGGGTAGTGCCGAGCCGCATCTAACCTAACCCATTGCTATCCCTAACAGGACAGCAAAACTGAAGCTTGGTTGTGAGCGAGGTGGCTATTATATAAACAGGAAAAAAGACATTGAGACCGAACATGAGAAGAAGCAAAAAAAAGAAACTGGTACGAAGAAGTGTGGATGCCCCTTTGCCTTAAAGGGTGAAAAGATGCCAAATGATGATGAATGGATGTTAAGGGTTTTATGTGGAATACATAATCATAAAGCTAAAAAGTATCTCGAGGGGCACTCCTATGCTGGGAGATTATCAGAATAAGAGAAATTATTAGTGGTTGACATGTCCATGAAAATGAGCCGACCTAAAAACATTCTAGTTACATTGAAGCAAAAGGATATACTCAATACAAGTACCTTGAGGACAATCTACAATGCACGTTAAAGGAATAGGGTAAAAGAGAAGGTTGGGAGATCACAGATGCAATATTTGTTGGGTAAGTTAGCTGAGCATAAATACATTGAATGGTATAGGAGTTCTGATGATATTGATACCATTTTGGATTTATTTTGGGCATACCCTTGTAGTGTGGAGTTGTTTCTTGCTTTTCAACATGTGTTGATAATAGATTGCACATACAAGACTAATAAATATAGTCTTCCCCTCTTTGAGATTGTTGAAGTCACATCGACTAACTTGACATTTTCTGTAGCTTTCGTATACATTTAGCATGAACAGGAAGATAACTACATATGGGCATTGCATAGACTGCGCAGTCTTGTTGAGGATCAAAATATTTTACCTGGTGTCATTGTTACAGATAGGTGTCATTGTCACAGACAGAGAGTTGAGCTTAAAGAATGCCATTGAGAAGGTTTTCCCCAATATTAGGCATTTATTGTGTAGATGGCACATTTTAAAGAATGTTCTAAGTAATTGTAGGAAGTATTTTGAGTCAGAAGATAAGTGGGAGAAGTTTGATTCCCAATGGAAAACAGTCGTCTTGTCTGCCACTAAATCTAAGTATTTAACTCAAGTGGACACATAGCATAAGAACTTCAACACCTATCCTGAGGCCTTACATTATGTGTTAACTAGTTGGTTGACCCTTTACAAGGATAGGCTTATCTCGGCTTTGACAAACACATGTATGCATTTTGGGAATCGGATATCGAACAGGTGTAACTTCTAACCAATTATCAAAACATTGTGTGTTACATTTATAATTTAGAAATAAGATATTGATATTAACAAATTTTATTTTATTAACCAGGGTGGAGAGTGCACATACAAGGTTAAAAAGGCAACTAGGGTGTAGTACCTTGAACTTTGAGTTATCATGGGGCAAGGTGTACAGTTTGATTGAGTTGTAGTACACCGAAATCAAGGCATCGTTTGAGAAGAGCTCAATAGTTACTAAACACAAGTTTTTGTGTAGAATTAAAGGAGATTCGGGGTATGGTATCTATAATTGCGTTGGAAAATCTCCTTGTCCAGATGCGATGTGCTAGAGTAATTGGGGTTGATGTTTCAGCATGTGGTTGAGCAAACCATGGGTCCCATGGTTTTCCATGTGCACATGAGATTATAGAATACAAAAGGGAAGGTCAACCTATTCCACTCGACGACATTGATCAATTTTGGAGAAAACTTGATATATTGCCTGCTACCAAGAAACAAAATTTGAAATTGATTTATCAACCATATTTAGATTTGTTTCTCCAGATCTTCGACAATGAAGATACAGAATCACACCTGCAAGTGTTAAAGAAGTTGAGGGAGATAATAGTTCCACATTGTACACATCTTCTAGAACCCATCGAACTATATAACCGTACACAAGGCCGGCCAAAGGTGAAGGTTCATCCACATGTCGTAACCCATCCGCCTTTGAGTATGTACAGTCTTAACATGATAGTTACTCATCTGGATTCAATGTGGAGCTGAGTAACTCCTTAGGTCATTTTGTGTCACAGCATCAACCAAAAGAAAAGGTAAAATGATGTAGTTATAGATGGTTGAATATCTACTTTTATTATCATATTGATGGGTTATTTTCCTAATGAATTGCATGATATAATGTTTGTAGGTTTATCGTACCCAAGCTACAAAGCCAATATCACACATTAATGAATTTCCAATTGGAATAAGACTATATATTCAAAACCAACGATGTTGAGGCTAATGGAAATTGTGGTTTTAGGGCTATTGCTAACTTGATGGGAAAGGGAGAAGATGGATGGTTGGTTGTGAGACAAGATCTAGTTGATGAGTTACTCTATAGCTACCAACTCTATACTCGGGTTTATGAGTCAATGCATAGGATAAATGAGATCAAATTTAGATTAGCACACTTTCAGGGTAGTGTTGTAGGGTATAGCATTGGATGATAACACTTGATATAGGACATCTTATTACATCCCGTTATAATGTGATCTTGAACCATCTGCAACAGTGCCTTACCTTTTTACCTCTTAGATCGAATCCCAAACCTCTACACGCACGTAAAGAAATTACAATTGGGTTCATAAATGGAAACCATTTTATTCAGGTCTAATCTTAAAACTTTTATTTATTTATTTTTCTTTATGATTTTTAGTCTTTTTCCTATCGACAATAGTTATAACAAACATGCAGGTGTTCATGAAAGCGGATCATCCCGTACCTCCTATAGCTACCAATTGACGACTTTATCGTAATGTTGTGGCAGCAGAATGGGATTCTCCTTACATTGACAGAAATCAAAATTTCCTTCATATAATTGGTTGTGATGTTGCGACTATTGACACTTATAATACAGTAGACATTGACTAGCCCATTTGTAGTATCATCTATCTTGTTTTCTTGGTCTGCCAAAGAGACAAAAGATCATTACAATTTTTTAGATTATTAGATCGTTGTTTTAGTGTAATCAAGTAATTTTGGATGAAAATGGTAGCAATGAGTTATGGATTTTGTGTTAAAAGTATGAAAAATCTTTTTTTTTTTTCTTAATTACAGATTCGCGCCTGTTCGACATTAAGTATCCAAACAATATACTAATGTTTGGTTTTATGAAACCAAACAAATTTCCTATGCTCGGAGTAATATGACCGAACATATCCTTTTGAATTACCAATAATGCAGTTCAGTACTATACAGCCAAACGGTACTTACATTTTCGATTTTCTAAAGACGAACAAAATCTGTATGTTCGGAGTAATATTACCGAACATATCATTATGAATTACCGGTAATACGGTTTGGTGCTATATAGCCAAACGATACTTATATGTTTGGTTTTCTAAAGTCGAACAAGATCTTTATGTTCGGAGTAATATTACCGAACATATCATTTTGAATTACCAGTGATATGGTTTGGTACTATATAGCCAAACGGTACTTACATATTTGGTTTTCTAAAGTCGAACAAAATCTTTATGTTCGGAGTAATATTAGCGAACATGTCCTTTTTGAATTACTGGTAATATAATTCGGTGCTATACTGCCAAACGGTACTTACATGTTTGGTTTTTTAAAATCGAACAAGATCTTTATGTTCAGAGTAATATTATCGAACATATCCTTTTGAAATACCGGTAATACTGTTTGGTGCTATATAGCCAAACAATACTTACATGTTCGGTTTTCTATAGTTGAACAAAATCTCTATATTCGGATTAATATGACCGAACACATCCTCCTTCAAACCATCCAAATTATACATTCTTTTTGCTAGATAAGTGACTAATTATATTCCAATAATTTAAAGATATATCTCTATATCAATTCAAGTCCTCAAAGGGCAACACAAAACCACAAAAAAGATACAACCTACCTTGTTTAAGGCAAAACTTGCTTAGTAAAAAACTTTAAGAATCCAACACTTTAGGGACCTCCATTATGCCATTTGGTGAGTTTAGAAGTTTAAAAAAATTTCTTCTAAAGATGAGATACAAGCTTTAAGAGCTTCAATTGTGATGCAAATTATTTCTCCCATAACCCAAATCAATTTCTTGATATTATGTTACTTTAAAATCCACTATTTTTCTTATACCAAGTTCTCGGCATCAAAAAACACTATAATTTTTTGTAAATTTCAGCACGATCTCGACTAAAAATAGAACATACCAAGTTCTCGACATTAAACAAAATCTGCATAAAACATATTTCCACAACTACATATAATCCAATTCCACAACCCCATATAATCAAAGTCCAAAAAACATAGATGTATCCGATAAAAATATTTGTATCTGCCCACAACCCATGCATATGAATGCAAGAAATATATATGCATCTGCCCACAACCATATATAATTTAAATCCAAAAAATTACATCACATATGCCCAAAAAATTACATCTGCCCACAACCCAAATCAAGTTCTATACACCACTATGATGTCGCCTATTTGCTTGAGAGTAGTACATTAAATCAATATCTGATGTAGATCCTTCCTCAATGGCATCAGCTCGACCCTGCAGAACCCGTACCATTGCACGAATCGTCCCATATAGCATAATAGTATCTCTACAAGCATCTGCACAATCCAAGTCCAATACTTGCAGACCAATCTTCAATGCAATGCACTGTGTTACAATGAAAAAGTGAAATTATAATTAGGGTACAAATGGGCAATAAAATTTCTTATTTAATATATAACCGTGTTAGGTTGGTAGGGTTCAACAACATTGACACAATGCAGTAGACCAGAATAATACGTAAACTCCTCAAGAGGATGATGAGCCCTAATGAAGCTATATGGATCCCAAACAACCTGAAATAAAGTATGTAATTAGTGATTATAAAGAAAAATTTAAATATATTAGATATAAAATTACAACAATCTAAAATAACAATAAATATCATACCGAATTAGATTGTAGGTCATCAAGTGCCTCCCTCAGTATATTTAAGTGTGATAACGTGCTCCCACGATCCTTGAGAGGAGCCCAACGATGCACACATGGATCCACATCAACATATTCAAATTTGAGGTGTGGTTAAAACAACGAGAAATGCTCATACACCCATGCCTCTAGAAGGGTCAGATATCCAACAATCTGTTTACAATCACTCCTATTAGTCATACCTAGGTGTCAATACATGGTAGCCAATGCAGCAGCACCCCAACCATACTCATGGACTGTATCCAAATCCTATAATACGTGGAGGAGGCCAACAAACACCCTGCCCCCAACTCTTGTCTGTGAATAAAGCATGTATGCCCTCACAGCATAGGTAGTTTGTTCAACAGTAGGCACATCACTAAGGTTGGCAAATTTTGTTTTTAGCCATGTCAACTTGATAGACTGTCCCTAACATCTCGTAATGCAATACTAGCATCACTATCCTCAACCCCCAAAGCACTCACAAGTAGAACCCATGCAACTTCATCATCTAATATGGAGCATGAGACAACTTTCCCGATCACAGGAATCCCTAAGATGGTGGCGACATCGTTAAGGGTAATGGTCATCTCACCAAAAGGCATGTGAAAAGTGTTCGTCTCCGGCTACCATCGCTCAACAAAAGCTGTGACTAATGCTTTATGGCTCCATCGATAAGAGCACTTGACAAGTGAAGTGAGTTGCGTTTTCTCAATGATGGCTGTCAACACAAGGGGATCCAAGATTTTTGCATGAGAATGTGGTCGTACGACACTTCGGTACTACATTAGAAAAGTTGAACACTTTAATAATGTCAACATGATATAAATGTAATACATATAAATGAGACTAATCACAAAAAAATAAAATAAAATAAAAAACATAAATGAGATGTTATTGTGACTTGACATACATCTCGGTTTACCCAAATCTATGCTACGACATGTGTCCTGAAGTTAACCAAGAGCGACTCATCTACTGGACCTCCAGGAATTGGTCGAGTCCCATCCCAAATAGTAGGAGCATCTTCAGGTGCATCAACAACATCAAGTAAGTTACCATCTACATCATCTACTAGTGGGGCAATAGGTGTAGGAAGGTGTGCTACCTCATGCTGAATTCCACCACGACGACATCGTCTGCTTAATCACGTGTGTTCATTCGTCTCACGTTGACGTCGCCTAGCTGATGCAGTTGGTCTCTCCCAACGACCTTCTACTGCATTCATATCTGAATAAAAGACAATAAACGAATTAAATCATGAACAATTGATATAAATGTGTATATGTATATATGTGTGTGTGTATATATATATATATATATATATATATCACAAACAGTCATAAACAATTAGTTTCTTATTAGAGATATACATCATGGGATCAGGCAATAGATTGCAATTAACAATTAGTTTTTATAAAGGCTAAAGCTTAACTTGTAAATGCAATTATATCATGTTGTTGGACCCTACACATGGGGCTCATGGAGCAGTTTTTTGTTCTTTCTTTCTTTCTCCCTTTTTTCTTTGGGATAACTAAGTATATTAAACCCAAATAAGATACAAAGAAAGGGATAGAAGTCCTACAGGAAAATAACTTGACCTATCAACAACCTAACCTCTCAACAAATAGAACAATACATAGAACTAACCTCTAAGTGACCCAAAAACAAAAAAAAAAAAACAAAAAAAAGACCTCCAATAACAAATGCTTGATGAGGATTAAAATTATCCATAATACTATGAAAGGATCTAACATGGTGTCGTTTAGTTCTCATCAAAAGTTTAGTATTAAATGTTTTTTTTTTTTTTTTATTTATGAATATAGTTTAGAATTAAATATTGTTTTATTTTTCTTGTTTTAAAAGTTTTATGAATAAAATATAGTTCCTAATGTGTTACCATATAGGAAGAAAGAAGACTAGCCAGAGTAAAGTTTCAAACCAAACCTCACTTGCAAAACAAGAATCTTAAAAGAATCTCAACCACCAATAAGCAAGACTTAATTGCAAAAGAAGAAGAAAAGAAAAATTGAAACAACTTGAAGTAAAAGAAAAAGAAAAGACATGAATCAATCAAACATTCACTCAGCAAACAGATCTGCAACATGGGTACTGAACTTGTACATGAAGGGTGGGGGGTAAAACCCAATAGTCTATGTTAGATGAAGAGTCACTCAAACAATATATATACATGAAGTACATGTGATGACATGAAGAGCATGTATAAAGCGTGCCTTTCCCATTCTCCAAACCTCTCTGGTGTGAAAGAATCTTAAATCATTGTGACTCAGTTTCACGTGAATTAATGCTTGTTATTGAAATTCCAAAGGACTTTGCAAAACATAAAAACAGATGTGGTAACTCCCTCCACCCTACAATTCCTTAAATCCTTTGCTTTAGGCATGGTATTTTGGACTCGCAAGCCTTTTTGGCATTGTATGTTCCATCCAAATTGTCTATCACTATTTCTTTTTCTTCTGTTTTTTTTTTTTTTCCCTTTATTTATTTATTTATTTGTGTTATCAAATTGTACAGTAACCCATGCAAGCACCCTATCTTAAAAAATTTATAGTAGTTGTATCAACTAGAAAGCTTAACCAATTAAGTGATCCACCAGCCCGACCAAATTAAATGCTAGCAAGCAAAAGTTTGTGAGCAGCATAACAATTTTTAGGGCATTCAACTAGAAAAGTGGTGTCATTTTAAAAGGTGTACAAATTCAGCCAAGCCAAAATGGGAAAATCTGGATAACTACGAAAATCAATTTTAAATGAAAGTGGGCCGGGATACCTCAATTTTTTTATTTTTAGCTAGGGGATACCTCAAGTTCTTTCAATGGTACAAAACCCAGTCAAAATTGCAATTTCAACGCCTAAATCATTGTGATGAGATGATTTTGGACTGCTAATATAGTTTGGGGCTATGATCATTCCTTGGCTAATTTTAAAGAACTTTACACTCTTTATAACACTTCAATGATCATGCCTCAAACAATTAAAACCATAATTAACGCATATGGATTTGTTCATAATCTCACCCACAATATACGAAGGTAGCTCTTTCGTAGAACACTATCGCTCATAGTCGTGAAAGATCCTGAAAGATCTTCTCTAATGCACTGCACAATCTAATCCACCCATTGAATGCCCAAACAGTGTGGGTCTTAGCTTCTAATTCCTCAAAATTAACTGAAAACAAGTATTAAAATTAAACAATAAATACCAACCTAAACTAACAACTCCCAAAATCACTTAAAACAATATGTTAAATTTTTTTTTTTAAAGCTTTCTTGGTTAGATTTGTTACACCTCCAACATTTTCAACCACTCAAACCAGCTTGGTCAAATGTTAGGCATCACTCTCCCAGCAGTGGAATTTATTTGGTGGTGGTTGATGGGTTCTAGCAGAAAATTCAAAACTTAAATCTAAGAGCATCTCCAACAAGACTAGTTATTTTTTCTCTATTTTGGAGAACTTGATAAGTGCTCTCTTTTTTTAGCTAAGGGAGTCTAGAGGGTTTTCTAATAGGACTAGTTAAAATAGAGAACTCCTTATTCAACGGAAGGTTCCAACAGGGTTGACTATTTTTTCCTCAGTGGACTAGTTATTTTTCAAAGATAATTCATTTGTTCAGTTTACAGGATCCAAGCATAGTAGTGAAGTTCAATCCCTATTGACTAAACATAGCCAATACGTTTAGATTTACATATCCAAACATACCCACGAAAATTTGAAAGCTTTCTAACATGAATAAGAATAAAATGCAAGTGCAACAGAGACAACAATGGCAGAATATCAACCATACATCTCTATTCACACAGTGTGTACACATTTTATATAGAATACACACCTTCTAACAATAGCTACCGTAGAAATTTGGCAGAAAGGCGAGGTCTTTTTTTTGGAAGGTCTCTGTCTTGCCATCGCCCTCACCTCATCAGCGCCGGCGATTAGTGGTATTGGGGGAGGAAATGCTCCACTTGTGCAACTTGGTGGTATGGGGGTTGGGGTGAGGGTTATGAGTGAGAGAGGGTGGTCTTGCTTGTCTTCGCCGTCGTCGACTCCCTTCCTCACCGATGGTCACTGATACGGATGGTGGGGTGGGAGAAACCCTTCAACTTCCAGTCATGGTGTGTGGGGGAGAAGGGCGGGAGAGAGGGTTATGTGAGAGATTTGGGAGGGAAGAAAATGCTCATGCTCGCCGTCATCGTCGCCGTCGCCGACTCCCTTCCTCGTCAGTGATCACCGATATGGGGGGTGGGGTGGGATAAACCCTTCAACTTCTAGTCATGGTGTGTGGGGGAGGAAGGTGGGAGAGAAGGTTATGAGAGAGGTTTGGGAGGAAAGAAAATGCTCATGCCCGCCGTCACCATCGCCATCGCCATCGCCATCGCCATCGCCGACTCCCTTCCTCACCGGTGGTCACCGATATGGGGTGGTGGGGTGGGTTTTTCTAGTCGTGGTGTGTTATGTGGGGGAGTGGGGTGTGTGAGAAGGATGGGTGAGAGGGGTGGCTGAGAGGGGTTAGAGATTATTTAGAATGAGAGGGTATTTTAGTATTTACGTAGGGTGGGTATGTAAAATTAAGGGGTTAGGAAATTAGGAGGGGCAAGTGATCAATTTGGGGGGTTGCAATAGCCGCTCCCTATATTGCCATGTAAACCCGAATCTAATTTAAAATTAATCATAGCCTAAATCCAATTCAAATGGGCCATGACATGAATCCATGTAAACACTTCTTTTTTTAATTCTTTTCTCGTGTGAGGATGCACGCACCCATGTGACTGGTTTTCAACTACACCAAATTAAGATATTTCCAAAAGAAAATACGAAAATAAATAAATAAATAAATAAATAATAGGGATCTTGTACTCTTGTATGTCACTATATGAATAACCAATGGGATCTTTGTTGGCCACTTGTGTTGCATACATGCATATACAGTGGAATGAGAACACTGCATATGAAATTACATAGACCAACATGATAAACAAAGAAGGTAGAGGATTTGGATATCCCTTCTAACACAAAGAATTGTTCATCAAAATATGTTCAGTAACTTCAATGTATGTTGAGAGTAATTTAAGTAAGAAGGGTAAACCAATTAGAAAAAGTCTGACAATGTCCAACTCAGCTACCAAGAGAATACACAGTTAAAGCCTTAAAGCTAAACATTAATATAGGCAAATAAAGAGACATGGAAGAACTTGAATGCTTCAAACATAGATCTCACCACAATGGCATGTGGATAGAGCTCGTGAATGCATCAGATGAGGAACATGTAAGGTTCTCAGATTCCCGAACAAAATGTCACAGTTGCCAGAATTAAAATGGGCAACAGAGGATATTTGAAATGCAAAATTGATCAGATGAAATATGAATAGAGGAAGGGTCATCAACGTTTACATATGTTGAAACTTAAAACACTTCCAATAACGTGTTTTTGGTAATTTGGCTACTTTACTACTTATAATTGTCCTTATTTGGTAAATTCAATTTGGACAAAAAAATGGGTAAGACCCACCAAATCAGAAAGAATTCAGGAAAAATGCGTCTCTATATACATAAAATGCCATACAGACCACATGAACAAACATGCCCGGCTCAATCATATTGGAAAAGTGACAAGTGGCAAATCTAAGACTCCTTTAAATGACAAGTAAATAAAAAAATTATTATTATTATGTTAGTAATTCATTTTTATATCTGGAAAGCATGAATATATATATAAGTATATATCAATGAATTCTTGGGCATGCTTCCTCATACTGTCATACAGATAGTCATTCCATGTTTATAACTGAAATGGACATGCACAATGGATGAACCTAGCATAAACTAAGTTAATAGTTAAACCAATGGTAACCTTTAAGATCCACATTTCATCAAAAGTTCAATGAACAGGTTGGGTTGGGTTGGGGTCCATGAATATGAGAAACGCCATATGAAATTGTGTATTGGTGGTTGAGTGTGTGTGTGTGTGTGTGTGTGTATTAATGATGGTGATCCATGCCAACCATGTTAACTAGTGTAGGGATGCCCTATGTTGTAATTAGGATTTCTCATCTGTAGTCAGTGCATTCAAGGTTAGTAGTCAATATA
This sequence comes from Liquidambar formosana, assembly GCA_039720395.1. NCBI lineage: Eukaryota > Viridiplantae > Streptophyta > Magnoliopsida > Saxifragales > Altingiaceae > Liquidambar > Liquidambar formosana. Next base: position 38,220,515 of record CM077820.1, read on the forward strand.
TCTCAAGTTAGTGGCCATTTAAACTAAGTTAATAGTTAAACCAATGTTAACCTTTAAGATCCAAACTCAGTCTGATGAATGGGTTGGGTCAGGGTCCATGAATATGAAAATATGTGTATGGGTGAATGAAAAAAAAAATGCACTTATGATAGTGATCAATGGGTAGTAAATAGTAGTCAACAGAAGTGTAAGAAGGGTCACAGAAAAGCTAGGTTAAATAATGGGCCATTGCACAGAACCATCATCAACCGTCTTCCTCTCCCTTTCCATTAAAACTCTTGACACCAAACTAACCACCTACATAAATCAATTATTCAACTCCATTATGCGACATATGACAATGGTTGCCACTAACATTAATTTTAACAAATGAGGAACATGAAACCACAAAATTGGTCACCCTTCCCCGTGGACACATAGACTTATGCATTTCTGCAAGTGTGACATACATGTTCATCATATCAACAACATGTTGCCTACAACATATGATACCCGCATGTCATACACTCATAGATCAACAACGCAATTGATCAACCGTGGAGAATGACTACTCCTACAAATATGAATAAGCATCAAGTTTAATGATACTTAGCAACTGTTTTTGTTTCCATCAATAAAATTATGCCACTAAAAAAATTATCAACATTAAAACTTTTTTTTTTTTTTAAATAGTATGCATTGTTTCCAAATAGCCATAAACATATAAAAGTAGACGTAATCAAGCAAAAATCACTTTTGTAACACACCTTGTACTATAGATAATAAGCTTACAATTAAAACATCACACTAAGCATACCTTTTATCTTTCCTACACCACCCATTCCCAAAAGCCAACCAATGATAGACCTACAAACACAAACAAAAATTTATATTAGAATGTCCTAAGTGTCAAACAATCTTGACTTTACGATTGTTATCACAAAAAACATAATATTTTAGTACAAATATTTAAATTTTCTTATATTCCATTTAATAGAGCCATTAGAATCAACAAAATTATGTGATGCTGCAATTTTTTAGTATAGAAATACTTTTGTCAATAAAGAGCTAATTGTTTCTAAACTAACAGTTTCCTTGATATTCTTCTTCATGTGTTGCTCTGTCTTTCTGGAGGGAGAAATATTTTTTTTAGAATTTTTGGGCTGATATTACTTGTGTAGTATAGAATTTTTGGACTGCTATTACTTGTATAGTATAAGACTATAGGCTGAGTCCTTGTATACATCATGTGTACCAGGATTTGTTTTCACCTTGTTTCTATATTAAAATACTCTTACCTTCATAAAAGACTTCGAAAATAATTAAAAATAAAAATAAAAATCAACAAAACAGTGTGAAATCTAAAGTTTTGGTAAGAAGAATTAGCTACCCAAAAATTCGAATTTCATTCATAAGTTTATCAACTAATTCCAACCAAATGAATATAAAACAAGTTACCTCATTCTCAATTCATCCCATTCCCATCGTTCTATGTTCCCCTTCTAATCGGCTTATATATAACTCTTAAAGGTTGTACCCTTTGATTTGAAGCGTATTGGGCATAGATCAACTTTGTAGAGAACACTCCAATGCTTTGGTTTCCCCCTTAGAGTAAGTTTCCATGAAAGAATCAGCCAAAGATGAGCTGATGATGCTTATTTCAAGTTTCGAAAAATATGGATGAACAATTATCTTTAACCATCATAGAAGGTGACTCTACAAGTATGATCAAATGAATAAGTTAAATGGTCAATGGAGATTCCTTTGCGTCCCCACCAACATCATTAATATCTCTCCACAATTTTCTAAAGCTTATTTTTGGCTATAAAGTTGAACAAGACCTTTAAGCCTTTAAGGTATCTTTGCAAGAAATGTATTCCTCCTTGAGCTAATTACCTTTAAGCCTTTAAGGTATCTTTTCAAGAAATGTATTCCTCCTTGAGCTAATTTTTTGTGGCATTCATATTGGACTTTACTTCTTTTTTATTCCCATATCTTTTCACTGTCTTTTCATGTTCTTATTTACATCTCATATTATTCTCATATGAAACTTAAGGTATCTTATATAAATTTTTAGTGTATAATATATGTATAAGAAAAATATTGCACCATTAAAATATTCACACACGAAACAACATGGTCTCGCATGAAATCCACAGAAGGAAACAAGAATTTCCATGTGAGTTTCGTGTCGTTCCCCTACGAAACCAAAATGTTTCATGTGTTCTGCACGAAATAAATCAAAATTTAATACCTTGAACTTTTGGCATAATAGTTGGAAAAGACATCTAAACCCTTCATTCATAGAGAAAAGATATGCATAACCAATTTGTTTCCACTTGCAACCAACCTGGTAGTTGTCATTCATGACACATCGACATTTTCGACCAGCAAAATAGAATAGCTATCATTTGTGAATATGCTATTTAAGGAAAAAACAAATTTGCATTTTTTTACAATGATAATCTATTCAATTGCAAGGTTTAACAAGTTAAAACAATACTAATAGTATCTCTTTTAACCCATTGTTAAATAATCCTCATTACTCAAAAATGTTTCGGTGCTCAACAAAGCTCATAACCGTAGTTATTAAAACTGAATCGGCCCAACCGGTCAGACCAGTAAACCAATGACCTGGGCCTCAAGCCGGTTCGGTTTGATTAGAGGATCGGATATGCAAACAAACCGGTACAAACCGGAGCAACCTGGCCAAGCCAGCCGAATTTTATGTGAACAAGGAAGAACATGTTGGCGCCAACACTTGACCATGGAGCAAATACCTGGGGAAAGAGTACACTACTACAAGACCAACTAATATGCTCGTTAACATACATCTTTTTTATTTTATGTAATAGTGTAAACATGCATTTACCAAAAAATGTCATACACGAAATACAAAAATATATTTAAAATAAGGGGAAAATACAATTTCACCCCCACAACTTTCACTCACAAACACTTTACACCCCTCTAGTTTATTTTCAAACACTTTGATTCCCTCATATTCTGAAAAATGACATATTACATAATTCCATCACTTAGTTGCTTTTTTTTTTTTTACGAAAAATTGTTGCACATAACCCATCAATAACATTTTTTTAGACGAAAATGCCCTGATAATGGGGTATTTCACCAACATATGATAAGAATAAATTTGTAAAATCACTATTTCTGTTAACGTTGCAAGTGTTATATACATTTCCAAACATGAGGGGGTCAAAATGTTTGAAAAAATAAAAAATAACTAGAGGGGTGCAAAGTGTTTTTGAGTGAAAGTTGAGGGGGTGAAACTGTATTTTCCCCTTAAAATAATATATAATATATAGTAAACAGTACATATATATTTTAAATAAAATTATATAACACTAATAAATTTTATACATACTTATTTTTAAGTAAAATTTTCATTTTTTTATAGTTATTTTATAATTTTATTAATTTTTTAATTATAACACCGGTCCGACCGGTGATCCAGTGACCCAGCTGCTCGATCGGGTCCTGATCCAAGTTTAATAACTATGCTTATAACTCCTAATGGCAATTGCCATCTCAAGTTCTATGTTATTGATGCTCCTAATTCAAAAAAACTTAGTCATTCTATTTAAGGCTTCTAAGACCCCTTTCTCTAGAAATTAAATTATTTCCTCCTAATACCCACTTGAATAGTTGCCTTCCACCATGCTATCCAATATACAAAATTATGGCACTCTGTGTAGAAAAACAACAAAAGAATTACTCCACTATGTCCAAAATGACACTGGCTAACAGCAATTTATCATAACAAGAAGCCATTCCTGCTCAAATCTACAATGAAAACAAAAAATAAAACAAAATATATCGTAAATAAAAGCCCATTATGTTCTACTCTGTGAAGCTTGGCTCTTCAGTATTAACAACCTTAAACTTATTAAAATACACCAAGGCATAACTTTCAATTTTGGAAACCAACAACGCCAAAATGTTTCGCCGCAATCAAAAAAGAATGTGAAGCCACAGTAAGCTCTCCATTCTTGTTACTGTTCACCATATTTAAAACATCAATCCAGTGAAGAAGAAAAAAATAAAAATAAAAATTTTTCTATAAAAAAAAAAAAAAAAAAAAAAGGAATCTCGGTACGAATCCAATTGCCAGCATGGGATCCTCTGAAAGAGCTACAATAAGTCCTATAAATCATCAGCACTGGTCATATTTGAATAAAACAAAAGAAATCTGTGAGAGAGAAATACTAAAGCTGAGCCGAGTTAACTCGGCCTTTCTCAGATTCAGATTTAGAGACGATAAACGAAGCTGTTATACTTAGCCAAAATTCAACATTTAGGGGGCAAAAAAAAGGCATATAAATGTAATGGGTTTTCAATAGGTTACCGCGAGTCGTTGAGGAACGAATATATCATCAGAATCGTGCATTTGAAGTGCTCCAACCATGATATTTGAACAACACTGGTGAAGCTCTTAAAATATATTATGAATCAAAACCTAAAACGTGCAGACCTTTTAACTTTAACTCTATAAATGCCACGTCACCCATCCGAGTGCTTTCATGCTACTTGCTGCTTTGCGCTCTGGCTGCTTTCCCCACTCTATGGTTGGGCCTCGTTAGCCCATCATCATCTTGGCCTATTTCGTGTTCCTCGTAGAGACGGGTTATTGCAAGGGAACGGCTACTGCAATCCCACTTTTTCATCAAACCCTCTTTTTCGTTTTGGTCTTTAAGATTTTAAGGTTTTTACAAAAATCAGCCGCGTTGTCTACTAATAAACAGCATTTTAACACAAATATCTAGCTAAAAAAAAGAACACAAAGAGGACCACAAGTATCAAGCTAACTTTAAAAAAATCCAACTAAAAAACACATTTGTGAAACTCAAAAAAACATATACATAATATAATTAATTTCAAGCTAACTAGTAATGGGTAATGAGATCTATAATCTAGTGAAACTAACGGTAAAAGCTTAAATTAAGCAAACTTTTATTAAAAAAACATGTTCATAAGAAAATATCATTAAATAAATTTTTTATATACTTACAGTCATGCTTATTGAGCTTTCAGTTAATAACTGGTGTAGATCATTGAAGCACAAGTTGATAACATCGCGTTTCCATACAACTGCCCTATTTGTCAATATAAACAATCATGTTTTATATTTTGATTACTGTTAACAGGAAATTCAAGTCAATTTAGCTTGAATAGTATTTTATGACGTTAATATTAAATGACATAACATATTAACATCAAATGAGATTACATAAAAGCTCGAATAGTATTACCCTGAGCCTTTTAGTCTTAGAATATTCTCCACTGTCTCCCAGACTGTCTTTGGCAGATGTTTTGTTACATTGTTTTTTGGTAACTTCAAAGCCAATGGCTGAACGTTAATGGGTGGTTCTTCTCCCAATCTGTCTGCACAAAGCTCTTCAATAGTGGATGGTTCGCCTTCCTAACTTTTCCTCTTTTTTCCCCTGATAACCTAGGAATCCTTTTTTATAGGGCTTTTCCTCTTTTTTCCTCAAGTAACGGGGACTACTTTTTCACAGGATGTACTCAAAATCTGGGTCATAGGGTTTCTTCCTTGCGTAGCTTTTAATTCGGATTACCATTGACCTTTGTTTTTTTTTCCCAAAGCTGCGAGGGGCATTTTTGTGAAGCTCATTGAGTTTTTTGCATTGCTCCTCATTTTCCTTGATCTTCTCCTCAAGTTGTTGTTTGAGAAGTTCAATTTTTTTGTTGTCTTCTGTCACTTGTGTTACTGATTGGCATACATGCTCTGTCAAATCCTCAACATGTATATCACTTTCTGCTTTTAGGAATCCGATCTATCTTCTCTTTGCATTTTCTGATTCTTTCTTCAAGATTGGTTCTCTCCTCTTGAACTACTTTGTTAGACTCTTTGAGTTGATTTATTTCTTGCTCTTTCATTTTCAAGGCTTTCTTCAAATCATCATTCTCACTTGTCAACTCTTGAATAAGATTCTTCAACCACTGATTCTCATTATTTCCTTCTTCATGGTTGTCTTCTAGGATCTTTTCTTCTCTGCCAAGTTGTGTGACCATCACCAACTTGAACATGGAAAAGTTGCTCCATGTCATCAAGTTGGAATGCATCCTCTTTAGAAGCTGTACAAAAATAACTGTTAGTTGGATTCACATGTCTTTAGAAGCTCCATGAAAATCATTCATCAATTGTATTCCTATATCTTTTAGAAGATGCATGAAAATCACCTGTTACTTGTATCTCATCTCTAGAAGCCGAATAGAAATTATCAAATTCAATGTCTTTAGAGAAATCTGCATTTTGTGTCAGTCTGTTGTGTTGTCTGTTGTGTGTTAGTCTTCTGTGTATCAGTCTGCTGTGTGTTAGTCTACTGCGTGTTAGTCAGCTGTGTGCTAAGGGTACGTGTTAATGATTTAGGTTAAAATCGAGAACCAAACCGAACCAAAAAAACCAAACGGTTTGGTTCGGTTTTTTTGTCATTAGGTTTGGTTTTGGTTCTAATTTTAGTTTTCATTTTTTAAAAAACCAAACCAAACTGGAAAAAAAAAAAATCTATCTATCTATATATATATATAAATATAGAGGTGATCCCATCAGCACGTGCTAATGTAAGTTACATCAGCACTATGCATTGGGGGTTGTACTCCTTGCATTGATTCAATGCACCTCACATCTCACTAATGCACAAGGTACAACTCCCAATGCAGGTTTTGATATAAGTTATATCAGCACGTGCTTACTTGATCATCATCATATATACATATATATCAAACATAAAGTTTGTAAATTTCCTATTCTAATAAGGGCATAATAGAAAATAGATTTAAAATAGTACAAAACCCAAAGTCTCTCAGCCTCAGCCTCATCTCTTTTTAAGTTTCCTATTATTATTATTTTTTTTTTATATTATCATGTATTAAACTAGCTATTAATGTTGTATGAGATATTGAATTGACATATGTCAAAATGTTTCCATTTTGATACAATGTTTAATATATTTTTTAGTTGCTAATGTAATGTTTTTATTAAAAATGATTTTATTTGGAGTTTGGCATATCATTTTTTTCATTTTCAATTATTTGTTGCAACTTGATAGGTTAAAACCGAAACTGTACCAAACCAAACCAAAATTTTTTGGTTTGGTTTGGTTCGGTTTTTTTATAGTATGGTTTGGTTTTGGTTTGGTAGGAACAAAACCGAAGTATAATGGCTTAGTTTGAAATCTACCCTAAAACTGAACCAAACTGAACCATTAACACCCCTACTGTGTGCCAAACACTTCACCAACTTCTGGGTCTTGACTTTCAGCTTCTTTCTCCAGCTTTTTTCCCAACATCAAAAAATTTTGCACCTCATTTGTTGTTTGGTTGAGCTCCCCACCACTTGTTACAAATACTTCATTAGTAATATGTCAAGTGATATGTTTCAATACAAAGAAAAAAACTGTCACCTCATGGCTTTTATCTCACTTTTTTACGATAGGATGTAGTTTCCGTACGTCCCATTTTAAGAATCTTGGGAACTTATCCTCATGTTGTTCTTCTTCAATTAAGTTGGTGTGCTCACAAAGCCAATACTATTATACAAAAAATACAATACAACATTATAATATGAATTTTAAAGTTTAGACAAACGAATTTGGAAAAAAACTTTACTAGTTGTAAAAAAAAAAATACTTACAAGGAGGATCATTACATATCCTATAACTTTCTCGGGTTTAGAATGTTTAGCATGTATTTTTCCTGTTAAATTGTTGAGTATCGCGTTAGCCCATGCATATTTCTTCAAATCATGTATGTTTTCAACCCTGTTAAATAATGCCCAGCTGATATATAGTCTAGTGGTTGAGAACAAAAGATTAAGAAACAGAAACAAACAACACAGACGCACTGTGTCCTCAACATCATCAATGCTATCCCCAATGACAGCCTCTTCAATTTTTTCTTTAATTGTTGGGCTATCAAGTTTGTCTTCAGCATGAAATCTCTGCACAAGGAAAGAAGAATTTGTTGGTTTATCACCATAAGAAATTTTTACTAGATCCGGCCCTAATAAAATTTCCAAAATGAGAGTGATGTCAATCCCTTTCAGCATTGAACATTTACTACCCAACTTGAATCGCTTCAGTTTGCTGTTATAGGTTTGGATGATTCTGACAATATCATCTCTTTTTTAAGATGCTTTTAACTCCATTTTTTTATAAATCAGGCCTTGGAACGGGTAACAAAATGGAGTTCTCTCAAGCGCTTTGATGTGCTTTTGTTGTAATTGCAAATCTGCAAAAAGCTTCAACAAAAAAACAATGTTTGATCTATATTGAGGTAGTAATTTTTCAGTCTTTGTGGATTTGATACCCTCATAGCTATCCTACAAAATTCACACAAATCTCAAGCTAACTTATCAAAAATCCATTGAAACTCACAACAAAGCCCTAAACCAAGCAACCATTGCATCACAAATGTATCAATCCATCTAAGTTTGTAAGAAGACATTCACAAACTCAAGCTAAGTTGTCTATAATCCAGCTTAATAATCACAGTTAACAGCTAATCAATCAAAAATACTCTCAAAACTGTATAAATCCAGATAAGTTTGGGAAAAAGTCTTCAAAAACTCAAGCTAAGTTATCAAAAATCTAGCTAATTATCACAGTTAAGCCCTAAACCAAGCAACAAACACTATCACAAGTGTACCAATCCAGCTAAGTTTGGAAGAAAACATCCACAAACTCAAGCTAAGTTGTCTATAATCCAGCTTAATAATCACAGTTAGCAGCTATTCAAGCAAAAATACTCTCAAAACTGTATAAATCCAGATAAGTTTGTGAAAAAGTCTTCAAAAACTCAAGCTAAGTTGTCAAAAATCCAGCTAATTATCACAACAAAGCCCTAAACCAATCAACAAATGTTATCACAAGTGTATCAATCCAACTAAGTTTGTAAGAAGACATTCACAAACTCAAGCTAAGTTGTCTATAATCCAGCTTAATAATCATAGTTAACAACTATTCAAGCAAAAATACTCTCAAAACTGTATAAATCCAGATAAGTTTGTGAAAATTTCTTCAAAAACTCAAGCTAAGTTATTGAAAATCTAGCTAATTAAGCAAAATTACTCTCAAAACTGTATAAATCTAGATAAGTTCGTGAAAAAGTCTTCAAAAACTCAACCTAAGTTATCAAAAATCCAACTGATTATCACAACAAAGCCCTAAACCAAGCGACAGACTCTATCACAAGTGTACCAATCCAGCTAAGTTTGGAAGAAACATCCACAAACTCAAGCTAAGTTGTCTATAATCTAGCTTAATAACCACAGTTAACAACTAATCAAACAAAATACTCTCAAAACATATTCACCCAAAACATTAGTTAAATCCACAATTTGCTGCTTGAAAATAGGTTCCTAAAAGTCTAGAAATATGATTTTGGTCCTCAAATTACTATAAAAAGTAATAATACCTTGGTCCTCAAATATTTTAAAAAGATTTCCCTAAAAACAAGCTAATTTACCAAAATTTGAGTTGAACACACAACGTCATCCTCAACATTGTGTATTTTACAGGATGAAATTAAGTTTTGGTCCTTATATGAGTTAGGGCTACTATATTCGTCAAGAGAAAAGAAAACTGGAAGTAAGATTAGGGCTAAGAATTGTAGATTTTCTCACCTTTCTTCGATGGCATTATTAAGTTACCCCCAAATCACTGTTGTGAAAACCCTAGGAGAGAGGATGAAGAATCGATCGTGTCGTCGCGAAAACCCTAGGAGAGAAGCGTATTGTTGATGCCATTGTTTGATTTCTCACCTTTTTTGTTTTTGCATTCTTGTCAGTCGGGTTTTCAAGAGCTGGGGTTTTTAGCAGCTTGTGGTTGATTTTTTTGTTGGATGGTGGTTACTTTACCAATTGATTCATTTGAATCCTTGACGTCTGTACACGTCACTCAGTTGACATTTTCGTAGGGAGGTAGTGGTCTTACGTAGCAGCCCTTTATATATATATATATATATATATATAGATATGTATGTATGTATGTATGTATGTATGTATGCATGTATGTATGTATATATATATATATATATGTATGTATGTATGTACGTATGTATACAGCTTTGACATGTGTGGGATATCCTATTCAATCATAGCCGTCCGTAAGTGACGCGCGCACGCATAAATACACGCATGTCATCCACGGGTGGCCGTGATCGAATGGGATATTACAAGATATCCCGCACATTATTAGCTCTCTCTCTCTCTCTCTCTCTCTCTCTCTCTCTCTCTATATATATATATATATATATATATATATATATATATATATAGTTTTTTTTTTTTTTAATTTTCAAAAATGAGAATTTTATTACTAGTTACTAGACAAAAAGATACAAATTACAAAATAAAACAGCTCCCAAATGAGAATACTAACAGACCACTAGCTGAAATTTTAAAGCTTGTGCTCGTAACTAACAACTTCATGGATCACAAACCTAACCCTTAATGTTAAACTTGGACAGAAAAATACAAGATCTAGGCACAATGTACACTCAAGTATTAGGTGAAGAAATGGCAAATTAGTTATTCATGATCATTCCACTTCAACAATAGGACCTGCAGCATTCAATAGTGAATCCAGGATACATTCTCCATCTAATGCAAGTGAGCCAACAACTATTATGCTATGTTGGATTTTATTTTAATAAAAATTGGTAATGGTCCAATTGGGTAACATATGATTTTATTGATGACTGAATTTACTTATTGTGTAACCTCCATTAGAAAATTATGGCTACATTTTTAATTATAATGTTATCGTTACACTTTCTTACCTCTAGAAATTGAGGACACTCCCCAAGAACTTTGGATCAGATTTTCAGCATTCTCTATTCTCTTTTTTCTTTCTAAGTTCTTTCATATTTTTCTATTTTATTGAGTATAGCTGTTTGGCTAAAGTAGGGTGTTGGGAGAAGTTTCCTCTTCCCTACTTGTGCAGATTAGAGGAGTTACAACAAAAGGCTGAACTGTTGTATCTTGGAGGTGGTGTGCAAGTAATAACTACTGCACCGGAATATATCTGTAATGGTGCGAACTGTCTTAAAATTGTTGGAACATCAATTGGCCAACAAACAATTTCCAGCCCACGAATCAAAATTGATTTTTATTAACTTATTACAAACCAATTTATTATTTAATTTGATGACCGTTGAAATTAAATATTCGTGACCGTTAGAGTCCAGTTATAATTGCATGTCTTCAACTGCTATTAACTTGGGCTGCTTTGAGTAATAGTCGGTGTGTAACTCAAATTTATTTTCATGTATCATTACTTCTTACGATTACATGTGTAGCACATATTATTGCAAAGGTTACATGTATAAGCTTTAAAGTTAGCGGTTATCTATTACATATGGAATATTATTAGGCATGAAAGCTTTATTTACATAGCTATTGAGAGGGTGTTACAAGCCTTTGAGGTTTTGTCGGTTTAAATGTTCACCTATTTTTATGATTAAGCTATATATGTGTGATATATAAAAAATTTCTCTCCTCAAGAGTTCAACCACGATTAAATATTATTTGTTTACATAACTGTAAAAATGGAAGGTTTAAAAATTCAGAGAGAAGTTTCAAACAAGTTTGAAGTTTAGATTTTATGCTCCATTTATTTATTTTGTTAGATAAAAGAGATGCTTTGTTTTGGACACATACTGATTACTGAATGCTCTAATTCCCTCTCCCCATTTACTTACTCCATTTGTTTTCCCATGGTTGGAGTTTTTACCGAAGATATAATGATGTATTTATTGCTTAGATTTGTTGACCACATATGTTTTTAAGCACTATTATTGGAAGTGTCACGTATTATAGTGCTGCAGACCCACCAACAAGATAATCCTAACTAGGAATTTTAAAGAGGGCAAGAGGTATGGTGATTTGACTATTTAAGTTCATAGGTTACCTAGTGCTTATTCTTTTTGGTCATTTTTTCATTAATTTGTTTCTCTAGGATTATTCCATTCTAGTTATAGAATTCTTTCCACATATACAATGAGTTTTTCTTTTAACGTTATAAATGTGGATATGTTCCTTTAAATCTGGAGATAGTAAGGGTGCACAGATTGTGAATATGTAGTTCTTGAAACTACTTATTATAGCTTATTATATATGTGATATCTGCTATACTTGAAGGGTGTAATGATGTTAATTGATACATCCAATCTGGTGATTTTGTGATTTCAACTGGCTATGTATTTATGTTGGGAAGTGGAGCTCATTGTTGGAAAGTCCACCATGAATGCAGAGTTTATAACTCTAGCCTCAGCCAGTGAAGAAGCAGGTTGGTTATCTGATTTTATATTTGAGATATCTATGTGGGATATACTAGTGGCACCTGTCTTGCTATACTATGATATGGTATGATTGTGATAGTACTACTGCGATTGGCAGAGTACATCACAAATATTGCAATGAGAAATTAGATATATATCATCATATTTGAGTAATAATTCAATGAATATTAATTATGTGATGATCTTACGCGTTGATACTTTGACTATAGAAAAAATCTGGAATACATTGAGGGAGATAGGACCTAAGCCCAAAATAATTAAATCACCTATGAGGATACCTTACCTTGGGTCTGGAGATCCCAAGAACTAGGTTAAAGGGCCAAACGAATCATAGAATGGTTTGTGAGTAGACATGCACAATGTATATAGTCTCTTAGGACTGATAGTCCATCCCTATGGTGTGGTGCATGTGATCTTGTAACGATTTGGAGGATGAGATGATCTCTTAATGAGTTCTATAGCCTTTTTTTTATGAAGAGGTTCTCTATCTCTTGTGGGTGGAATGTTAGAATTACGGGAACATCCTTGACAGACTCACCTATATGTTAGAATTACGCTCATAAAAGCTGGGATTAAGCACATGGCCGTAATATGCTGGCTTATGAAACTTGTATGGAGACACCTTGAATGACATGTGTGTGACGTGATTCTATGTATCCCTAAGCAGTCTTAGTTTCAAGGCTTAGTCCACTTTACTCTAATACGGGAATCGCTGAAACACTAAGTGAGGATTTTAAGGCATTGCCACCCTCATGATGCATGAAGTTCTAACTTTGCCCAAATTGTTTTATCTGATTTTTTTTATTTATTAAAATAAGTAAGGGATTGTCAAAGTTTATTTTAATAAAAATTGGTAATGGTTCAATTGGGTAACATATGATTTTATTGATGGTTCAATTAACTTAATGTGTAACCTCCATTAGAAAATTATGGCTACATTTTTAATTATAATGTTACCATTACACTTTCTTGCCTCTATATATTGAGGGCATTCCCCAAGCATTTTGGATCATATTTTTTTAGCATTCTCTACTCTCTTATTTCTTTCTAAGTTCTTTCATATTTTTCTATTTTACTGAGTATAGTTGTTTAGGCAAAGTAGGGTGTTAGGAGAAGTTTCCTCTTCCCTAGTTGTGCAGATTAAAGGAGTTACAGCAAAAGGCTGAGCTGTTGTATCCTAGAGGCGGCATGCAAGTAGAAACTACTACACCGAAATATATCCATAGTGGCGCGAACCGTCTTAAAAAGAGAGACTTGGTCCACGCATCAACTCAACTTGATTTTGTGTACTTCACTATTTTGAGGTAAAATCTGTATTTGATTCCAACATGCTATATGAACAAAGGACTTTGAAGTATTACCTCCACCACAACAACCTAATGAATTTGCTAGGCTAACCAGTTGTACTCCCTACAACTTGGCCAAGCGATGACATTTCTTGTGAAGAGCAGTATAAGGGCAAAGTTTGATTTGTTACTTGGTCCACCCAAACTTCCCAACAATCTAATCCAAGAGAAACATGATGAACTTTTGTATAAGGATCCATTGATGCAACTTTTCCTTATGCAACTACTTCAATGTCAAATCACCAATTCAAGAATTGGCATCTTTCGAGGTTAGCTGCACCATGTTTAACATTGCTTTGCTGCCATTGTCACCGACACAATGAATTATTGGATACATTAGGAAATATGCAGAAAGAGAGGTTTAGTCTTACACATTTGACAGTAGCACACTAAGCGAAAAGAAATAATTAAGACAGAAGAACCACTTTTGCCAATTAAGAAAGATAAACACAGCATCATAACATCACCAAACAAAATCCTTATTTAAAATAAAATAATTATAAAATTATAAAAATTTATATCCCACTAGGTTCTACATAAGGAGGCATACTATTACTCAACAAAAAAATAAAAAAAAAATAATTGAAAAAAGAAAAGAAGCATACTACTAATGTTCATGTGGTCTAGCCAGTACCCAAAACTAACTAAACCAAAGACCTATACCAGCAAAAAATAGTGAACTAAACCAACAAAAAAATTATTTGACTTATTATTTCGGTGATTGAAGTCCCATTAATTAAGAAATGCTAAGAGGCAGCCACAATAATTGCTTTGAAGTTTACTAGTGTGTGGAAATGTGGAATCTGAATCTTAAATTTTAATATGGTATAGGAAACCATCATGATATTTTGTGTAGTGTGTTTGTGTGTATGTGTGATATATATATATATATATATATAGCGAGAGAGAGAGAGAGAGAGAGAGAGAGAGAGAGGTTTTGAATCTTTCAAAGAGGTAGAACTGATTTTAGTAACAACATTAAGAAATGCCTCATGAAATGCAGTGCCCTTCAATGATATGATATGCCAAAACCATGACAACCTATTTGCTATTTTTGCTAGATCAACCAAGACAACCCTACCCATACTTAGAGACTGGTAGGATCATGTTTATACATTAAAGACTAGCTTCTGAGCTTAATTTCCAACAAGCAATCACACAGTTATACTTGTAGTTTAATGTCGATCAGTTTCATGAGACAATTGCTATAATATCCTTAGACAAACTTTACATATACAGATTATTTTGATTTTAAGGAAAGGGATATGCCTATAGTTAGTGGGTGCACACCCACTAACTACATAAAAAAGAAACTATGGAGGATAACCCCAATCAAAATGATGCAAACATATCAAAAATAAAAGGTTAATTACTTTTTAATACCTTCAACTTTGGGGGTAGTTTCAATTTGGTCCATAAACTTAGAATTGTCTCAATTTAGTGACAACTTATGAACTATTGTTGCAATGTGGTTCAAGCCCGACGTCCGTTAGGTTTATGGACGGAAAACGCACATGAGCGGCACATGCAGCTGACGTGGATCCTATGTGGCATCCACGTGTGCTTCCCGCCTAATTAGAGACCACATGCTTAGCACGTGATATCAAGTCCAGCTTTTTTGAGGGATCTTAACTGAAATGCAAGCCCCGAATCAACTTCTCCTTCTTTTCCTTCTTCACGATCTCTCTCAATTGGAACCCCAAATCTTCCCCCAAATCTTCCATTTACGGTATCATATCCAACACCATTGTAGCGCGATTCAGCTCCCAGATCGACACGAAAAGTGGTAGGTTATTGATCATACAAAACCCTAAAGGCTTTTTCTATTTTTTTTTTCACCATTTTCATTTCAGATGGATGCTCAAGAGGCTACCAAATTGTGGAAGAAGGGCAAAGCTTTCGACTTCATGGACTGATCATAATCCTGGTCGTAGGTTCTTCGGTTTTCCAAACTACTCTTCGAATGGTTATAGGTATTTTGGATGGCTTGATCCACCATTGTATCTGCGTACTAGGAAAATTATACCGAGGCTATTGAGGAAGCTGGATGTATACCATCGAAGGGAGAAACTGTTTTGGGGATGCATCATAGTCTCATGGTTGATTACCATTGGGGTGATCTTGATTTGTTTGGTTATTGTATATAGTAAACCCAAAACCATGAATGGGGGTATGCTTGGCTTGCTATAAAAGTTAGAATGTTAGGGTGTTTGTAGGATGTCCTATATGTGGACTTTTTTCTTTTTTGGTTGTGTTAGGATGGATGTTGGATGTCATGTATTTGGGCAATTTTTGTTGTGTAAGACCCTCTTTTTGTGATATTAATCTAAATTAATGGGAAATATACTAATTGACAATATTTATGTTGAATGTTTATGATGAATATTGCAAACCCTATAAGCATTTCTAACCATGGCAACAGTTGGGAGCATTTAATACTGTGAAAGAGGCCTTTGAATGAATTTAATGCTCAAAATCCTAATCAAACAAGTATTCGTTATGCTGAATTCAGACATATTATAGTCGACTATAAGCTAATTATATTCGACTATATCAGACAGAGAATTGAATTGATGTGTCACCATTGACTACAGTCGATTATAAGTTTTTATACTCGGCTATAACAAACAAAAAATTTGCTTCAATTACAACAGCAGTTATAGTCAACTATAACCTAATTATAGTTGATTATATCAGATAGAGAGTTGAAGTGATAGTTGACTATTCACTATAGTCAACTATAAGCATGTTATAGTTGACTATAACAAACAAAAAGTTGGTTTCAGTTATGGGATCAGTTATGGTCGACTATAACAAACTTATAGTCGACTATATAGTCAGAAAATGTCCATACTAAATGTTTTGATGTAAAATTTTCGTTTAAGTCCGTAGTGTCAACTTAGGTCATTTTAAATAAGATGTTACCATACTAATATGATTAATGCATAGGTTGTATGAAATCTAGAAACACAAAAATCAATGAAGTAAAAAATATATAAAAGATAGTCATTAAATCATTCACTTCATTTAACATGTTTTTATGTACACCAATATGGTAATCATTTGCACATCATGTACATCAAAAAGTGCTATATCCAACAAAAAGCTAACATCCAAAAAATATATCCAACAACTGAAATTATGAACAGAGTTTGTAACACATCATCTAACATCCAAAAAATATATCCAATAAAAAGCTACAGGTCAATAACAATGTGGTCAGGAAGAGCAGGAGCAGCATGGTCCCTTGAAGGCGGAGGTGGAGGAGATGGTGGAGGTGGAGGTGCAGTCCGTCTTGCATATCGCTCTATAGTAGATAGTAAAGCTTGTACGGTGTGAATATTGGCCTCAATCTGGGCCAGACGACTGTCCGCCTTGTTAGTGAAGATGTCTCCATAACGCTTGATGATGTCCAAGTCGTTTTCCATCTGAATCTGCCTATCCTCAACAGCTGAGAATCGCCTCTTAACATCATCTAAATTCTTAGTCATGGAAGCTTCAACTCTAGCAAAAGCGTTTAGAATAGTCTGCTGAAGGCTGAGTTTAGGCTAAGGTGGTGTTACGGGCTCCTCATATGGCTGCTAGGGCTCAAAAATGGGAATGTGATCATGTCCCTCAGGGTGCTACCCCTCATCCTGTCCCTCTGAGTGCTGCTCAATGGGGACCTCATCTAGTCCTGGGACATATCCTACATGCACTAATTCACGTCGGATCCACTCATCATTTTCATTCTTTACAAATCCCATCATGCGTAATGTAACAATTGAGTAAGAATCTTTCTCCGTGGGCTTGTAGAAATCTATCTCATTGTCCAGTGGCATGTTGAAAAAATTGAAGATGGTGGTGAGAGCCATACCATAAAGGAGTGAACCCCTGGTTTCTTTCTTTGTGTCACAATTGTTGAGAATGATGTAGGCCAAGTCAAGTCTGTGCCCATTTAGGACACACCAAATAATGAAGATCTCATAGAAACTAACGTTACTTCTACTACCCACTCTTGGAAGAATATTGTAAAAGATTATACTATGAATGATACGGGCAGGCAATGTGAGTTGTATAGCCTTTAGAAGGGCATTAGATGTGATATTTTGATTGCTACAGATTTATTTGATGGCTTCTTTTTTGTCATATCCATCATGAACAACTGGATAGTGTGTGCCAAACTTCAAAATAGTGCCATCTTGTGGGAGGTTGAAGATTTCGGTAAGTGTGGCATGATCAAGTAAAATAGTCTTTCCTTTGACCCATGTCTCAAACTGATAAGGTGTCTTTTTAAAATGTGAATAAAAAACACGCATGAATTGCATTTTACTGACAAGAATGACTCCCACCCAATACGACTAAAAAGATCACGAATTGGAATATTATTATCACTGAAGAATGGGAAATTGATCACCTTGCCATGAACCACGGATTTATTCTTGAATTTGTGGTTGTACTTGAGGAGGGTATCCACATTTTCGCATAGAACCTCTTGTTGGGCCTTCATTCTTCGTTCATGAACGTGACCCTATTTGTCTTCCTTATCAGAATGGAGTTGCTGCTGAGGATAATCCTGTACCTCTTCATCTTCATCCTCGGGAGGATCCTGTGCATCCACATCTTCAGGTTGAGAAGGTGGTGGAAGGTCCTTGCGTTTGTGAGAGGAAGATGCGGCACACTTTGCGGCTGCCATGGAAGCCGCCAAGAACTTCTCAGTCTATTGAGTTATAAGGTCCAATAATGGGTTTTATGGTGGTTGAGAGAGAAAGAGAGAGTGAGCGATAATGGACACTTTTGGTTTTTTTATGGAGATAGCGAGAGAGAGAGAGTGCGAGAGAATGGATTTGGGTTTTAATGGAGATAGCGAGTGAGAGAGTGCGAGATAATGGATTTTGGGTTGGAGATAGCGAGAAAGAGAGTGCGAAAGAATGGATTTGGGGTTTTATGGGTTTTTATGAAGATAGAGAGAGAGAGAGAGAGAAAGTATAAGATTTGGATTTTTTGGGTTTTATGGAGATAGCACGAGAGAGAGAATGGGAGATAATGGATTTTGGGTTTTCATGAAGATACTAAATGGAACAGTTACCGACAGTTGATTTTTAGAGAGAGAAATAAGAGGTAACTGTGATTTTGAAAACACACGCGAACAGGTATAACTGCACTACATCACACTTTATAGTCGACTACTGTTAGGTTATAGTTGACTATATCAGACAGAAACTTATCGTGTATGTGGTAGTCAGTTATAGTCTACTATAATCAACGTATAGTCCACTATATCGAACAGAAGCTACACTTGTATGTGGTTTTCATTTATAGTCGACTATATCATAAGTATAGTCGACTATAACAAATAGAAAGTACAGATATATGTGCTAGCTATTTGTAGTTGACTATAACATTACTTATAATTGACTATAACATACTTATAGTTGACTATAACATACCTATAGGTGACTAATTCAAAGAGAAGCAAAAAATTACTATTAAGCTATGTTTTATAGGCGACTATAACATTCAATAGTCGACTAAAACACAGGCTAATTACCATCTTCCTTTAACTTGGTTAATGTTTATACAATGCATATCTTGTGCATAATATGGTTGGTTGAATTATAGAACAATTGCTCATTTCCTCAACATTACTTACAAAACCTGCCCAACGTATACTTTATTGAAATGGCTATGAAGTGCCACAAAATATACAACCATATCCAAACATTACTTACAAAACCTACCCAATGTATCATGATGTTAATACAAATTCGTCCAAACATTAAGTTACATAGTAAAAAATGAACCCTCTAATGAAGTCAACTGTCCCAAAAAAAAAAAAAAAAAAAATGACAATCCAAATATATCATCAAGTTTTTCCATTCATTGCCACTCAACAAAAAACTAGCAACTGCTAACAACTAAACTGGGCTATAAATTCTTTCAACTCGTGGTTGTGACTTTAACATGCTAGCACTTGCTTCACCACTACGTTTGGTGTTACTTCCCCCTGGTGTCATAAACCCACCATACCATCTTGTTGGATTCTGAAATGAGCTTCTTAGAATACATGGTGCAGACCCTGTTGCTGATTTCTTGGTTGTAGATTCCTACATGAAAAGTGAGGTTTATTGTAAGGTAAATTGTATAGGCAACCCTATGTCATGAATATGTATGACTTACTCTGTTTTGTTGGGTTCCACTAGTGGCATAAGTATCCATTCTCAATTGTCCAATAATGGAACCCCTTCTTCTAAACTGCATGACAGCATTACAATATTCCATTAGTACTATTATATATAACCATTAATTATTAAAAAAATAAAGTAAACAACATACTTTCTTGTGGGTTGACAACATTGGCAACAATGGTCCCCACATGTCCAATATTGCCTATTGTTGTGCCAAGCTACATAAAATCCACATTAAGTTTGTCTTTATCGACGATTACACTTCTATAAAAAAAATTACTACCCGTATTAAAAACATATACATTTTGACATACACTTATTGGCTGAGATATAGAGCATCTGCCAGCTACCACATTACCCCCACCCACTGCATTCCCTTTAGATTGCCCTCATCTTTTCTTCCTAGCCTGCACATCTTTTAGAATATTAAATGCATTATTAAATTGATGAATTTCACATTATAAGTGCAAAAAAGTGAAGTATATTTACCAACAAATATATATGCTTACTGGGAGTTTTTGAGCCTTTTGTGCAGCTGCCAGTGCTTCAGGTGGAAGTGGATTTTTGCAAGTGCTCCTATTGTGTCCATATTAAAGAGATTTTTGGCACCTCATACGTATCCCAGCTTTGGACACTATTGAGACTGTACTCCCATCTTTCCTTTTTGACACTTTGAATGGTCTTTCTATTTCTTCAGGATCCTTCCTCTTCAGCTTCTTGGGCCTTCCAGGATGCCTTCTATGTGGTGGAGGTGCAACAGGTCCATACCCACTATCATCCCAGTACTTTTCACTTGTAACAGGGTATATAATGTGCTCATAGCTTCTTTTGTATGTTTTTATAGTGTACCAGTGGCTGCCATAATATTCAACATCTTTCTTCAAAAATATAGTTGATATGGCATATTGACAAGGCAAGCCAGTAAGGTCCCATTTCCTGCAGCTACAAGTGTGGATAGATAGGTTCACAATGAACTTATCTGATATGGTTTTCACTTCAAATATATCATCAGTAGCCCACAAAGCAATACAATTTCTGGTCAACCCTTTCGTAGCCTCAAATTTCTTTTGAATGTTAGCGCATAAGCGATCCTTACAACCGTTTAAAGTTTGTCACTTTTCCTGCATCCTAACCATGAGTGACTCTCTTATCATCTCCACACAAGTTATTATTGGCTTATCCCTACTCTCAAGGATGAATGCATTAAAATTCTCAGACATATTGTTCAATAATTAATTGCATTTGCTACGTGGGCTAAATGCAGACCTAACCCATGTGGTCGGGTCCATTTTCTCTATTACCTTGTGTGCATTTGGGTTGATAACATTGATTTTCTTCATATGCTTCTTCCAGTCTGCAACCGTTGTTACCTTAGCTGCTGCCCACATCTCATCTCTTAACTGCTTCCCTTTGTGTTTCTTTGCTATATTGCTATACAAGTGTCTCCAACAAAATCTGTGCTCAACATTTGGCAGTAATCCATACAATGCTGGAATAAGGCCCTGTATACATAACCAAATTAAAACATCAGACCTAACATGCATGTATTTTAATACTTACGACAAATGTTATAGTTGACTATAATATTTTGTTTACCTTCTGCTAATCAAACACAAATGTAATAGGTTGATCTGTTCCAATATTGTGTAGCAGTAGCTTGAAAAACCATTCCCATGATTCCTTAGTCTCTCCTTCTACAAAAACAACAATAACAGGATACATTTGGTCATTTCCATCCCTCCCAACTACAGCTAACAGGTGGCCCTCAATTGGCCCTTTTAAAAAACATCCACCAACACCTATAAATGGCCTACAACCAACCACAAAACCCCTTCTATAAGCATTAAGGCATATATACAACCTTTGGAACACTAGAATTGCATTTGGAATTGATGGTGTGTCAGTCAACTTCACAGTGCTACCCCTATTGCACTTTAACAACCCATGAGTGTAGTCCCAAACTTTCTTAAATTGTTTCTTGTACTTCCCATGTATCATCTCAAGGGCATTTTTCCTTGCCCTATATGCCTAGCTTCTACTAATACTTACCCCAAAGTCATCCTTAACTTGGTTCCTTAATTCTTTAATACTCCAGTCAAGATTATTCCTCCATTTCTGCAGATACCTCTTGGCCAACCATAAAGATTTTACATTTGTATTTTTGAAAGTTCTTGCACATGAATGTGTGTCTATATATGCCTTGCACTGAAAAGTCTTCTCTGTCTGCTTCCAAGAGGAATGGAAATACCACTCACATCCATCAACACATTCTGTAGTAACTCTATCAAATGCATTCCTTGTGAACTTAATACTGTAGCCCCCTACAATTGCATAATTTTTAGCTGCAGCTTTAGCCTCGCTTGAGTCCTTAAAACTAGTTCCAACCTCTAACTTAATTTCCTTTATATATGCACGTTCAGTGTACTGTGGACACCTAGACTTGTGACTTAAAATCTCATCTTCATCACTATTAGCAGCACTAGGAGTTGTAGAAGAGTTTGCATAATCTAAATGTGGATGTTGTTAAAAAAAAAAATAGTCCCTACCAACTCACCATCACTGTCTTGCGAGGATTCACTTCCCTCACTCTCTTCTTTCCCTTCATTTGCATTGTTTTGCCACTCCTCATCCTCCTTATCTGATGGATCATCATCTTTATCATATTGATGTACCCCAATATTAAATAGATTATCATCATCAACACATTCTTCGCATCCACTCTCATCATCACCATTGTAACTTTCATCATCACTTCTTAAATTGACATCATCAATTCCCTATTGCTCTGCATTGCCCTCTTGCTCTACATTACAACCCACATCATCAAAGCCCCCTTTAGTTGCATTGGAATCATCATTGTCCACTATATCTTCAGCAACAACATTTTCTAAACTACTCATCAAAGGGTGTATAATATGGGACCCATCATCAATGCCATGTTCAACATAAATATGTACCATCATATCCATGGGCCCTAATGATGCCACCATCTCCAAAAGATCTTGGTCAGTCTCTAAAATCCTAAAACCATCACTAAACCCAGTCCTAGGTAACAAATACTAGGGGTGTTCGTGGTTCGGTTTGGTTCGGTTTTAGGGTAGATTTTAAACCAAACCATTATTCTTCGGTTTTTGTTTTCTCAAACCAAAACCAAACCATACTATAAAAAAAACCAAACCAAACCAAACCATAAAATTTTGGTTTGGTTCGGTTCGGTTTCGGTTTTATCCTACCAAGTAACAACAAATCATTAAAAATAGAAAAATGACAAGCCAAACTCTAAATAAAAACATTTTTAATAAAATCATTACATTAGCAACTAAAAAAAAATATTAAACATTGTATCAAAATGGAAAAGTATTGACTTATGTCAATCCAAGTTCAAATATCCAATATAATACGTGCCAATATCTCACACAACAATAATAGCTAGTTTAATACATGCCAATTTAATAAAGAAAAAACATTAAGAAAATTTACCTATTATGCCCTTATTAGAATAAAAAATTTACAAACTAAGTTTAATATGTAATATATAAAATTATATATATTTATATTATATTTTTTCAGTTTTTTCGGTTTTTCGGTTTGGTTTGGTTTTTTAAACATGAAAACCAAAACCAAACCAATTTAATTCGGTTTTCTAAAATTAGAACCAAAACCAAACCTAAGGACAAAAAAACCAAACCAAACCGACCGGTTTGGTTTGGTTCGGTTTGGTTTTCGGTTTTAACCTAAACCGTGAACACCCCTAACAAATACCACATATTCTTCATATTCATGTATCCCAAAGATGCAACACACTTTCTCATATGGGTACTGAGAGGAAATCTAAATCCATTTTAGGTGTGTATTGAACTTCCCCGCTCACATATGCAAGCTAAGGGTGCTCCACAAAGTACCCCCCATGATGCAAAGCAACAGTAATGCAACCATCCATATTTAGTGCACAAATTCCTTCTTCAAAATATCAAAGACACACAACAAATCAAATTAAAAAATGGGTAAAAAACATGTGATTAGTGACAAGCAAAAAAAGTATAAAAAACAAACATAATTAACAAACAATATACTGTACTTGTAGGGGACCATTTCTAATAAACAATTCAACACTCAATAAACAAACAATTTCATTGTCAACTGTAGGGACCATTGAGTGTGGTCCCCTAATTTACTACACAAAATATTCAACTAATATATTCAAACAAATGACTTAAAACCCTTAAAATTCCTAATATGATACATAATAGTTGATAAAGCATCATGAATATATAATCCAAAACCCTAATTGTAACTACTTTACAACACTAACTCGTAAAAGCATGATTGTGGTCCCGACAATCATACCTTTTTCCGCAATGAAACAAAATAAAGCACGATTGTGGTCCTGGCAATTGTCGGCAAGCCTCCACTGAAGAAGATGGTAAAGCAAGCCTCGATCGTGACAGTTATTAGGGGTTTGATAAATCTTAGGGGTTTTGATAAACACAATGATTTGGGGTTAAATTTTCGTGATAATTTGGTGTGGAAGATTTGGGGGAAGATTTGGGGTTCTGATCGAGAGAGATCATGAAGAAGAAAGAGAAGGAGAAGTTTATTTGGGGTTTGCATTTCGGTCAAAATCCCTCAAAAAAGCTAGACTTGATATCACGTGCTAAGCACGTGGTCTCTAATTGGGTGGGAAGCACACATGGACGCCACATAGGATCCACGTCAGCTGCACGTGCCGCTTATGTGCGTTTTCTGTCCATAAACCTAACAAACGTCGGGCCCTGGACCACATTGCAACAATAGTTCATAAGTTGTCACTAAATTGAGACAATTCTAAGTTTATGGACCAAATTGAAACTACCCCCAAAGTTGAAGGTATTAAAAAGTAATTAACCCAAAATAAAAATTGTGCAAACATATATGTACCCAAATAGCACTAAGAAACCAGACAATGGTTGAGAGATTTAGAAAATAATAGCTATGCTAAGTGCACTCGATCTCATTCCTTCTTTTAACAAATAAGAAATAAAGAAAGTAGGCAAAATGGTCGGAGCTCGATTACTAGTGAAAGTCGTTGCCTGTGGTAACTAAGGAGAGAGGGAGAACAAGGGAGAGAGGGAGAATGGGTGAGCTTGGGTGTATAAAAGGGTATTTTTATTAGAAAGTAGGCAAAATGGGTTATTGGGTTAAGAAAAAGGAAGTTGGAGTTATTGTAAAATAAGTCTTATATTGTGGGGCTATGGCCAAAAATCCCAATTATTGTTGAAACACACCTAAAAAATAACATAAACAATAAATTTTACGATTTACAACATCAAAGTAAGTATACCTTTATCTTTCCAACACCACCCATTCCAAAGCCAACCAATGATAGACCTACAAGCACAAACAAAAATCCATATTAGAATGTCCCAAGTGTCAAACAATCCTCACTTCACGATTGTTGTCATTATAAACATAATAATAAAATATATTACTACATGCAAAGGTTAAAATATGTAATGCACAAAATCTAAAGTATTTAAAATATTCAAATTTTCCTATAATATTTTCAAAGGAGCCATTGGAATCAATACAACATATGTGAGACTTAAATTTCTAGTGAGCATAATTAGATACTCAAAATTTCAAAATTTACTTGTTTTCTTAACAAATAATTATTCTAAATTGAAGATAACGAGTTACCTCATTGTACTTTGGATCGTTACCCATCATTCTATGGTTCCCTTTCCCCCAAACTGGCTTATACGTCAATGGTTGTTATATATTGAGCATATATCATTTTTCTTTCCTTTTCTCTTTTTTGAGAGGATGGAGCATTAATTAGCTTTGTAGAGAACATTTCAAGACTTTTGCTTCTCTCCTTTAATTAAGTTGCCTCATTAAAACCATCCAAAGATGCTGATCAAAGAAATAAAAATCATCCAAATATGAGTTGATGGTGCTTATTTCAAGTTTCGAAGAAGATGAATGCACAATTATCGTTTCCCATCACAATAGGTGAGTCTACAATTGTGATCAAAACATAAGTCAAATGATTCTTGGATATTCCTTTGGATCTCCAACAATATCACTAATGTCTATCCATAACTATCCAATGCCCCCCCCCCCCCCCTTTTTTTATTTTATTTTTTTGCTTTTTGAGTTGCTAAAATCAGCTAATTTAATCCTTATTTTTGGCGAAGGAGAGGAAATGTGCCTTTAAAGTTCCCCCACTTTTTTTGAAAGAACCCTTTAAAGTACCTTTGAAAGAAATGTATTCCTCCTTAAGCTAGCTTTCTGTGGCATCCATATTGTTCTACACTTTCTTATATATTCCCTATTATATATTTTTCACTTTCTTTTCATCTTTGTTCCCCTTTAGTTTATGAGGATGCCTACTCTTCGCAACTTTCTTTTCAGAAAACTAGAGATTCTTATGTTGTCAATTACTCATTAGTTTACCATGATATTTCAAATGTGGAATTATGAACACAAATAAATCAATCAAAACATCACGTACAAGTAACCCTAAATCAATATGTGCTAGAAGATTGATTCTCTGAATCATTCTACCCCCTTCCCCCTCAAGGATCCAAAGATAGACTATCATAAAAGGATTTAAAGGGGGAATAATCATAAAAGGATTTAAGGGGGGAATAAAATTATAAAAAGGAGGGGATAAAAGAGAACAAAATTTTACTTGAGAGAGAGAGAGAGAGTAATAGCCAACAAGATCCTTGTCTTCATAGTAGAATGTCAATGCACAATTGTGGATTACAAATCAAGTGCATCTAAAGTAATTTCTATCTAGCCAAATAAAAGACACCTAAACCCCTTCATTTTTGGAAAAGGGTATCCATAATCAAGTTTTTGCCACTTACAAACCAACCTTAGTAATTATCATTTATGAATAAATGAACCTTTTCCACCACTAAGCTATCTAAGGGGGGAAAAAACAAATTTGAATTTTCTCAGTTACCATTTTAATATATTCATTTGAATGGTTCTATATGCTAAACAAAAATACACTACCAAATTATTCAACTATTGTTTCTAAATTTGGGGTAAATGGCCCAAAAGTAGACTAGTAATATCTATTATAACCACTATTCGTTAATCCTCAACACATTTTTTTTTGGATAAGCACTCCTCATTTTTCACAACTCCATAGCACCAACATTGATGATCAAAGCTCATAAGGGCTCATCTAATGGCAAGTCCCATCTCAAATTCCACGTTATAGATGCCGATAACTAAGAACAAGTCCTCATTCTATATAAGACATCTAAACGCCTTCTTTTTCTAGAATTTAAAGTCTTTCCTCCTGCAAAGCACTTGAATAGTTGGATTTTGTGACTACGTTATCTAATGACAGAAGTGTGCCACTTTGTGTGGTAAATTAACAAAAGAAGTGCTATGCTATATACAAAATGGCACTGGTTAGCATCAACATGTCATAACCAGAAGTCATCCCTGCTCAAACTAATAGAGAAAACAGACAATAAAACATAATATTTAATAAACAAGATCCCATTCTATTTTACCATGTGAAGCGATCAACTTGGATTCAGTAGTAAAACTTTGAACTTTACAAAATACGCTGAGCATCGATTTCAGATTTTGAAACCAACTACGCCAAAATGTTCCACCATGCTCAGTAAAGAATGTGAAGACAATAAAAAACTGTAAGCTCTCCATTCTTATTAGCTGTTCACTTTATTTAAAACACCAACCTAGTCCCATCATATGAAAATGATGCCGAACAACGGAGTCATTAAGCACAAATCCACCTGAAAAGTAGCCCTATATGAAAATGCACAAATCCTTTCACATTATTGATTCATTAAGCTGAAATTCTTTTCCTTGCATAGGAATGAAATCATTAGGGATTGCTTTTATGTAAAACACACTGAGTTAGGCCAACTCAGCATTGATTTTTTATATGAAAAAACACTGGGTTAGCCAACTCAATACTGAAAAAATATATTTAAAAAATATTATTAATAATAAGAAGAAGAAGAAGAAGAAAAAAAAGCCATACTTATGTAAAGTGAAATCTCAGAGTTAACAAAATGACTAACTCGGTACTGAAAAACAACAAATAAAATATGTAGTGGGTAGATGCAGCTTAACAGAAGAAACAATAAATGCATGTAAATTAGACTCGTTTAAATTTTAAAAACCCTATCGGTCTTATGGGTTTTGGAAGGTTACCTCTGAGTCTTGGAGGGACGAACCTATCATCAGAATCGTGCATTTGAAGGGATCGAACCATCATCTTTCAAACGACGAGCAACATGGTGAAGCTGGAACTAATAGTGATGGCCTCAACGTGGCGGTGGGCGTTTTCATTTTAGAGGCAGCCGTCTCCTTTTATAACCCTAGCCGGTCTTCTTTGGAGTGAGTCTTCTGTGTAACTGTGATACAGCGCAACTTGTATTTGGTCAAACCAACCATTGGATAAAATTTAATTCATATGTTGGTTATACATGCCAAAAATAACAATAAATGAGCAATTCTTATTGATTAAACAATGCGCATTTTGGATAGGATAACAATCAATCTTTGATCAACTTGATTTTGGCATAGAATGCCTACATGAAAAGGCTATCTATATATATGTATGTGTGTGTGTGTGTGAGGGTTGTTCAAGTGTGGGATATCATAGACTATCTCGTTCGATTACGGACAACTATGATCGTACGGGATATCCAGAACATCCCGTACATGATTAAAGCTATATATATATATAAAGGAGGTAATAAATTTAAAAGGCTAAAAAGATTTTGAAACTGGCCAAATCTATGATTAATATAAAATATATATATATGTGTGTGTGTGTGTGTGTGTGTGTGTGTGCAATTTTTTTATTTTTTTATTTTTTTATAAAAAGGTGGGTAAGCTAACCTCGGGCCTTATTGCCTCCACCCTTGAGTGCATGTAATGAAGGATATAAGTTAGAGAGAACTCGGGTTATTTCAAAAGGTTAAATGGTGCATTTTATATATAGGGGCATTTGCGTCATTTTATAAGTATTATTAATGCCATTCAATCAACTATTCTTACAGGGGGTAATAATGTAATTTCAAAAATAAGAAGAGATGCATCTGTAATTATCATAAACTAGAAGGGGTGTAAGTGTAATTTACCCTAACAAAGTATAACTCAATATAATATCCCAATCCAAATTCTTTTTCATACCTATGCCCTGTTACTTAATCTTTACTTTCTATTTTTTTTTTTTTTTGTTATTTTGGGTCTGAGTTACTTAATCTATTCTATTTTATACTCGGATACTCTCACTAAGAATTGAAATACAACTCAATACAATATCCCAATCCAAGCTCTTGTTCCGACCCAAAAAGTATACCGGCACCCAAGTTCATTACTTCATCTATTATGCATCATTGCATCAAAACAATTGCATAAAATATTGGGATTGGCGTAGAAATGTACCTTATGAGGAGTGCAACACCAATGTGCCCTACGTAACCATACCTTTGCCAAAAAAGAATAAAAGAAGAAAAGGAAACAAGTTTGTTTCTCTGCATAGGGCTAGGTTATTCTCAGATAAGATTAATGAAGTCAATTGCTAAAAAAAACAATATTTCATTCACAGCAGGTCACATTAGTTTAGATCCTTACAAAATTAAATCTACATATGTACCGCAGGAGGTCGGACGTACGCCTAATTAACTCTCTTGGGCTGTCCTGCAAGATCCTACTGATCCAGCTTTGGATGAAGGTGGCTCGTAATCACACGTATAAAACAGTTAAACCTAATCATACGTATAAAACATTTAATCACCATAAATATAAAAACGTGCCTCCCTCATCTGAACTAATTGGTTGTGATATACCCTAATCACGTGGCATAATATGAGTAGGGGTGAGGAGGAATAGCTCGTCTCATCTACTCTGAAGAGCCAAATATTGCCCTAAATTAAATAATTATGAAACTTCCACATTGCAAAAATGGTGAATAACCTCTGTTTCTATTATCGTAACAATGATAGAAAGTATGAGAAATTAGTCATGCTATATGTTGTTGTATTTACGGACTTGTCATTAGCTTATTAGTCACCAACCACATTGTGGTTTCTCTTTGGTCAAACTGGTTGATTCGTGAAGTGACCGCTAAAACTGGTCGATGGTTGGTTTGATCCTAACAACTATAGATTTTGGTACCAAAATAACACTTGGCTCAAAAAGTATACATCCTTTAACCTGGGGAAGTATGAAAGAAAGGAAAGAACTTTAAAATTAATGTTTAAAAGATAATCCATTTGTAAGCAATTTTTAGTATTTTCCCCTTTTTCCTTCACGCTTTTTGAGATACAAACGGGTCCAAGTCATACATGATTTTAGCATGGGGAATTTTGATATTTTGGATCACATCCCTTTTTTTCCTTCAATTCGCTTGAGGCTAGGAAAAGAAATATTTGAGAAGTATCGATGTTAATTGTTAGCTAGAGATATTCCTATCTGTTGACGAAAAAAAAAATTCTTAAATTAGAATGCCTTTCCTTTCCTTTCCTTTTTAAATTGTTAAATATTTCAACGGTACCGGTGTAGTTCCTTGGTTACTCTATGGTTTTATAGTCCTTGGTTACTCACCATTCACCACTAGACTGAAGTCACCGTGCATGTGGTGAAATTATCCATAAGATATCGACGACTATTAAGTTCTACTAAGGTCAAATAGGAATATCTTCTTCATTTTGGTGTTGTTTCGATTGAAGTCATTTTTCAACTTAATTGGTAGTTAAGTTGGCTGAGTCATTGAACAATCTGGTCTTATGCCATGTGATTAGAAGGTGAGACCGGCCATATTCATTCACAGTGGTTGGTTTTTTTTTTTTTTTTTTTTTCCTGTATATCCCCTGTTTTCCATTTATTATTTTTGAAAGCTGGGCAGTTGTATTTCCAACCTTACTGTCCAACATGACCAAATGTTGATGTTTGAGGGTAACCGTGAACTGTGTTTTTCAATTTGCATAGAAATGGAAATATGGTTTCTTATCTATGTTGCGATTGAAAGATGAATTCCCTTGGTTAACCATATTAATTATGCAATAAATTGAACAAAGATTTGGAATGCATCACGCCTTCTGCAAAGTGCTTTTAGTATCCAGTGTTCTCTCAATCCCCTGTCTCTATGGGAAAATTTTTTCAAGTTTTTGGATTTCTAGAATGCATCACCTGGCTGGAAAGCTTCTTGTTGTTGGTGTTGGAACAAATTTACAATAAACAAAGTTAGTGGTAACATAAATCTACACAATGAATTTAATAGAACAAAATAAATATAATCTATGCAAACATTATCCAAGGAGAAAGAATATGAACAGGACAAAATTAAATATAAACAATTAAATTAAACAAAATCAAATAGTAGAAAAAGATAGAAAATAGCCTGGAGTTGTAGAGAGGCACGTAGTCGCTGTCCTAAAGTCGTATACGCCTCCCCACGTGCGGGTATTGGCGGTCGCACACGGCTCCAAGATACAACCCTATTCCTCGCAAGCTGTCTGATCTGTAGCGCACGCCTACAGCAGACGGGGTGCCAAGTATGTATCGAATTGCCCAAAATATATAATAGAAAAAATGGTGAAGAAAGAGCAAAGAGAGTTTGACAGAGAGAAGAAATATATAGAGAGAAGAGTCTGTGTATATGTCTGTAATGGATGGAACGTTTTGGTTAAATAGGCTCTAGAAACCTTACAGAACGTTCTTCCATTAAAGTATATTACCGTTGGGTAATAATACCTAAATACAAGAATGGTAACTGTTGGCTCTTAAAGAAGGTAATAAACCAATGAAATAAATTTCTAAAACTATTAAAAATATTTCAACCAATAAAGTCAAAATATAAGGCAAATAAGTTTTGAAGCTTTCCTATTAAAACACATAAAATTTAACAGTTGGGAGAAGCTAGTTTGCTCGCAGGCGGGGAGCTTCTTGTTGTTGGCAATTTCTTTAAGATTTGGGAATATTGTCGGTGATTGGAGGATCTCATGGGACCAAAAACGGAAAATCTTGGAATGAGCCTTTGATACGAGAAAACTTTGATTCAGTAAAGGCCAGTTCAATTCTTGGAATCCCTATCAGTTCTTCTGGTGTAGCTGATCAACTGATCTGGACAAAATCGAAATAAAGTAATTTCTCTATGAAGAATGGATATCAGTCAGCTCACTCCGCGGCTTGCAATCCCACACCAGTCCAGCAGCTTCTCCTCTTGCCTACCTGAGCTTTGGAAATTACTGTGGAAGCTGCAAACTGCTTCAAAGATCTTGTTGTTCATGTGGAGAGCTTGTCAGGGAGCCCTTCCTTCCAATTCTAAGCTCTTCAGTAAGAAATCTCTAAGCTTGCCCAGTTTGTGCAGAAGCTGAAGATTGAACATGTCTTCCTCTGGCGCTTTCGGACAATATGTGTTTGGTTTGGGAGCTTAATGCAATTAACATTCCCTCCTTCCTCAATTACAAGATTTGAAATGTGGTTATTGGAAGTGCTCAGCAGCTTCAATAGGAATGCCCAAATCCCAATCCCAGAAAAATTATGCTTCGCTTGTGGCTTACCTTTGTTTGTTCATCTGGAAAGCGAGGAGTGGAACAAAAAAAATAAAAAATAAATAAAAAAGTAGAGACCCTAATCCTCAATTTGGTATTCAAAAAGCTAGGGAGGCTTGCTTTGATTTTGTTTGTGCTGTGGAGTTCGCCTCTAAATGTGACAGAATTGTGGTGATGGTTGCTCCCAGATATTCAATTAAAGCCGACTTCGATAAGGCCTTTCTACCTGAACATAATTTTGGTGCTTTTGGGGTGGTAATCTGAGATCATAATGGGAAGCTTTTTGCTGGGAATGTAGACAAATTTGCTTGCTCCTATGCCCTCTTTGCAGAAGCTTGGGCTTTCTGGGTGCAGGAAGGGTGATGGTTGAATCTGATGCCAAATCTCTGGTTCAAGCATGTAACGACTGGCCGTCTCTTTGTAAGCTGTGACACAATTAATAGGTCCCCAGATAAGAAACAAGTTAAGGGTTGAGGAACCTTGAGGGATGGACCCAATGGTCCAAAGACTTCTTGCCAAGCAAAAGGTCTTACGTTCAACTCTCACCACTCTCCCTCAAGACCACCCTCATGGACTTCGTCTTGTATTTGTTTGGTCATGTGAAACGGAGAGACTACATGTGCCCAAGGAATTAGTTGGATGTAAAGCATCTAGAACCTCGTGATATAAAAAAATATAAATAAATAATAATAATAATAATAATAATAAAACTATAGGATGTATTTCATGAGGGGATTTGCACAACCTTGTTGCTTTCAATTATTGATTATTCTGTTAACGTAAATCCCATGTTAGATCTTCCATAAGGGTCGCTACAATAGAAGGTTTTCTATAGCAAGCAAAAAATGCTATTAATGATCTTCTACGGCATGTGGAAGCATGCCACCATATTGAGTTATTTATGGCATTAGAGGCCATAAATAACTTTACAGATTCGTCGAGTAACTTTCCTTGATTGAGGAAAAGAAAGAGAATCACTTCTATCTCCATAAAAACGTAAAACAAACCTGTCTACTGGGTGAAGAGTCACCATCTTCAGGAAACAATCCACCTCTACACGGTATGACGACAGCAAATCCATGCCCAAAATCACATCATAACCGAAAATGCCCAAGGCAATGAGATCAACTAACAACTCCTGATTGTCAATCCGGATGATACAAAAATGACAAATCATACTCGTCTGGATACCCATACCCATTGGCGAGTCGACATTAAGTACGTGCCCAAAGGGCTCACAACTCAAACCCAAACGGGAAGCACAAGAAATATCCATAAAAGAATGTGTGGCACTTGTATCAAACAATGCTCGTACCAATGAACTATAAAGGAAAAACATACCCTCAACTACAGCATTCGATGCCCCAGTGTTGGTGGAACCAATGCGAAGACACATCCAGACGTGTTGGCTTTTTGCGGTCTACCCCTCTGCTGCATCTATGTCAAGCATGAGGTAGATCCCTGATGTGATCCCAGAGACTCTGTATGTTGAGGTTGTGTCTATGGAGTCTGTGTCCACTGCTGATATTGCGGTCACGGCTGCTAGAACTGTTGCTGTGGAGCAGCTGCGTGTGAGGTGGTGACTGTTGGTCTCTCTGTAATGAGCAGTCACGCCCAAAGTGTCCCGGCTATCCACACCCAAAACATACCCTCTGTCCACTGCTGTTCCTCCCTGACTGTGCTGGATGCTGGTATGGAGAACTCTGTTGTCTTCTGCCAGAAGAACCCAAGCTGGAACAACCACCACCACCACTACGACTCTGAGATCGTCTCTTACCACTAGGTTGTCCCTGTCCTAAACTCTAACCCGATCCAGTCCTCTGTCTCTGTCCTCTCTGTGGACCACTACTGCCAGAAGCTCTACCACGGACACGTATCCTTTATAGCACTCCCAATCCTCACTCCACCCAAAGAACTCTATTCACTGCATTGCGATAGGTACAACTCCTCCCTGACAACATACTCTCTTGGATCTGAGGTCTCAAACCTCGCTCGAACAAGCGAATCTTCGCCTCCTCAGAAGCCACCATATCTGGCGCGAAGCATGACAATTCCTCAAATCGAGACTCGTACTGTGCCACAAAAAGATTTCTCTGCACTAGACGTAAAAATTCATCCATCCTCTCCACACGATATGCCTCTCGAAGATACTTGTCCCTAAACAAGTCTTCGAATCTCACCCAAGTCATGGCTCTAATAGTCTCACCTCTAAGTGAACGTCGAATGCCCGTGGCAAACCCTCAACCTCAATCTGCGGATCTACGTGAAATACAGAATGAGCTACAAAGCCCAATAGGAATATGTGTGATATCTTAACAAATAATATAACATTGATACATGGAATATTATAAAGATAATTATATAAATCATAGAATTATAAACACGTTTTCCATAAATTGTGTGGCTTTTGCATCAAATATCGTTCTCAAATCATGGTTCATAAAAATCCGTTCTCACCCCAAAACATAGAGGTCAAGAACTGTATCACCTGTCATTGACTCTCAGGCTAACTAACCCCGGCGCCAACCAAACACGTAAATACCCAATACGATGCCCAGCGTTCTTCCTCGAGGGTTCTAGGGCTTTCACCCAAGGGCCCATGACCCGTGTTTGCTCACTTCTAGGAGTTATCCACCAAGGACCGTAGGCCTAACCCGCATGATACAATCTAAGACCCGTGGTCTTCACAAAATAGTATCATGAACCAAATATATATCCAATAACATTTTTCATAATTCATGTGAGGCATAACTTTTAAAGAACAATTCATAATAACATGCTCGAAGCAATTTCATGATATAAACAATTCACGATAATCAATATGCCTTAGAGCATCTCCAACGGGAGAGCTAAAGTGTGAGCTAAAGCCAAATTATAGCTCATGTTGTCAAAATAGCTCAAAAGTGCCTTCTCCAGCGGGTGAGCTAAAAATTGAGCCAAAATAGCTCTGAGCTAAACTCAAAGCCAAATTTGGCTTTGAGTTTAGCTTAGAGCTATTTCTCCATGACACCAAATGTTGGTTGGAAGAGGGAGGTTTCCTCCCAAATCAGTTGGAACCCAAGAACAAACAACACATTGTGAACAAAAATTCCAAAATAAAATGCAAAATAATCTGAAAAAAGAATTCACAGCATGATGAACAATTTCACAATAACCAATTCTCATAAAATAAAATACATATAGATATACCCACACATATAGAACTAAGGGAGAGATTGACGCACCCTTTCTTCCATTTTCTCAGCTCCCAAACAAGATTGCCGGCGATGGGGTGGGTTTCCACAGATCAAGCCAAGCAACTCCACGCCTGCGTGCATCGTCGTTTCCCAGCTTCGTTGATGCAGCGAGAGAGAGAGAGAAAGAGATAAAGGGTGGGGGTTGATCAGAACGTGGTTGGGGGGGTTTACTTTTTGGGTTCCAGATTCATTGATGCAGCGAGAAAGAGAATGAGAGAGAGATACAGGGGTGGGGGCTGTAGGGGTTGATCAGAACGTGGTTTGGGGAGGGGGTGGGTTTTAGTTTTTTGAGTTTACTTTTTGGGTTTCCATTAATGCGCAGAGACAGAGACAGAGAGAGAGAGAGAGGGTGGGGGCTGAACGTTGGGGGTGGATGGGTACTTTTCCTTCTGGTCAATTTTTTTTTTTTTTTTTTTTTTAATATCTAGTTCCAGATCCTTCTTCTGATCAATTGACAAGCTTTTTCACTTTATTTTATTTTATTTTTTTTGTGTTCTATTCGATTGACAAGCTTTGAATGACAAAGCTACTTTTTCAAAGAAGGGCAACAAATCACAAGCCCTTTAAAAGAAGGGCAACACACCATTGTATTTTTTATTGGGCCACTTTCCTCTGTTTTTTGTTTTCAAATTGGACCAATTTTTTTTCCTTTACATTATACTTAAATTATGTACCCAATACCACTCTTTTTTAAATTGATCCTTCTCTTCTTTTTTTTTTTTGTCATTACAATATTTTTTTTCTAACATATCAAGAAGTTATCAAAAAGTTGGAAATAAGAGAATGGTAGTTGAAAGTGGGAAATGGAAGTCGGTATGGAATAATGGTAGTTGGAAAGAGGGAAAAATAGGTGAGCTAAAAAATAGCTCATGCTGCATTGGAGCAGTCATTTTATGGCAGTGAGCTATTTTTACTGTAGAGAGCTATTTTTACACTTTGTGAGCTAAAAATAGCTTTTAGCTCACCAAAATAGCTCACTTGGGTTGGAGATGCTCTTAGAGTTCACAATAAATACCACCACACATCATGCTATATTCCATGTATCATATTTTCAATTTAAATCCAAAATCATCATTAATTTAGAAAAGCATGTTAAATAAAACAAGTTATACTATAAGGAGAGAGATCACAATTCCTACCTCAATTCATGTGCAAGACTGACTCTAACTTTGTGTGACAATGCCCAAAATGCCAATGCACACTAATGTTCCCTAGGGTCCTCCAAAGGACCAACTAAATCTGATTATATTGCACACGCACATATTTAAGATATTTCCAAATTAAGATAAATAATAATTTACAATCAAATTAACTATTTTAGGTTTCCCTAAGATCGAACTAGAGTCCCATAATGTCAAAATAATTTTTAAAACACTTTTTATAATTTTCGTGAATTTCTAAAATTTTCTAAAATTTTATATTATTTTCCGAAAAGATAGAAAATTGGTCAAAGAGTCAAATGTGATTAAAATGAAGTTAAATCGGTCAACTTTGGCCTAGAGGAGTCAAGATAATTTTTAAAACCACTTTCCTATTTTTTGGAAATGTTCTGTAATTTTTGGAATTTATTTTGTATTTTTGGAATTTATGAAAAATAGGAAAATAAGCTAAAAGTCAAAGTTGGTCGAAGTGATCAACCAAGGGTCCCACATGGCAGGGCTCATCAAGACAAATCCACCCATCAAATTTGGAGTCAAGTGACACTTGAAGCACTTGAAGCACTAGATGCATATAATTTATTCTGGATGAACAAATAATATTTCCCTTGTTTCTCAACCGTTTTCAGTGATTCAAGTGTCAAATCGAAGCTCTCGCGGAGCACTAGATGCATATAATTTGTTCATCCAGAATCTTACAAAATCATAACTGTTTTTAAGCTTAAAGTTTCAGGTTTACATGACCCAAAATTCTGAAATTTCTAAAACTTAATTCTTGAGTCATTTTCTCTGAAATCTAACATTACCATGGTATTTCTTGACCCCAAAAACATAGAATAAGATCATCATGTCCAAAGATAACTCAAGAAAATAAAATTTTCTACATACCTAGTATGTAATATATATATATATATATATACATATATATATATATATAAAGTTCCATTCTTATGAGGTTAACCTAACCTAACTTTGTGTTAGGTCACCTTCCAAAACTATACATGTGATTCGTATTTTACGAAACCAACTATTAAATTAGATAACCTTATCATCTAGGTGATACATACCAAAAATTAAGTTGATCCGAGACTGATTACTATTCGATTAAAAAATTATATTTTTTAATCAGTGACAATCGCTCATTTTAGACATTTATGAATTAAGTAGTTCTCAATCTCGGATTAACTTGATTTTTGTACGCATAATCTTCGACTCTTTTCCCTAAATATTAAATTTTTAAAAATTTATTCCGACTATTGTATAATTTTCATATTTATTCCCAAACACTGATAAATTGTGGTTGCTAGCCACAATTTTACTAAAATTACTAAAATACCCCTATACAACTAACTAACTAACCATATAAGCTAATACAAGCTTATATATGCTACTTATAAGCTAATACAAATTGTTGGCAACTATATTTAGGCACATCAGTAAATGTATAGTTGTGTTTTCTTTTTGGTATGAAAGAAAAATTAACATGTGAAACGATATAGGCATACATATATTTACATAAAACATTAGAATTTATGTAGAATTGTACCTTATGTACAACTCCCTATGTACCGTATGTGGTCAGACGCCTAACTCTCTTAGTTCATCTCGCAAGATCCTGTCGAACTGGCCTTGGATGAAGGTGGCTGGTATGCTGATCCGCATCAGATGGGTGTCTAGGTGCACGTCTCTGCCTGGTTGCTCTATGCGGATGTGCTAACTGGGGTCTACTATGGCTGTACTATTGGTGGTGCATGCTGTGGAATGTGAACCCCTCTACGTGTGTCAACCTAGGTGATCTGAGATACCCCATCAGCAAGTGCATGCTTAGAAGGCGTGGGTGGTGGAGATACAGCCTCCATACAAGCAACTCGACCCCTACCCCTACCTTTAGATATACCTCTACCCCTACCCTTGCCCATACCTCTACCCCTAACCCCGACCCTACCTCGCCCTCTAGCCTGTCTCGAATGGTCATGGACACTAGACGGCTGCGGCGATGGATGTAGCATCACAGGATACTGCTGAGATGTGATCTGTGAGATGAAAGTAGAGGTCTCAATAGCAGATGGCCCAATAACCTCGACTCCATCTCGACCTATGGCCTGTCCCGAATACTCAGGGACATTAAGTGGTGATGGCATCACTGGATATGTGTATTGGTCGATGACAGTGGGGATCGCAGTCATGGTTCAAAGTCTCGATCTCGGTCCCCGTCTCATTTCGGTCTCGTTCATCTCGGTCTCGTCCAACACATCTCGTCTCGAGCGAGATACAACTTTACGCAAGAAAAATAGTTTGAAAAAATTCAAAAAAATTATAGAAAATTCCTAAAAAATATGATGATTACATTGGAACCATCAAATAAACAAAATAATGAACACAATGCACATAATATGGTAAAAAAATATAAAAATAGGCGCAAACGCACTAATATATAATGAAATAACACTATATTTCTGTTTTAGATTAGAATACACCCAAAAACATAAATAAATATTATATATCAATGATGGGTAAATAACATTACATATTATAAAGAAATTGACAAATAATTTTTTAGTAAGTAGCATACCGATATAAAAGTTACTCCCATGTAGAATGGCAATGCGGCTAAAAGTGTTGATCACCTTCTTGTGGGTAATATGAAGGGGGTGTAAAATATATTGAACGTTAGTGTAGCAATTGGATCATGAGAAGCATCTCCACTCGAACCTTGCCCATGATCACCATAATATGGTTGGGGTGGGAGATAGGGGATCTGTGTCCCACTACTGTTACTTGATGCATCATTGAAATAACCAGTAGGACCACTAGAAATGCTGGATCCTCGATTGAGATATCCATAGCTAGCACCAGTGCTAGTACTCATAGATGTTCTATACCCATGCACTTGTCCATGATCACCCCGATCATAGTAACCACAAATAATAATGCCTGTAGATGTATCAAAAACTGGTGGACCGCGTAGTGGTTGTGCATAACTATCAGCTTCTAGTACAGTAGGCACTCAACGGCCCCTACAACTACGAACACGACCACTAGTGCTAACAAATCTCTGGAGTGGGCGTGATGGTGGTGGACCATATGCATCACCACCCCCTAATTGCATGCCACGCATATAAATATTAAGCATTGTCACTGGGTCGCCTACATGAACACCATAATCACGTTGACTCAAAAACTCACCATGTCGTCTCGAGTGCCTCCTCTGCTCATTGCTCATGTCCTGTTGAGGCCTATCATAATCACCATGTGTACCATAATGTCTTTCAGTGCCCTCAATCCATTGTTGTTCTTGGCTTGGCGGTTGGTCACTATAATTGTAACCACCACCACCACCACCACCACCAATACCCTTACTAAAAAAGCTTTTAGCACCACTGGATGTGTGTGTCTGTGTCATCATGTACCATATTTTTCTCACTGCGACGGCTACTTCTCTTACCCTGTGAACGACTACTACTAGCCTACATCAGTACTTGCATCACCCCTTTGTGAATGACTACTACTGCCATAGTAGGGCTCAGATGTTTGATCTTCATCGTTGGCCAATGCATTAACACCTTGCTCTAGTGCATTCTTATCCATTATAGGTTGTTCTATCTCCTAAATCCAATCATCTAAGATGTCCTCATCATCAAAGATATGATTCAAGTCAATGGGATTGTAGTATTCATCATTATGAGATCTATTCATTAAATTACGAGTTCGCAGCCTTAAATTGTAATGCACATAGACAAGTTCCTCCAACTTTGACATAGCAAGACGATTGCGAAGTTTTGTATGAATCAACGCAAACGTGCTCCAATTTCTTTCACATCCTGAGGAAGAACATGTCTGGGTGAGAACCTTTATAGCAATCTTCCAGAGGTTTGGAGCAGATTCTCCAAAATTAAACCATCATTGAGCTACCAAAACAAAGTTTAAAACATTTTAATGATTATATATTTCTTTTACGTATATAAATTTGCATACACAATAAATTATAACATTTCATTCTTTCTAACCTGGTTGAGTATTTTTTTATTGATACAATTATGAGTCATTCTCCAAAAAACTCCTTTCCTTTCCTTGAATATCTTTTATCTTCATTTACATAAAAAATTGATTTAATTAAAATATTATTAACATTAATAAATTCTAAACACTATAATTGGTTTTAATAATTAGTAATAGAATTCTTAATATACTTACTTCATTAATTGCCCTTCCTTGTCTCTCCACATTTGGCTCCAGGCGTTTAGTTACTTCTTTCAAACCTACCCACACCTCCTCGACATCATTGAATTCTTGGCTAGATTGGCATGCCGGGTTTAGAAAGTAAGCTGTTATGTAATACATGTAAAAATTTTAGAAGAAATTAAGTACAAAATAGTTCATATAAAAAAAATTAAAATTTAATTATGCTTACCTGCCGCATGCAAGTGGCCATGGAGTTGATTATCCCATCTTTGATCGATAATTTTCCAAATCCTCTTCCATGACCTATAGCAGGATTTGATTTTTAATTTGGCTCTATCCATGCAGTCGTATATTACAACCAAAGTTGGTTTTTGGTCCTGATCCACAATCGCTAACACTAGCACCAGTAGTTCCATTAAAGAGCGAACCTCCTCTACTCTACGCCAAAACTGATCCATAAGAATAAGATCGGATATTTCCCTAGCCAACCCTTTTCTTGATTGAGAACCTTGCCGAGTGTATGAAAGCTGTTGCCAATCCTCGAATGAAAACATTCTCTTCAGATTTGCTTGATATCTTAATAGGCTTTCGATAGATAAGAATTCTATGGCAAACCGAGTAATACCTGGTCTAAAGAGTTCTCTACCATCTGTGTACGTCCTCATTAGATTCACAAGCTGGTCACTATTGTAAATAAAGCTTGTGATCTTACAAGCATCGTCAATCATAGATTTGACCTTTGGAAACTTATCAATATCCTCAAGAATTAAATCAATACAGTGGGAGGCACAAGGAGACCAAAACAACCATTTTCTTTTATTCATAAGAAGTCTCCCAGCTGCCTTGTAGGAAGCCTCATATCTGTAACAATCTAGATCACATTTTCCTCCCCCACTTCATCTACAACCTTGTCCATCAATGTAAACAAGTACTCAGCTATTCTAGACCTAACACCGATACTATCCACTGACTTGTGGAATATTATTTCCCAATCACAATACAGCATGAAGTTGGTGATAAGGTGTTTGTTACGTGCCAACCACCCGTCACACATAATTGTGCAACCATATTCTGGCCATTTTTTCCTTAGCATGCCACGGTAATTATCTAGTTCCGCCCTCTCTTCTTTTAAATATGTTCCTCCTATCTGATAACCAGAGGGACCTTTCACACCTGGCCCACATGCTGCAATTGTATCAATTATTGTTTGGTAGTATGGGCCACTATTTGCTGCATTAAACGGGATTGCATTAAACAGAAAAAATTTTGAAATCGCCTTTCCCACCTTATTCACATTTTCTTTTCCAAACAAATCCTTTAATCTTTTCTGTTTGGCTGGCTCAGGTCGGTACATAAAGGGATCACTCCCCCTCAACTAATCAGTAGCAAACCTATGAGGATCACGTGCTGTAGACAAGTTCCTTCTAAGAGGCTCACCAGCTATAGAGAGACCAGCACTATCTTGGGAAGGCCTATATGGACAACCTTCCACTGGCTGTGTGGAAAACATACGATTATCTACCTCCATTTGGGCAGTCCTACCACTCTCCTTCATAGCCCGTCTCATTTGTTGCATCTCCTCCTGCCTTGAAATGTCCGTATGAGGATAAGCTTCATCATCATCCTCATCATAATCTGAAAGACCATGCATATGAACACACCCATATTCTGCATCTTCTTGTAGGGATGCAAGTAGTTGTTCTTTCTTCCTTTTCATATCGGCCCTTTCTTTTACATATTCAGCAAGATTATTCTTCATCATTTTAGCAATATCCTTTGGGCATTTAGTGCACACGGCAACCTCCCCTCAAACCCCTACAATGTGTTATTTTAATCATGTGATGCCAGAACTAACAACTTTACTACAATATTTACACTGGACTTTCCTTCTATCTGCATTGACGGCTAAACCGTGCTCCCAACCAATATCCACTGACTTGTTCGACATCCTTTACCAAAAAAAAAAAAAAAAAAAACTTTTGAAAAACAACCATGACTAATTAAATAATTAAACAAACGTTTATAAATAAAACAATTGCCTATATATATTACCCAACCACTCATGCACAATTGCATGCCATATATGTATTAAACAAAAAAATGTTTTCTAAATAATATTCCAAATTATTTATGCGTACGTGTCATTATGTTGCCCAAATAAAGATGCATTTTTTTGTTATTTTTAATTTTGGTTTTTATAAAATAAAAACCTGAAAATTCTACTTTAAAAACAAGTACTTAGAAAAAAACAATTTTGCAAATAATTTATGCATATTTATAAGTGCATGATGATTACAAAAATGTTCTAACAAATTTCTAATTTAAAAAATCAGTATTTTTGAAATTAAGAAAAAAATATCATTTATTAAAAAGATTTACCATTTATTAAAAAATCAGTATTTTCGTGATTTTTTTTTTAAATCTGTATTTTATAAAAAAGAGTTAGCATTTACCCAAAAAAAAATTCAAATTTATAAGTTCCAAATAATTTATGCTTAATTATGAGTTCATGATGATTGAAAAAATATGTAACAATTTTCTAAATTTAAAAATTAAGATTTTTGTAATTTTTTATCGTTTATCAAAATGATTTACCATTTATTAAAAAAAAATTCACACTTACAAATGTTTGATACATGATGTGGGAAAAAAAGCTAAGACTATAGGTATTCAATAGCATTTAAAAAAAGACAAAAGAAAAAAAATGAAAAAAAGAAACCAAAAAAAATCCCAATCGACTTTAAAAATGTTTTACTCTCCGCACTCCCCAGCACTTATAAAAAAACAAAACAAAAACAAATAAAATAAAATAAAAAATAACCTTATAACTTTATAAAATAAAAAAGAAGGAAAAATAACCTTATAACTTTATAAGTCGGTGGGTCTCGACTCTCGACCAGTCGACCCAAAGCCCCAAAGGCAGTGCGATTGCAAGGGCGAGAGAGGAGAGAAAGAGACGCGATGGAGAACGAGAGCTCCACTGCCGACTGCCTACTGCCGACCGTCGATCTGCTTGATCCGCTGCTTCTCTCGGC
Source organism: Liquidambar formosana (assembly GCA_039720395.1). Lineage (NCBI taxonomy): Eukaryota > Viridiplantae > Streptophyta > Magnoliopsida > Saxifragales > Altingiaceae > Liquidambar > Liquidambar formosana. The sequence continues at coordinate 38,264,498 of CM077820.1, forward strand.
CACCATAGCTGCTGCCGCTACCGCCGTCCTCAGCTGCCGCTGCAATTATCGTGGACCACAGGCACTGCTGCCGCTGCTACTCTCGCTGCCGACCACTGGAGACACCCACAGCAACACCACAGGACCTGGATTCCACCGACGAAGACGACACCCACCAACTATGCTCAGAATGAGAATGGAGAACAAAGAAAGAGAAAGAGGGAAGATTGAGCTCATTGGGAGAGAAATCAGGTAGGCCGTATGCTTTATTCATAGGCATAGGTGCATCATTTTCTCCATTTCAAACAGCTTTCTGCAAGATCACATAGGCAAAAAGATGCTCTCGTACGAATTGGACGAAATCTCGTTTGATTTCTCCCGAGATTTCGATTTCTCGCCTGTCTCGTTTCGTCTCATCCGAGATCTCGACATTCTCGACTGAGAAGTGCTCATCCGACATATATGCTTGTAATAGCCCTAGTTCTCGTATCGGAGGGCGGCGAGACCGGATTGTCTCGACGAGATCTCGGCCAAGACAACCAAAACTTTGAACCCTGGTCGTACTGTCTGATGGGTCAGCCAATAATGGGGAAGAGACATATGGAGTGGGCATACAAGATTACCTCACCGCATGCAGTAGTGTGCAATAATCCTCTCCACCCATCCATAGTTGACCCGATATCATCTGTGTCTAAAATGTCCTCTGTAGCAAATGGCCCAACTAAGGATGACGGGCAATACGGTCAAGGCGGTGGCATAGAAATCGATGGCTCAACAGATGGTGATAGCACATATGACGATGACAGGTACTGAAAGGGCATAGATGTCGTGGGTATATCACGTGGCAATAGGTCCTCCTGAACTGCATTGACTCTTGTTGATAGACACCCCTACTCACGGGTCGTCTGTAATGTCCTGTAGCATCTCAATCGTATGCGCTCCAGTGTTGCATATGCCTCTTCCACTCCACGTTGATCTGCATGCAGTGTGGAATGTGCCATATCATGTATAATAGATATACACTGAGTCCGCAAATAATATGGGAACAAATATATGAATCTTAAGAATTAATGAGAAAATAGATTAACTGATAATTTATATTGATCTCTCTGCACGCAATATAAAAAATTATGGAACTCTAACTACAAAAAATAGAAAATAACATATTATTCATGATATTTTTGGAATCCAATAGTTAGAAAATGAGTCAATATTCAAGAACTAACCTTATGTTTGGATAAGGAATTTATACGTGGAATTTGTATTTGATATGAAATTTGTAAAATTTTTATAAGGAATTCCTTATCCAAACATAGCTCAAAAGAAATCCCAGGTTCTGCAAATATATGTTTTTATTGATGAATGGAAAATCATAAGAAATTTTTATTAGGAATTTATAGGTGCATATTCGTCTTAGTAACCATCATCATTTTGGGAGCTACTATAGACAAATTTAGATTTTCCTTTTCTAACTTCCCTCCTAAGAGCATGTAGTAAGCAAAGTCACAGCCCATATCTTACTAATAGCTCGACACTACTTCCCACTCCCTCGTATCCAGCAAAAGGGTCACTTCGATGCACAGGATTACCAATCAGCACACGAGTGTGTTGACAATACCACACCATGTAAGGGTCATCGTAACACATCCTCTCGTCGCTCAAGTCACCACCCACAATGTTTTCGAACCGTTGCACTGTATATATTGCCCATGATGCATAATCCAATCTACATAACGATGCCCACGCCTATCTGTATCATGCAATTTCGCAACAGTATCAAAGTTCTACGGAACTATTTGTCATATGCCAAACTAGCGAAGGAGGCAATCGGTCAAATGCCACTCCACCACATCAAAGCAAATAAGGGGTGACCACGTCCGCCACAACGCCCTCCCAATTCAACAAAACTCCAGGAGTACACCAATGACATCCTCAGTGTACGGCTGCCAAATAAACTGAGAGAAGAACAATGTAATATATTAGCCAGTGAAACATAATTTCCTATAAAATATTTTATGACCATAACTATAACAACATACCTCACCCTCCCCAATCCGATCCAACTGGTTGCGATATAACCTAAGAACGTGGGTTGGGGTGTTCTCGAGTACAAAGACAACATCCCATCTATCATTAATTTAGTAGTAAGTATTGAAGTTAGTATACTACTCAAAAGGGCACTAACTCAATGTCAATCAATGATTACAAGCTCACTACATGCACCCATGAGGTCCACGTGGTAGCTCCTCGCCGTTATGGTGGATGGTCAAAAAACCAGGTGGGGGTAAGTCATCAGCTACAGCTCGATGAGGAGCCATGCACGCTAATCTCTCCCACACCCACATCTGTATCCATCATTTTAGCAGGGCATTTAAAATTTGAAGTTTACTACATCAATGTGAAACTTAAGAATTAATAAAGCATAAAATTTTCACCTGTAATAGTACAAGTGGCCCTGCTATATCCTTCACATTTTGTTTACTCACCCGTCATTGCTCATGATATAGGCGTGCAAGACATGCGCTATCCCAACTGTACTTGCCTATCTGGTCAATGTGTTCCAGCATTGGTAAGAACATTAAAGGCACCCTATTCTGCGACTTATCAGGTATTAATGTACCGCCAATAAGATGTAGGATATGGGCTCTCGCATGACGCTCAATAGTCTCCTCATTTGCATCCTGGGGAAGATTTGAGAAATGGTCAACAATCCACCCAACCCTAAACCCTCCACCAGTGAAATTTGTATCTAGTGGGGCTATGCCCAGTAAACTCTGGCACATTTCCTGCCACTCTGGCACACTGTGGGTTAAGGATTCAAACATAACAGGCATACCGTCTACGAGGACACCCCATAGAACCTCCACGTCCTGCAATATGAGTCGCCTCACCAATAAGCAAGTGGAATGTATGTGTCTCCCGCCTCCACCGCTCAACTAGAGCTGTAATCAGTGCGCGGTCTAATTTAAAGCAACCAATGCGATGTAGGCCATAGAAACCAGCCTGTAGAAGGATGCGTTGCACACTAGGGTGCAAATCATATGCCCACAATCCATGGTTAGCACGTCTAGAAGTAAATACTGTCGTATCCTACAACAAAATGACACAATACCAATTTTAATTAGTTCAATGGATGTGCAATAAATTAAACAGTAAATACATAGTAATATGCATGCATCGACATACCTAAGACTCCCATATGGTGTCCGATCGATGCGAAGACTGTAGGTAGAGCAAAAACCTATCTATAAGGCCTGGGTCTAAAGTGCCCGTATCCATAAATGCTGTAAATTGAATGTCACATCAATTCAATGGTATTTAAATAAATAAAACAATTCAAAAAAAACTACATTACATGAGGGTGTGGCTGAGTGTGTAGCACTAGAAATACTAGAAAACTAGTAGAAAACATCAACAACAACTATATCAATAACCATATCAATAGACACATCAATAAATACATTTCTTGTATATTTTATTTGCGTGCCAGATCCATAGACTAGTATATTTTATTTGCGTGCCAGATCAATAGACACATCAACAAATACATTTTTTTTTTCCTTGTGTATTTTAAAATGCATGCCAAATCAATAGCGGCTATTGAATAGCCACATCATTAAGAAAATAAATTAGGAATGAATAGCATTTTCCAATAAATAAATATAATAATTACAAGTCATAATCAAATTACATGATGTAAAAATTTGTATTCTAGCATGTTTATTCATACTCATTCTAAGTTCTTACATTCAATATGGGAGAAGCACTTTGTATTTTAGCATCCAAGTTTTCACATACCAAGATCTAATTAACAGTATACTAACTAATTGAGTTCTCAGAAGTTAGAATTAGATTAGAAGATTGCTCCTATAGATTTTTTATTAAATTATAGATTCAAAAGTCGTCTGATTTTAATATTAAAACTTTGTTGGGTACTTTAAAATCAAAATCATCACATTGAATCTATTCTATTATTATAAATTCAGCCAAAAATATATTGAAGTTGCCAGACAAAAACATGTGCTATTCAGAGTTGACAAAGAATCTCAATCAAGTTATGTTGGACAAGAGAGGACATCAAACTCTCATTGAAAAAGGGTACTCTATCCAATAATAGAATGTGTCCCTAGATTCATGCAATATTCCTAGAAAAATGGGAAAAAAACTCATCAATACACTACATGGAAGTGCCTTTTATCTAAAATGCTTCATGAGCTAGAACGGAGAAAAAATGAGTTTGGGGGTGTGGGGTTCAAAGGAATATGTAAAGGCAGTGATACTGTAAATGCATGAGGCACCCCTATGTTTTTGATTCGCCTAAAACTTGACAAACAAATACACAAGCAAGTAGTGAAAATTATCAGGACTGACAGATATATATAGTCTCCAACCCGCCAAACAGTTTGCGAAATTGATCCTTATAATTTTGCAGCACTGCTTGCACTGCACTTTTTGACAAATTCAATCCACTTCTCTGCGTACTCATAAATTTATTATGCACTCTGTGTGGGCACAAAAAGCTACAACTGGGACACAAATACCACTGCCCTTGACTGTTTATAAAATGTTTCAGCTATATGACTTACAATTATATTTATTTGTATTGTTATATGTTCATTTCTAGGTTTCAAATAGGGTACATAATCAAATAATGTTGAAGAACAAGCTTTGGAAGAAGGATTCTCTCTAGTTGAAAGCACGTGGTAAAACGCAGCAGAAATGAAGTCGAATTCTCTCTAGTTGACAGTTGAAACTTTTTCTTTTGTATTCCAAATTTTAGTTATTTACAAAGTAGACTTTGGCATTATGAAAATGCAACAAAAGGAAACTTTGGCTTTATGACAAAAGTAGTGATAACCATAGCCATAAGACACTAAAATCACCTCAAAAAAAGAAGGTTGGGAGGGAGGAGAGCCAAATAGGGACGTTTTCTTACCTCAAAATGCTTCGCAGAGGTATTTCCAAAGCTATAAAACATAAGACCAACGGCACCTCTATATTTTAATCAGTTGGAAAAAACAAAATGGGGAAAAAAAATGGAACATTAGTGATATCAAAGCTAAAAAGGGGGAAAAATGGTGAATCATTGCCATGGCAACTAAACTTCATAGGTAAAAACCTAATAATCATACCCTACACATCCAAATAAAATATAAAAAAGATGGATTTTGAGAGAAGTATAAAAAGAGAAGGGTTGTTTGCAATTTGAAATTTGAAATTAAAGGGAGAGAGGGGATGTTTGTTTGTTAGGTCTTCTCCTGAGTTGTGCGGGACAAACTTTCAGCAATGGGAAGTGACACGTCAGCAGGTTACTGTTCACCTGCAGTAACCACAACCCCTCAGCAGCTAGCATTACAGAGCAATCAGCTAAAAAAAAACTTCAAGCTTCACTCAGTATGAAGTTAGTACAAAAGAAATATAGATAAATGTGTCAGCAATACTGAAAACTGATAAACGTTAAATGGTACACCAACTACATTTGTCACACTTATGCACATAAACAAAAAACACAACTAAACTAATTAGGCATAAAACGAGGAGCACTTGGACATTTCCATTTATCATGCCTTGTCTCTGAACAACTACTACAATGATATAACGACTATTGCCGGGAGACATCCATCTCGTTGTGGATGCGCGAGTTATTCGGACGCCCCCTTTTGGGCGGTCGTAGACGAGCAGGGGAAGGGATCAGGACTAGACCATTAGGCTCAGGCCAGCAATCTTCGTGCTTGATTGATTGGAATGTAGTGTCCCAAATGCAAAGGTATACGCCCAACATATACTTCGGAGCAACATATTCAAAACCATCCACACCTTGTTCCGCAGTCACAGCAAGCATGTGGGAACAAGGAATTTTGTATGCTGCCCATTTGCCACATATACAATTGGGTCTAGGGCATAGTTGAACATTATGTTTGTTTAGGCCCCTTATCCGTTGGTGCTTTGTCTTGACCTCAAAAATACCCAACCGTCTGTGAATAAATAAAGATGGCAATATCTTGTAAGTTCCATATCTGGTAAGTTCCAAGTTATATGTTACTAAAAATATATGAACACATCAAGTCTCGCATTATTATTGCAAGTAATGGTACTCACCTGTCAAATGGGATGAGTTTATGAGCGTTGGCCCTTTTTATATTCTTGTCGAGTTTTGCTTCCATGAATTTCAAAAACTTGTAGTTGTTACTTGCTTTCCAATGGAGTGCCTCGGAACCCTGTGTGTTAAAGTACTTAACTAGACGATAGAACGTGAGTTCAACACAAGTTGTGATTGGCACATTCTGTGCGCCCTTTACCACACCATTAAAAGCTTCTGCATGATTGGTCGTCATGACTCCCCAACGTTTGCCATCATCGTGAGCAAGGGTCCACTTCACAGGGTCAATTTCATTCAACCACTCCAGTGCATCTGGTTTTATGGATTGGATCTTTTGCAAAATGGCATTCAACTTTCGCACTTTAATGCGAGTACCAACTCTCCAAACAGGATCCTTAAGATGGGTATTATGAAACCTCGAATTAAAGTTACTGCACACATGTCTAAGGTAGTACCTGTGATATCCAATAGGTTGCCCATCACTAGGGTCTGTCCACACATCCTTAACAGCACTCAAAATGCCTGTTGCCCGATCTGATATAAGGGTGAGACCAACTCGGCCAGGAACAACATGCTGTATAAGATTTCTAAGGAACCATTTCCAACTTTTACTGCTCTCCTCATCAACGATGGCAAACGCAATTGGGAATACCTTATTCAAAGATGTTATTCCTATGGCTATGAGCATCTTGCCAATGTATTTCCCGTATAAATGTGTCCCGCCAATGCATATAACAGGCCTACAATGCTTAAACCCATCAATGGACGGTTTGAATGCCTAAAAGACAAAATTAAGCATCACTATAGACCGCGAAATCGGAGGAATATAGTCCCACACAACAATTGTTCCAAGATTCTACACTTGTAAGGCAAGCATGTATTTGGGTAGTTGTTTATACAACTCACCCCAGTCACGGAACAACATCTCAATGGCCTTTGTCTGAGCGCACCACACTTTCTTGTATGAGATTGTAAAATTGTGATCTTTGACAACAGTCTCAATGATGGTCTGAATTTTAGTATCTGGTTGTTCCTGCCCAAAAAGATAGAGGTTATTCCACACGAGTGCAATTACAACAAACATATTTAAAAGACAATTTTGATAAGCACACCATTGCTTCCCTTAATGGTTGACATAATATCAACGGCAATGAAAGTAGAATCAAGATTACGATGGTCTCTGGATATCCTCAAGTATACACAATAGTGAAGGCCTACGTATTTCTTGATTTGAAATAAACCTTTAGTATTCTTGGTTATGGATGCACGTAGTTTCCATGAACAATCATTCTCGCACACACAACTCTAAATTGTTCTCCTTGTATCCACTACTTTGTACTATCGATTCTTCTTAGTGTGGTACAACTTCACAGCATTCTAAAGGGTTTTTTTATCTTTGAAAATGTCACACCCCAAACCCAAGTGATCGATTCTGAAGGTGCAATAAAACATTCGTATCCCAACCATTCATGTGATCAATTAAAATAGTCCATCCATAATAAAATTTCCAAAGATGAAATTTAATGTACTAATAATCTCCAAAAATTCAGTGATGTCATAATCATCAACAATAACTAAAATAATTGGAAAAGTTGTCTACTCAAACCTCGTAACTCCAAACTTTAACAAATAACATCTAAAATGAGTCCAAAAATCCTCTCATAAGAAAAAGAAATCAATACGGAAACCAATACTAATTAATGTTCAATCTAATAGCTGCTAGCCTGATTTGCTCTAAGCCTCCACTACACTTAGCCCAGCAATCTAACAGACTACTCATCTGAAAAATATGTTGTAAGGGTGCGTATAACATACACAAGAATAAGCCAAGCTAATCGCACGAGTTTTTCATAAAAATGTATTTCGATAAAATATATACTAATAACCACAATTAAATATTTTTCAAAAGATGTTCAGAGAAATGCAAATTTTTCAGAATTCTCATATCAATAACAGATTTCAAATAAACATTCAGAGCTTTCAGATCAGAACAAATACATATTTACTTCGTAACTCTGGCTAATCACATAAATGACTTAGACAGATTGACCCGAAAGTCCAAACGGTGCTCCTATCAATAGGAGACTTAAACAAAGCATTGGTACCAAAGATCAGTATTATCCCCTACTAACCGGGGCAGAGCATTGGAACCAAAAGGAACCAAAGGCTAATAACTTAACCCTTACTAACCAAGGCTAGACATCAGACAACCAAACCAGAGCTCTAAATACATTCAAAATTCAATTATCAAATCAGAGACATTCACTAAACATACTTTCATAAACCAGTCATTTAAATCAGAGAATCGTTCAAAACAAAGTAATGAATAAATATATTTTGCTTGGCTTATGGAATACATTTTCGGATTGATACAAAAATTGATTGCATAATACGATTAAAATCATTTATTTCAGAAAAAGAAAGCGTCATGTCATACTCCCACTTACCTCAAATTTGTCCTACGACAACCCGAATGAAAATAGCTTCTGGCCCTTCGAATATTAAATCTGGACCCAATATTTGTCGTGTACCCAAAATCTCAAACTCTCAAAATTTGCAAAGAAACTCACAAAATTCACCCTCAACTCCTAAACTCTTTTGACAATCGGCACCCCATAAATAAAAATCTCTTGTTCTTAGTTTTCTCTTCTCATTAATCATCTTTCTCAACATACTAATAATTATGCGTACAATGGTTTGTATATATGTAGATACAAGGAGACATATAGGAGTAGGAGTGAGAACCTCATGTAAATGGACTTCCAATCCATATAGGTTGGTTATTTCTAGTTTTCTTTTCCTATCCAAATTCTATCACAAAAATCAACTTTAATCCACATCACTAAAATTTAATTAATTATATAAATCTCTAAAAATGAAGGGTATTACAGAAAAGCATCCCTTCTTTAAACTCATCATCTGCGGGAGTCCATACATCAGCCCGGGGAACGATATCGTTCCTCATTATGAACCCATCAATACCTAAATTAGTGTTCATAAAGAAAGGGATGGGGGTCCTAACCTTATCCAGAGATGAAATTTCCTCACTGTGGCTCCCAGGTTCTATATGTCCAACATCATCATCTAATTCTATCGCTCCATACATCGTTGCATTACCATCCGAGTCCTCCAAATTTTCCCTAACACTTATGCAATCAACCTCAAACCCATAGTCAGTGCCACACTCTGTGTCACGGGACCAAGCATACTGACCAATTGACCCCCCACTCTCACCACCCATGTATGGTGAGTCTGCAGTTTCGGGCATGTGCTGGCCAGAACTTGGTAAAGATGCATACACTAGAGTATCATTAACTGGCCCAATAATAGGACTGACATCATGTGCGAATTGGAGGTACGAGCCACTTGCTCAATCGGTCCACTTCTATGATCACACAAAAACTCTCTATCCGTATTATAAGGTATGAGTTGGCCAAAGAATGGTAAAGATGTATGCACGGGAATGGGATAGCCTGAACTAGTGCTGGCGTCGGCACCGTGAAACCCAGTGGACTGCATCGAGTAACATCCAGCATAATGGTAATGCCGCACATCAGGGAGACATTGACGAGGCACCCTCATTGGAGACTGAAGTGCTGCGATATTGCTTTCCTGTGTCAACAACCAAGTTAATGAACCAGGCTGTGGCAACATCATCGAGGGTGCACCTATTATGGCAGTTTCTTTCACAACATAAACCTCCAAATCAAGGTTTGGAAATCTTGTAGAAATATCGAATACATTGTTCAAAGTCTCATCGTCGTTGATTAACAATTTCTTGTATTTGAAGCCCGTTGGTGTTACAACCAGGTATCTACATATAAGGTTGAGTTTAACACTTTCCCCATTTTTCAGCCAAGGACTTTAATATCGATATCGATGGATGTATCGAGGGTCCAAAAATACGGATATATCGGATATATCGTTGGATATATCGACAATATCGATATCGTTTTTAAAGATATGGTGGATATTATGAGTTAAATACGGATATTTTTATTGAAACTCTGGAAAACAATGATTTAGGCTATAATACACAATCTAGCATCAAAATATTGCAATTTAAATGTGTATAAGACAAATATGTGTTGTATAGGGTATAAAATGTAAGTCGCGCTTAGAAAATAAATAATAGAGATTTATGTAAATTCAATATTTAAATATCACATAACATTAAAAGGAAGAGATTTATGCTTTTGTTATGCACTTATGCGCATCCCAGGGGTAAATTTAAAAAAAAAAATTATAATGATGAGGCATGTAAAGAGCACTTCTATGTGTATGTATATGTTATAAAGTAAACATATGAGTGGTGCCAAAAAAAAAAAAAAAAAAAAAAAAAATATATATATATATATATATATATATATATATATATATATGTGGGATAAATTTGAAAAAAATTTAACCATGGGTGTAGTAAATTTGAAGATAAGTTTTGAAACTATGGAAGAATTGTAATAATAATACTTTGAGGGCTTAAAATGTGAAATTGGTATTTGTTTATATAAAAATAGAATAAAATAAAGGGTATAATTGCAAAGTAAAGAAGATAATAAGGTGTTCTCACTTCTCACGATGGAAATTTAAAGTCAGTCAACACCTATAGCCTATCAGCGATAGTATCTTCCTTTGGCACCTACTCCGGCACCAATGGTAGCATCTCCGGCAAAAATTAGGTGAGTTTGACTTCTTCTTTTTTTCCCACTCTTCTTCTTCTTCTCCTCTAGTATCTTCTTCTTCTCCTCTGGTACCTATTCTGACACCAACTATGGTAGCTGTTGTGGTATGTGGAGTCTGATGATATTAATCAGCAAGATTGACCGACGGGTTTGGGGGGCAGAACCACCCAAGGGGGTTCGGGGGGCATAGCCCCCTGAGGGGGTCGAAGACCCCCGCCGTGCCGAAGGCATGGCCCGACGTACAACTTTTTCGTACTTTTATGTAAGGGTATTTTAGGTATTTTCCCATGGTTTTATGTTAACCCTGATTTCTTTAATATTCTTCTTCTTCTCCTTCTTCTTCTTCTTCTTCTCTCTGGTACCAACAAGGGACAAGATCATATGGTCGGAAAACACCTAAACACCAATTCAGTGGAACGATATAAAGCAGAGTGTCGATATTGACAATATATGGTCGATATATCTTCAATATCGACATGATATCTGATATAATGATGACGATATTACAAGTTATTGAGATATCGACGATATATCGTCGATATCTCTCAATATTTTGTTTTTTTTTCAAATTTTCCAATTTCGCATGAGAATATCATATCGCTACCCTCTAATATGAAGATATATCGTCGATATATTGCGATTTTTAAGACCATGTTTTCAGCCACCTTAGGGATGAGCATGTCAACCAAAGCACTAAGTGTTGATCGGCGAGGTACATTGTAAAGACCCTTCACTTCAGCATCATATATTATGCCTTCAGTGAGGTCGTGTACTATCTCTCCCCCCCAATAGAACACACACCAAACTGTTTCCATCCCTCCGATGAACTTAAGGAACAAGCACTAAAAAGAGATTACCAACCCAAGAAAAAAGAGGGAAAATAAAAATCACCAAACACACTTTGCATACAGATATGAAAATGAAACAATCAGGCATTTAATTAAACATTTGTTCTACAATCACAACCTATCCAGACTTTTACCTCTTAGGATGCATTTGGTTTGCGGGAATGGATTAATGGGAATGGGCATCCCATTATTGGGAGTCAGATTCCCATTCATAGGATGCCCATACCCATTTCCTTACCAACGTTTGGATGCACCAGGAATCTTATGGGGGAGTCAAATTTTTATTCCCATTCCAGTGTTTGGTTTAGCACAATGTAACATAGGAATGGAATCAAATTTAATATAATTTTTCAAAAATACCCCTTTATGTTTCTTCTCTCTTTTCTTCCCCCTCTTTTTACACACGTAATATAGACTTCATAAATATAGGATTGCTATGTAAGGCATGTTTTATTTATTTGATGAATTTGGTTGAATAATTAAATTTTAAATAATTTAAACAAAATTCAAATTTGATTGGTTTATAAATAAACATTATTTTATCTGGCCTTAAGCTTGGCAATGCAACAAGACAAACCGATCTCAAAGGTTAATAAATATTTATTATATTTTATGTATACACACGAACCAGCCAACATGAAATGCAAAACTTTCAAAAATTTAATTTATATTCAATCCCAATCGTTGGAACAATATTTTTTTTTTTTTTTTTGGATGTGAGGCTTCTTAATAAAATATATGAGAACGTGCTTGTGCTGGAGATAAATATAGACTAGAGATCGTGTGTTATCAAGGATACAAAGTTGGTGCTTATTTCATTCCCAAGTAATGGTAATTGGAAACCTATGTTTAATATGGGTTTGAGATTCCCATGAACTTGGGTATTTAATTCCCACGCAAATACCATTCCCAGATTTAATCCCTATGTCAACTAGTTACCCAAACATGGGAATCAATCGAAATGGGAATAGAATTCCCATTCCTGTACGTCCATTTCCTTTTAAGGTCTGTTCATTTGCTAGGAGTTTAAACTCTCAAGAATCTCAAACTCTCGAGAATTTGAACTTCTAAGAATTCAACTCCTTAGAGTTAAAAATTATCTGTTCAGATGGAGGTGAGAAATAAACATAAAATTTGATATTTTATAATTTGAAAGAAGAACTGGTTCAACAAAGTGTGAGGTAGTGCAAATATTAAATAATACTTCAAAGAAGATCAAAACCAAATTTGAGACCCATCACCAAAAAAAACAACTAAAACATTAAACCTCGTTTTTTTCACAGTAAACAATAAACCAAGCAAAGATCATCTTTTCTCCCTGATCAAAACAGGAAAAAAAAAAAATTTTTTTTCAATTTCTCATGAACTTCAATTTGGAAACTAAGGCTGCTCAAAACCTTATCAATTGCGATGACTGTGTTTGGCAACAAAAAATCGTTTTTGATTAAGGTATGTGCTTTTATTCTCATTGATATATTTACCATTCTTCTTCTTATAAAGTTTTGGTCTCCATTGCAAGTTTTAATTAGGGTAAATTGCACGAAACTCTATTAAACTCAGGGGCAGAACTATGTGGAGACCAGGGGGGTTCATGGCCCCTGCAAAATTTTGGAAAAATTTGACACTTGGACTATTAGACTTTAATTTTTCAAGAAACTTGTACAGGTGGCCACCCCAAACAGTGAAACACACCTCACTGAATCAAACTAATGTCTTGATTTTACTAAAAAAACCCCAAACTTCTGTAAAACATAACTTTGCACATTAGGCGTTTTCATCAAATCATACAACTTTCCTTTTTCTATTCTGACATTGCTCTGTCCAAATAAAAGATGAAAAAAAGAAATGTACCAACTTTGCTTTTTGGGTACCATTTGGACAAAGAAGGCTTGTGTGCTGAAGGGACAAGGGGTTAAGGTTGGTTCAGAATTTAAGATCTTTTATAAATTATTAACATTTTTTATCAATGTTTTGTGAAGATTTCTATTATCTAATATTTTATTTTATTTTATTTTATTTATTTTTTGGCTAACATATATATGTTGCATTTGAACATACATATATACATGGAGTACTTTTTTTGTTTTCCTGGTTTTGTTATGTAAATACTTTTAAACAAAAAGCAAGCCAAACTTTCATGGGTTTTTTCATATTTAATTTTAAAGATTGAATAACGTCCTTGGATTTTTTTTAAATTATTTTCTAAAATAAACTTTTTACTTCAAATTATTTATATATAAGAACTATATTCTTGTTACACTAACAAAATTCAAGACAGTTTTTCTGGTTCATTCGGATTAAATTTTCTATCTCATGCATTCTAGCGCATTCTAGTAGAGAATTTTTTTTTCCTTTAAGCTGGCCACCCCAACTCAAAGTTCCTGATTCCGCCCCTAATTAAACTATAGGCCAGTTTCACGAATCTACAACAATTCATCACATTTTTTTCCTTTCCCTTACAAAATCCATTAACCAAACGGAGGGTAATAGTCAAATGAAAACAACTCACTTTCAAGTTTAGAGTCAAATGCCAAAATCTGAGAGTCAAATGCTAATTTGTTCGCAAAAATCGGTTAGGAGTTCAGGTTAGGGTTAGGGTTAAGGTTTGAAAGAACAAAGCATGAGTGATAAAGACAAGCGGAGAAAGAGGAGAGAGAGAATGATGTTTACTTGATAATGTTGACAAGCGACAACTGCGAATAGAGCTTCTCCACAAGTCGCATATCTCAGATGTTGTTAAAGCCCTAAACGCGAGAGAGAATGGGTGCTGCGGATGACGAACAATGAGGAAGATCGACGCCGATAGTGGACCAAGATCGACGCCGGCAGACGACGATGATCAACGCTGGCGGAGGACGAGGATCAATGCCGACGGAGGGTGTCAACGGCGGATGTGGTTATCCTTGCCCTAAATTGCAAGAAGTGGATTGAAAGCCATTCTCCTCTATTTTTTGTTTTTTTTTCCTGATGAAAAGTGCTGCTCTTTTTCATTATAAGGGGGATGAGTTTGTAACATAGAATCGTGGTTGCTAGCCACGATTTCTGTGTATATAAAATTTATATGGGTACGATCAACAAATAGGGAAATCGTATACCCAACATTAAATCGTGGTTGCTAGCCACAATTTTATTAAAAATCATGGATAGCAACCACGATTTATCGGTGTCTGGGAATAAATTTAAAAATTATACAATAGTTGGAATAAATTTTTAAAAACTTGATATTTAGGGAAAAGAGCCCATAATCTTCACGTGAAGTAGATCTAATCCAATGGTTGGTTTTGAAAAATAAAAATCAGAGATAAAGTTTTGGAGGGTGACCTAACCTAAAGTTAGGTTAGGTTAACTTCATAAGAAAGGGACTCTCCCTCTCTATATATATATATATGTGTATGTATGTACATATACAAATATATGCATCAACAGTAGGAAAGGTGAGGTTCTTACCTCACCGAGAGAGCTCCATGAGCTCAGTTAGAAGCCACCTGATCTCCCTCACCTCTCTCTCTCTGTATTTCTCTTTATGCTCTCTCACTCTTACTGCCCTCTCTCTTTCTCTCTCGTTCTCACTCTCTTCACTCACAGGTATATAAAAATAAAGAAGGGAGACAGAAGATAAAGAGAGTGCCGAAAAGAAGATATAGGGCATGCAAAGTCAAGGTAGAGGTATGGGGTGTGCAGACATAGGCAGTGTAGGGAGTAGGTAGAATAGGTTTTGATTGTATAAGGAATCCAATGTGCAAAAAAAAAAAAAAGTTTTAAAAGAATCAGGTCATTACAAAATCTATTAGTTACATGTTAAAGCTTCTAGAAACAAATTACAAGTGAGAATATGCACAACAACTAAATGATCCACATCACATAAACATATAAAAGTAGACATAACAAAGCAAAACTCACTTGTGTAACACAGTAAAGAAAATAAACTTACAATTTACAATATTACACTAAGCGTACCTTTTATCTTTCCTACACCACCCATTCCCAAAGCCAAACAATCATAGACCTACAAGCACAAAAAAAAATTCATGTAAGAACGTCCTCAGTGTCAAACAATCTTGACTTTATGATTGTTATCATTAGAAACATAACATTTAAGTAAATATTTAAATTTTCTGATAGAGCTTTTAATGGGGCCATTAGAATAAACAAAGCATGTTTTGCTGTAACTTGCATAGTACAAAAATACTTTTAATGATATAAAGCTAATTGTTTCTAAACTAAGGAGTCCTTCAAATTCCTCTCTATGTGAATCTCTCCTTTTTCTTCTGGAAAGATAAATAATTTTTTAGATTTTTTAAACTGCTATAAGTAGTGAAGTATATATTGAGGCCCTATATACGCCAAGTGTACCTCCAGAATTTTCTAAATCTTATTTTTGGCTAAAGAAGCGAACTCACCCTTTAAGCCATTAAGGTACCTTTGCAAGAAGTGTATTGCTCCTTAAGCTAACTTTTCGTGGCATTCTTATTGGACTCTACTTCTTATTAATTCCCCATATATCTTTTCACTTTCTTTTCATCTTGTTTCCCTTTAGTTTGTAGTGGAACCATCTCTTATAATTTTTTTTTTTTTTATAACAAGGAAACCCTTTGGACAGACCCCAAGCCCATATAAGACCCTACGACCCATATGAACCAGGTAAGTCCAAGGCCCATGAGAACCATGAGGCCTTCTATGGGTGGCCCCAAGGGGTTTAGCAAGAGTCAAACTCAAAAGCTCCAATTCCTGAGGCGTAGTCCCTTGCCAACTGAGCTACCCCTTGGGGTTATCTCTTATAAATTATTCAGCAAACCAATAAGCCCTTAAGCTGTAAATTACTCATTAGTTTACCACAATATTTCAAATGTAAAATTCATGAACACAAATAAATTAGGATGAAAACTTTCCAACTTATAATAAATCAATATGTGATAGAAGACTAATTCTCCACAGCCCTCTACTCCATTGCCTCAAAGATCTGAAAGCTTTACTATAATATAAAGATTTACACAGAAAAAGAAGGGGGGGCGGGGAGGGGGAGAAGAAGAAGAAGAAAAAAGTGAGCTAAATTTTACGCAAGAGAAAGCAAATAGCCAGAAAGATAATCCTATTTGTTGTAGAATGTAAATGCACATAGCAATTTCAAGAATCAGAAGTATCTCACAATTGTTTTTTTAATGATTTCTTTCTTATCTAGCCAACTATTAAGTTCACTAAATTTAAGAAGCACAGTTGCTCTTATTCATGAATATGCTCTAAAGTTACAAGCCCCTCTTTTGCAAAGGCTATTAGGGTCCTTAAATGTAACTTTGCATTTAAAAAAAATTAATGCTATTGATATTCGCCAATGAACTAGAGAAAGTATCATTAGAAAAGGGATGTAGAGGTAAACAGGAAAAATAAACAAATACATTTTTTGGCTGTCATAATAATGTACTAGATACCATGGTTAAAAAGGTGAAACATAATTATAAAACCTAACTTATTCAATAATCATTGCCAAACTTTTGGCAAAAGGCCCACTAGCACACCAATAGAATCTATTTTAACCAATTATTAGCAAATCCTCACTTTTCACAAATTAAAAGCACCAAGTTTTGGAGATCAAAACTCTTCAAAGGTTATTCCAATTGTGATTCTGGTGTAATTGTTGGAAAGACATCTAAACCTTTCATTCCTATAGAAAGATATCTATAACCAAAATGTTTCCACTCGCAACCAACCCAGTGATTGTGATTTATGAAAAATCAATATTTTCCACCAGCAAAATAACTTCAATAGCTATCATTCATGACTATCCTATGTAAGAAAAAAACAAATTTGCATTTTTTTTTTTTTTGCCACAATGATAATGTATTCAATTTCATGGCTTAACAGGTTAAAAGAAAACTAACAGTATCAATTTTAAAACACACCAATGTTTTGGTGCTCAAATCTCATAACTTCTAATGGCAATTGCCATCTCAAAATTCCATGTTACTCATGTTCCTAAGTAAGAGCAACTTCTCATTCTATATAAGATTTCTAAGACCCCTTCTTTCTCTAGAATTAAATTCTTTCCTCCTGAAACCCACGTGAATAGTTGTCTTCCACCAATGCTATCATGCCACTCTGTGTAGCGAAACAACTAAAAAATTACTCTTCTATGTACAAAAATGACACTGGTTAACAGCAATTTATCATAACCAGAAGTCATTCCTGCTCAAAGCTATAGAGAAAACAAAAAAAACAAAAAAGAGGGATTTGGCCAATAGTCAAGTAAATAAGATTTATTTATCAATTAGCCAAGTAATTTTCTTATTCAACTTGGCTAAGAGCCCATTCTGTTCTACTATGTAAAGTAATCAACTTGGCTACTCAGTATTAAAAACCTTAAACTTAATAAAATACACCAAGGCGTCACTTTCAGTTTTCAAAACCAACTACGCCAAAATGTTTCACCACAATCAGCAAAGAATGTGAAGCCATTCTTGTTACTGTTCACTATATTTACAACACCAATCCAATCCCATCCCATGGAAATGATCCTGAACAATTGGATTCATTAAGCAAAAATCCAACTAAAAAGTAACCCTATATGAAAACTTAAAAATCTATTCACAAGAATGGAGTCATTAAAAGGTGATATTTTCTTCCTTCCATATGAATGGAGTCATTAAGGAGACTTGTCATGTAAAACTCACTGAGTTAGCCCACTCAACGCTGGAAAACAGCAAAACTCTTGGTTCTTCATGTGAAAAAGCACTGGGCTAGCCAACTCAGTGCGGGAAGAAAAAATTAAAGACAAAAAGCAGATAGATGTAATGGGTTTTGATAGTTTACCGCAAGACGTGGAGGGACGAATCTATCATCGAAATCGTGCATTTGAAGTGCTGGAGTCATGATCTTTGAGCAACACGGGTGACTCGGTGAGGCTTTTAGGTTCAGATCTGGAAGTAGAGTGTTTGAAAACCTAAAACTCCAAAACCCCTGTCCATGGTTTATGAACCCAAATGAAACCGGGGAATTACATATAGTTCCGACTAAGGACAAAAAATTAAAGTTAGTAGTCATTTATTAAAAAGTTAGTACTTTTTTGCTCATAACCGGATCTATCTATAATTCCCCAATCAAACATTCAAATTCAATGTACAAACCCTTTTATATTTAGGGTAACTTACACGGTTTCACCATCTAATTTCCTTTTTTTTTTTTTTTTTGATGAAAGACGATGTATATTAGATTACGAAAGAAAATGAGTCAGATCAAACTCGACCTGATCTCTTACACAAGATGGAGTTTCCTCCATCCAGACAAAGACATCATCAACAAATTTGGCATACTTTGCTAGTCCATGGGCAACCTCATTGCCCTTCCTACCAACATGCATGAATTGACATGAGACAAAGCATGATCTAGCCTCAACTAAAGCATCTTCAATCAACAAACCTATAGCCGTGTGAGGCACTATGCCGGAAGCAAGGGCAGTCATAACTTCCAGATTATCACCCTCCAAGTCGACATCGCGTAAACCCAGATCTTCGGCGAATTCAACTGCAAAGCGGATGGCCAGTGCTTCAGCTTGGCATGGTGTAAAAAGACAGTCTTGTTTCTTCGAAGCCGCTGCAATAACCTGTCCTTCATGGTTACGGACCACTACGCCAAACCCCACACTTGAAATCTCAGCAAATAAAGCCGCATCAATATTGATTTTAAATCGGCCCGTCATAAGAGGTACCCACCTAGCACCAACCACCCTTGACTCCGTCCTAGTCCTACTTTGCGCTGCTATATATTCTTCCAAATATCTTTGCGCCATATGGACCGTGCTCTGTGGTTCTTTCCTCACCCCTTCAAATATAACCAAGTTCCGATGATGCCAAATGGTCTACATGATTGTCATTACCATAGCCATACTTCCTTCCCCTGCCTTAGAGTGAATCATGCTAAGCCAATCACGGATGTCCCTTTGGGGGGTAATACGAGCTTCTTGGCCTAGCGGAGAGCAATTCCAAGCCTCAGTTGCCCACGAACAACTCACAAGAGCATGTAAGACTGACTGGTCGCCATTACCACACACCTCACATTGGGGTGACACCGGCACTTTTCGTTTAAGAGGTTACTCTTTGTAGGGAGAGTGCCAGAACATGCCTTCCACATAAAGTGTTTAATCTTAGAGGGAAGGTTTTGCTGCTAAACCAATTTCAACATTAGATCACCCCCTTGCGCTGTAGAACTTTCACCTCTTCTATTACTTAGCTCCCGCCTTCGCTGCTCCATGGCCAAATGGTAAGCACTGCGGACTGTAAACAAGCCTTTTGGATTATAGTGCCACATCCAACTATCAGGAGGGAGTCTTTTGCTCAGGAGGATTTGACAAATAACTGTTGCCTCATGGGGAAGAAAGACGCGCTCCACTAGCTCTTTGTTCCAATCCTTCAATGTCGAGTTGATGAGTTCACTAACTAGTGCTTTCTCATTAAGCTCTTTCAGCGGTGATATCACTCGAAAGGTGGTAGGCGTAGGTAGCCATCTATCCTCCCATATGTAAACAGAGCATCCATTCCCTATTCACCAGTGGGCTCCCATGTTTACCAAATTGTGCGATTCCCAAATACTCCGCCAAGTGAAACTTGGGTGGCGCCCTAAACGAGCTTGCAGAAAATCTCCTTCAGGAAAATATTTCGCCTTAAGAACTCTCGATGCCGAAGACCTAGGATTAGTAAGCAACCGCCACCCTTGTTTGGCCAATAACGCCCCATTAAAAGATGCTAAGTCTCTAAAACCCAACCCACCTGCCTGCTTCGAGTCACATAGCCGAGCCCAGGATAGCCAATGGATTTTTCTAGTTGTCTCATTTTGTCCCCACCAGAAATTACTTGTCATGGATTTCAGTTCATCACATAAGGAAGTGGGCAATTTAAAACAACTCATAACATATGATGGGATAGCTTGCACAACCGCCTTAATTAGAACTTCCTTCCCGGCCTTGGAGAGTAACTTTCCTTTCCACCCTTGCAGCCTCTTCCACACCTTTTCTTTGATGTAGCTAAAAATCGCCTTCTTTGACTTACCGATTAATGTAGGTAAACCCAAGTACTTTCCATGGTGCTCTGTAGAAGATATACCAATTGCATTTCGAACGGCATCTTGTTGTGCAAGGCTTGTGTTTTTACTGAAAAAAATGGAAGACTTTTCCATATTGATTTGTTGACCTGAGGCGGCCCCATAAAGCTGCAAAATGTCACGGATTTTTGAACTCTCCTCTATGGTGGCCTTCCTAAACAACAGGCTATCATCAGCAAAAAATAAATGGGATACTTTTGGGCTACTTCTGCATACGGACACCCCTGATAACTGATTATCCCTTCTCTGCCGCGCCCAATAGGGATGTCAACCCTTCTGCCACAATGAGAAAGAGATAAGGGGAGAGGGGGTCTCCCTGCCGGAGACCCCGAGAAGGCCTGAAATACCCACACTGATTGCCATTGAATATCACTGAATAGGAGACCGTCATAACACAGGACATTATGAGCTTTACCCATCTGCTGTCAGACCCCATTTTAACCATGATGCTTTCAAGAAAAGACCACTCGACCCTGTCATACGCCTTACTCATGTCCAATTTCAAAGCAAATTGACCCTGTTGCCCTGTTCGCTTATTATTCAGATAATGCATGATTTCAAATGCCACCAACACATTATCGGTGATAAGTCGTCCTGGCACAAAGGCACTTTGGCTCTCAGATATAACATGTGGTAAAACTTCTTTTAGCCTATTAGCCAAAACCTTGGAGATAATTTTGTAGAGCACATTACATAAACTGATGGGTCTATATTGAGTAATATACTTAGGGCTATCAAGCTTGGGAATGAGTACAATATGCGTGTAATTGAGTTTCCTAAGCATTTGGCCTCCATTTAAGAACGAAAGGATAGCATTAGTAACATCCGGACCAACCACATGCCAATATTTCTGAAAAAATAATGCCGGCATCCCGTCTGGTCCAGGTGCTTTAGTGGGATGCATTTGGAATAAAGCTATCCTTACCTCTTCAGCACAAAACTCCCGCATGAGATTGATATTCATCCCATCTGAAACCCGGTTTTCCATTGTCTCAAGGATCTGGTCAGTATTATGTGGAGAAGAGGATGTGAATAAATGCTGAAAATAATCTACAATAATTTCCTCTACCTGCGCGTCCTCAGTCTACCACTGGCCGCTACTATCACGGATACCTTTGATTGAATTCTTCCTTCTCCTCTCTGAGGCTCTAGCATGAAAATAGCCTGTATTGCGATCACCTTCCTTGAGCCACGACACCCTTGAGCGTTGTTTCCATAAAATTTCCTCCCTCGCTAACACCTCATCCATACGGCCCATAATATTCCTCTCCTCCTCAACTGCACCCGTGACTTGAGGCCTATCCCTAACTGCTTTCAGTTTGCCACGAAGATCCTTCAATTGAGTCCGCACATTGCCAAACTTGGACTTATTCCACTGCAAAAGCCGCACTCTTGTTGCCTTAATTTTCTCACTGACTAAAACCATGTTCGAGCCATAACCGTTCCAATTCCAACCTTCCGAAATAATTCCCTCGCATTCATCCGACTGCACCCACATCGCTTCAAACCGAAAAGGCTTGCCACGCCGCGTATAAGTCTGAGTTAACCCTCTGTATCAACCAAGATTGGGAGGTGATCTGATGCACTACAATGGAGATGCTCTACTAGCACCGCTGGAAACAAATCGCACCAGTCTGATGTGGCTACGGCCCTATCCAATCGTTCCCTAACACAGTCCTCACCATCCCTATTATTGCACCAAGTGAATTTAGACCCTTGAAAACCCAAGTCTCTAAGACTGCACATTGACAAAGCTTGACGAAAATCTCTCATTTGCCATTCTGCTCTAGGTACTCTGCCCCACTTCTCACCAGCTTCTATGATCTCATTAAAATCACCAACACACAGCCATGGTAATGAGGATTTTAATTTCAGGACCCCTAATAGTTCCCATGACTCTTTCCTGCGTTGTGTTTCTGGAAACCCGTAAAAACCTGTCAACCTCCATTTGGCTACCCCATTTTCCTTAATTATAGTATCAACGTGACGATTGGAAAAACTTAATAAGACCACATCATAACATGAGTCCCAAAGAAGCGCCACCCCACCAGCCCTGTTAGCGTCCTCACTAAAGATACCATTTGCATAACCCAATCTGAACTTCAACTTTTCCATTGCAGACTTTTTTATTTTTGTTTCCATTAGAAATAGTACATTGGGAGCTTTCCCTTTCACTAAATCGTGTAGGGCTCGGACTGTGTGAGGGTTCCCAAGCCCTCGACAGTTGAAACTTAAGGTTTTCATTGCTCCCGGCGGGACTGGAGACCAGTCGCCACCGATTGCTCTGTGAAATCACTGCTTCCACCTGCAGATAAAGTACCAATACATTGTTTCTTACCCCCACCCTGTAACATGTCCTCTGTGTAGTCATCACCGCCTATCCCACAATAACTATCCTTCCGTTTGCCCAGAGATGGCCCCTTCTGTATCCCATCATTCCTTTTAAGAACCTCACGAGCCCGCCTTTTCCAGCCTTTTTCTCCGTGTTTCCCACTGACTCCTATATCAACATTCAGATTCCCTTGAGGTGAAGACCAATCCATTGTCCCAATACTTTCCTCTACTAACTTGGCAGCACACTCTCTCTCCTTTGGATTATTACTGTCCAGCCCATTCACCTGATTCTGGCTCCTAATCATAACGTGTGGGCCCACAGGAAGTACATTTGAATTTCTGACTTCCCTTCCCGCCATCTCACTTTCAAAGCCAACATTGCCTCGTCCTTGATTTGCTCCCCCTGTGTCCATATATGGTTGCTCATCCGGATTCTTCGCATTCTCTAAATCCACCACAGATCCTTTCTGTCGATTCCTGAAAATACTCCCTACTCCATCTACTATGATAGCACCTTCCGCCTCAATATCTGGGGCGAAATCTACGCCATTGAGCCCGCCATTGGCCTCCATAGCAAGATTTCCTGGTTTCCTCAAATTACGGGCAATTCCTTCCACAGTATCCACATCATCACCTCCAACCATGGGACCGTCGGAAGCCTTGCCGGATTCCGATCGTGAGTTATACCCCTGCCCTTTCACATTATTCTGAGCAGCTTTTGTGTTGGGTTCTTTCCAGTCCTTAGTTGGCTTAGGTTTATCGAGCACTCTTAACCATGGACCATACTGAATCGCCATATCACTGTGATGCTTGCCTTCCGTATAGCGCATGTCACAATCCTTCTCTGGGTGCCCAATCTTGCCACAAGAATAATAGAATGTTGGCAATTTTTCATACTTGATGGGTATCCACATTGGTTTATCCTTTACCTTCAATGTAACTCCTCGCTTGAGTGGCTGTAGAACATTCACGCGAACACGAATTCGCAAAAATTTTCCCCAGTATACCCCCTCCTCCCCTTGCTCCATATCCACATACTCGCCTATTCTATTACCAATTAACACGCCGACATCCATGTTCATACAATCTAGGGGTACATTATAAGCCTGAATCCAAAATAGCGCTTCCTCTATGTGGATTTCTGACGGCTGTATCTCACCCTCATACTCTCTTAATAGAATTAGAGATTTGTCAAAATTCCATGGGCCATTATCGATCACCCGACGTCTATCCAATCGGTGATGAAATTGGAAGATAAAAAGGTTCAGACCAATCTCTGTAATTACCATTCCACGGGCCGGTCTCCAAACCATCTTCAAGGTTGATTTCATCGCTTCCACATTAAGGTGTCGCTCCGTCATCACCTTTCCGATCAAGCAAAAATTGGATTTTTCCTTCCCTCCGTGTTGTAAAGTAGGCGATACTTCGATGTCCGCTTGTTCCGCCTCTGTTAGAACTAACTTTTCACGCAACCCATCCCACAGATCCTCCATTAGTTACAATCGTCCCCACCAGACAGACCCCTTTAGTCCACAGTACCACCGCTTCTACAAGGGGGGCCCTCAAGAAGAAAGACTTGTACAGGACAAGACAAAGCTCCCACGAGAGTAAACTCACGAGGAGACCCAAAAGACATTCATTGAGTTGTACATGAAGTTTCACCATCTAATTTCTGACAATTACAAAACCATTCCTCTCGTTTCTGGAATTACAATATCACCAGTTGTCAAATTAGTTGCCTCGATGATGTTATCAATACATAAAAAATGACATAAATATCCTTAAATATAAAATGCATCATTTATTGGTCCCCATTTTAATTTACATTTTAAAAATGAAACGTTGTGTTTAATACAAAACCCAATTTTTGATCTTTTGATTCTTGTTATCGGACTCAACTGAAATCGAGCAAAACCATCGTTTAGGTCGAACTCCGCCATAGTTGGATTTGTGTGGTGGGAGAGGATACAAATAGTATAGAAGTAGTGGTGGTGAAACAAAGTTTAGCCATCATTGAAGAAACTTAGAGAATGGTCCAAGATCATTGCTGGTCCAGGATGGAAGACCTACATCTCATGGCTTCTTCATATACACCCAAATGTAATATAATAGCAGCAGATCTCATATAGAATCTCCTTCTCTTCCAAAAATCATCTCACAATTAATTAATTTTTTTTTTAAAATATAGTGATGCAAACTCTACTGCCCTTCTATTATCCACAAAATACTGTGGAAGATTTTCTAAGAGTCCTTATTTTGGCTTCAATAGCTGAGCGAAGCCCATAATGCATAGAGAAATTGTACATAATGTTGCCATTACATATTCTCTCTAAAAATAACATTCATGCCAATTTAAACTTAAATTACGTCAAAAGCATTATAGTTTAGTAACATTTATCTTATTTGTTACGCGAACGATGAATGATTTTAGGTTTAAGCATTTGGAGAAGTATCAATGCCTTTTTTTTATTTATTATTATTTATTTATTAATGGGGGTTAGAGAGTAATTGTAGTTTCTATTGATTTTCCAAAACAAAAAAAATAAATAATACTCAAATTACTCTCTCATGATGGCTTTTTCTCAGCTCTTATAAGTACTCGGGCTAAATTAATAGGTGTGGAGATCTAATTGGGATTGAATGGGTGAAATAATAAGGAGATGAATTAGCCATTTTCCAAAAAAAAATTCACATATTTATGTCCCCCAAACAACCCCAGGGCTCTTTAAAAGATAAAACAAAGAAATAATTGTGTACGAAAATCATATTATATCTAATATGAAGTCAAACGACTCTCCAAAACAGTCAAGAAACACATTGATCAAGGGTATCTTATGAACATAACTGTTCTGGTTCAACAGGCTCTTAACGGTAATAATTTAAATTGGCAAAAATAAAATTTGCTTAAAAAATTACATACATAGGTCAATTTTCTTGACCCCACCCCACCCGACCCAGCCCAACTCGACTCGGTGCGGTGTGGGTGAGCGCATGCGTGTTTTTTTGGTCCAAACCCAATGTTGTCTAGATCCTCCCCCCTCACAAAACCTGGGTGCCCTTTGGGGTCAAACCATAAGCCCAAAGTATGTAGATATGAATTCACTAAGAAATTTATAGTTTTTCGATGTGGAACAAGCCTCATTACCATTCTTCAACCAACTCTTCAAGGGTGAATTTAGATATCAATTTCTCAATCAACTCTAAATGATTTTGGCCAAATAAATATTCAAATTAAATCTCCACATGGAGATTAACAAATTCCAACATGGACCCATCTCAAATTGCACATGGAACCCACATTAATCATTGGGCCAATATCTCTAACAAAAACATGTATCTTGTTGCATGCCTAATATATTTGAAATTGTTCTCTCTCACATCGCACAATTATCGTGTCGCACATGCATCGTGTGTGCTTCGACAACTAGTATGTATGTATGCATGGACAAAGATTTCATCATTCTATTATATGAAATTACATTTTTTTTTCTTTTAGGGTGGCTATTGGCACCTAGAGGCTTTCCTTTTATCTATTACTTTAAACTTCCCAAGGTTTTATGAAAAATAGAAAAGGTTTTATAAAAATTGGCCACATTATGCACTAGAAAACAACATTTTGAACAACTTTGTAAAAAAAAGTTTTTCCAAAATCTATCATTTAAGTTGACTTTTTGGCCAAAATCTATGATTTACATGGAATTTTTTACCATTTAATGAAATAAAAATGGTAAGTGGCCAAAATATCTACCTAAGCAATAAATTTTGGAAAAATTTTGTTCAACAATGTTGTTCAAAATGATATTTTATAGTAAACAATGCAATTAGTTTTCATGCAATTAGTTTTATATTTTTTATAAAACTTCGAGAAGCTTAAAATAAGTAGGGGGTAAAAAGCAAGTCTTGGGATACCAATAGGGACCTCCTTTTTTGTGTAAATAAAGAGTGCCTTGGGCTTAGATGGTCTTGTCTTGAGGGGGCACACATGCATTGCACATGATTAATATTTAAACAATAAAAGATATATGAAAAGTAATAATTTCTTATACATACATACATATATATATATATATATATATATCTATATATATATATATATATATATATATATATAGAGAGAGAGAGAGAGAGAGAGAGAGAGAGAGAGAGCAAATAAATCTAATTATTTATTACTTTTTGTTAATTTAAGTGATTAAAATGGACACTCAACACAACAATTCAAAATTCCTTCCATGGCTAGAAGTCATGGTAGGAATAAGAAGTTGGCCAGGAGACATGCATAGTAGTGGAGGATGTTTAGAATTCATGAAGTGGACGTCATTATATTTCTTTCTCATTTTTGTCCCCCTTATTTTTTGCTAGAAAATAAACATTCTTAATTGGTTAAATAATAAATATTGGGGTAAATAAGTATTTAAAATTTAAAATAAGGGTGTAATGGTCAATCAAAAGTTTTTCTAAAATACAAACTTTTATAGATACTAGTTGGTGCACACGTGCGTTGCACATGTCGATATTAACCAACTTTTAATCACCAGTCTATCATAAACTACATTCAATTGAACATTTATGCATTAACTGTAATAGTATGAATTCTATGTACTTAAATGTATAAATAATAATTGTTTTAAACTTGTAAAAATGCCAAAACATCCAAAAACTGTCATTAGATTAGGTAAACATATATTTGTAAGGAAATTCTAATATGAAAGAAATAATCTAAGTATTTTGTATTTGAATCTAATTTTTTTTTGCCTCTTTGATTTTCTGTTATCTTCACTTTCTTCTGACTCTTAATGACTCTTCATCTGGTATTTCTTCAATTTCTTCAGCAATGTAACTATTTTTTGCTCGAATGAAGTCATCAATTTTCTTCAATTTTATGATGAACTTAAATTTCCGGCCAGTCTGACGAATCAATTTCATGTAGAACTTGGAGTTCATGTTATTCTGCCATAAAATGTAAACAAAGTTAGTAACATTGTGATTATTTGGCATATAATTAGTTTTTGGCATTATTTTATTTCCTTTTCATGTGATTCGATAAATTCTGAAACTGTACAACCAGTTAACTTTTGTACATCATTGAATAAAGTAATATAAACCTTTCCTTTTTCATCTACAGTTTCCATTTGGACTAAATACCTATTTCCATGTAAAAACGTTATGTTAGTTGGATGTATTAAATTTTTTACATTTTATGGCATAAATAATGTTTTTACCTTGGAGTGTACTCTGGTTTTTCTTTTTTGCATTTTGGGCATTTCGATTTCTCCCCCTCTCCTGTGATCCTGCTGTTACATACTGTACAGCTATAGTACCATGGAGTGTTCTAATTATTGATGTGACTAGTTATTCCGTTGAAGCAACAGTAGAATTTTTGCAATTGGAGAGATGTTTAAATCATTATATTTGCGTATCGGTAAATAATTTGAAATCATTACATATCATCTAATTGTTTTGGTACCTCTGTCTTAAATATTTCTCCATTCTGAAGATCTTCACTTGTCACTCTTTCAGCATCTTTTATTTTCTTTGGCAGTAAGCAAAATTGTTCATAGTCGTCACTGCCAATGAGTGATGTGAACCTGCATGTTGCATTACATATATATATATATATATATATATATATATATTAATTAAATATGCATTACGCATTTTAAAGAAAACATTATATATTTCAGAATATGAGACAGGTTTTGATTATACCATTTTTGCATTTGCTTTGCTTGTTCTAGTTCTAGACTTATCTGTATTGTTGTAACTGATACAGTGATTAGACGGAATTCATATGCGAATCCATTAAAAATACATAAAATTGTTAAATCTCGGTTATTTTTTAAAAAATTTTAAATTCATTAATTATAATTAATCGGTATGTTACTCTCATAGATGCTTCTTTCTCCTTTTGAAATGGCAATGACTTGTTTTTCTCTGGTTAACCTTTGAAGCACGTATCCTTCACTTTCTGCCAAGTCACCCCATAGAGTAACTTGAAGAGTTTCCGATTAGTAATAAATGATTTGATTGTAATTAGTTATTGAATATATTCTATTGTAGGATATTAAATGGAAGAGTCATATAGGGTTTGTGATTTACTCTGTATTCTTGATAATGATCTCTCGCATCTTTATTGGCCCTCGTTCATTTTTCTTGTTTATGTTAACCAGTGGCTTCACGTCTATCATGAATCCTATAACATCTGCAAGGGGTTTATAATGTTAATATATAGATTTTTATATAGCAAGTTATACACATTTTCTTCTTTCATTTAAGAATACGTACCAAAATTTTTCTTTCCATCCCCTTGTTTAACTGCTTCTTCAAATGTTATGAAGTCGTATTTCAGATTCTTTAAGGTCACTTCTGTCTTTGTTTAGTTGACTTCGGTATGCACATTTAGCGATAGCTCAATTTCTTTGTGAACATTCAAGAATCTTCATTTACACCCTTCACTACGCTATTTTCAATGAAGTAGATCCAATCCTTTATGAACAATTCTCTGAACTTCTCAACCGCATCATTGAAAATGACAGCTTGTATAGTTGTTCCCTGTAAGGAAAAATCATAGAATGATGTTGATTAATATATCATAAAATGATATTTGTAATTTTCATAATTAAAGTAAATGACATTATAATTATTATTATTATAAAATAAATAAAGAAATTAATATTAAATTTGATCATTATGTTTAATGTACTAACCTCATCGTCAATTAGAATGATTTTCCAAATCTCGCCATCTCCTTTCCTGGTTGCATAAGTAACTATAGATCCTCTCCGAAGCACCCTAACCTTGATAATTGATTTGTTTTGAGACTATTCTAATTGACTTATCATGGAGCACTGTTGACCTTGGTCTTCATCAATGGACATCTTCGCTTTCAATTTGTTCACTGCAATAGCAATGTATTTTATAATTTGTAGATTTTACGGTTCAAAACAGTAAAAGTTAACATTATTAAATGTTTGCATAACAGAATATCTAAACTAATTGTCTTTTAGGAATAAAAGCATTATTAACATTCTTAAACATTTGCATAACAAAATGTAAAACGTTTTGATTTTTTTTTTAGTGTAATCTATGATATAATTTTTATATTATTAATTGCGTTATTGTCATTACCTTCGTGACAAAAGTACTTCTTTGTACACTATGTTTTTCATGTGTGCCCCACATTTGTTTTTTCGTTTATCTGTTTTGACAAGAACCTTTGTTGTAGACATTGATATTCTTCGTGATAGAGCAACATATAGTTGTCCATGTGAGAATACATGTTCAAGCAGATACAAGCCAACATTTGGTATTGTCTGACCTTGTGCTTTGTTTATAGTCATAGAGAAGCATAACCGTATTAGGAACTATTTCCTCCTGAATTGGAAAGGGTAACCTTCATTCTCAGCCGGTGAGAGCGGTATTCTTGGTAGCAACACTTGTTTCCCAGCATGTTGGCCTGTTGTTATTTCAACATGGATGACATTATTCCCAAAACTCTTACAAACCATTCTTGTGCCATTACATAATCCGTTAGATGGGTCCAGATTTCTCAGAAGCATGATAGGATAGTTTTTCTTTAGAAATAACTTGTGTGGTAGAAGACCATTTGGCATCAACGAATTCAAAGATTCCTCTTGGTAGTAATTGTGTGTATCATTAACTGCTTCATTATAGCTGTAGTATGCTCTAGCATCCCCTAGGAATATTGTAATCTGCTTCTCGTTCAGGTTGTCGACATGTTCATTGGTTGTCACGAGAATCGCACGCGTGGTCAGGTATTCAGATGAGGTTGCATTTTTTTCTAAATCCGAGAAGATGCTTTGGAGTAGATTACTTTCAGATATTTCATCATTCTCGTATTTAATAACCACTTCATCTGGAAGGCAGATTATATCATCATTGTCCGTTGGTTCGTCTTCGTTCCCAACTCGAAAGAGGAAATCACTGAAATTTGGATCCGCCCTCGCTCTCATATTTGTTGTCAAGCTTAGCTTTTCGATGTTATTCCAAAGGTATGATCTTGTCACACCCCATTTTTGCACCACCTTACTAGGGTTTGTCATTCCATGCATGTTTTTGTTTTGTTTTTGAGTCTAGTTACTTGCATTAGCTTTCTAGAATCACAAGGACATTGGATATGAATTTTGGTTCAATTTGGAGTTGATCTTGAGGGATAATAAGAGCTTTTGTGACTTGAGGGGCATAATCGTCTTTTAGGTCACAAACTTTTCATTTTACCTTGAAATGATCTCTAAATTGTCAATTAGAGTTCATAAAGATGCATTTGAGGTATTTATGGGTTCAATTTGATGAATTGATGGTTCGGGATTAAAATGGCTCAATATGGCTCAGGTTGGTTTAGAGACCTATTTCGGGTTAGCTCAAATCGGCTCATGATTTTCACTCCATTCCCACTCATTTGACTTTAATTAGTCTTAATTTCATTCCCAAAGATGTTTTGGAAGGTTGAATTTTGAATTGGAAAGCATTTGGTGCGACCCTGTGTGCATACCTAAGCTTAGCGACTGTGGTGCATAGCGGTTAGCCGCCTTTGTAAAACCCAACCATGCAGCCATGGCTAGGGATTTTTGCCCTAAAATTTCTTAAATTACATTCCTCATCGAAGCACGGTCGTTTTGGCTTTCGTTTCATCAAAATCGGACTCCATTTAACCCCCGAAACACTTTTGGAAGGCAAAAGGGCTCAAATAAGGCAATTGCTGACGGCGTGCTCGGGTGACCACCTTGGGCTTGGCGGCTAACCGCCCAGCCCAGGTGGTCAGCCGCACAAGGCCAGGTGGGTAGCCACCCAGCCCTGGGTGGTCAGCCGAGCCACCTTCCTAAAATCATGCTGAAACGGGATTCCTTCCTATTTTTAACGGATTTTTTGCCTCCAACCGCCATTCTATCTTATTTTCAGCCCTATTTGACCTACTTGAGCCCCAAGAAAGTCTCTAAGGACCCTTGGATTAATATTTAAGGTTTTAATCCAAACCATTGATTGATTCCACTCAAACCCTATAAATACCCCACTATGCTTCAGCATTAAGGGAGCCACCTAGAGGCAATGACAGCCATCCTTAAGGCATTTAACCTAATTTCTTGAGAAAGAGAGTAAGAGAGAGTTCTAAAGGAGAGCTAGGGTTTGTGTGGAGGCTTGAAGGAGAGTGTTTCAAGAGGAGAAGAAGTCTCTCCACCAGCAAGAAGACATCCACCATAGGTATACCTCTTTTCTCTTTATGCTGAAATTAAGGTTTTACTTAGAATAATTCTATTGCATGTTCAAGATAGTATTTTTATCATGTGTTGATGCTTCTAATAGTTAATATACATGGTTTAAATGTTATTCATAATGAGTTATGCATGTAATTGGATTATTTCATGTGGTTTAATGCATAGTTGGGATTTTAGGGTTTCTATTGTGCTAAAATTAGAATAGCTCTATTTCATGTTCAAGTTGGCATTTTTATCATGTGT
Source organism: Liquidambar formosana (assembly GCA_039720395.1). Taxonomy (NCBI): domain Eukaryota; kingdom Viridiplantae; phylum Streptophyta; class Magnoliopsida; order Saxifragales; family Altingiaceae; genus Liquidambar; species Liquidambar formosana. The sequence continues at coordinate 38,297,001 of CM077820.1, forward strand.
TGATACTTCTATTGGTTAATATTCATGACTAAAATGTTATTCTTGAGGAGTTATGCATGTTATAATGTTATTCCATGTGATTTTATGCATAGTTGTGATTCAAGGGTTTCTAGTGTCTTTTTTAGGGTTTTGCATTGAATAGCTATTATTTCATGTTCAAGCTTGCATTTTTATCATGTGTTGATGCTTCTATTAGTTGATATGCATGATTAGAATGTCATTCATGATAAGTTTTGCATGATTTAGAGTTATTTCATGTGGTATCAAGCACAATTGTGATTCTAGAGTTTCTATCATCCTTGTTTTGATTTAGTTGCATATAGCATGGTAGCTTAGGATTTTTCTTTGGTTTTTATTCATAGTTGCTGTATATGTATTGCATATAGAATAACTATGATGATTTTTTGCATTCATGGTAGTGGATTTTAGGTGTTTTGCATGCCATTGCATATAGGTTGAATTAGGGTTTCTATGAATTCATGATTTATGTTATTTACATGATTTATGGGTGATTTTAGACCTTATTTCAATTCTGTCCAGATTTCTTTATTGTTCTTATGGTCGTACTTTGAGCATGTGATTGCCTATGTTTAAGCATGATAATTGCTTGATGGGAAACTAGTTTGGTTAGGTGGTATTTTTGATATGTTTTGCATGCAAATTGCAGGTGCTTGATAGGTACAAACCTATAGAAAGTGGGATTTGACAGGTGCAATTACCCCACCAATGTGGGGTGATCATTTTGGCTATCGTAAGAAGAAATCTTACAAATAAGGTAATTGCCTTATGAGATAGGGTGATTATCTTGACAGGTTGCTATTGCTATGGTAAGTAGGGTTTGAAGGTGCCCCAATTCACCTTTCCTTCCTTGAAACTTTCCCTTTCTCCCTCCTAGGGTTATTTCCTAATAGGGGAATATGGTAAGTCCTATAGTTTCCTTTCATAAAAAAAATTCCTTTTTAAATAAAAGTTTCTATCTTTATTGAAATTCCATATCTTCTAAAGATCTTTTGAGAATCATTTATCTTTGGAAATTCTTTTACTTATGGAAGGAAATTTAGGGTTTACCATAATCCCTTATTAGGGTTTAACCCTATTCCTATTCGAACTACGTGGACTTTGATCCATGTATTTTGCTACATGGTACGTAGGCACTTTGAGGTTCAAGTCTGCCCTAGGATCTAAGTGTCCTAGTTTAGTTTAGTTTTTTCTTTGTTTTGTTTGTTTGTTATGGATGGATATATGATATGCATGCAACTCTTGTGATGATATCTTGCTAATTTTTGTATGGTAAGATTTTGGTTTAGCCCAAATGAACTAAGAGACCGAAAGGGTGACATGGGTGCTTATAGGCTATGCCTAGAACCTTCCCATGTCATAACTTAGCCTTCGAATCCCCGATTTCTTTGGTTTCCAAAAGACTATTTTTGCCTTTCCTTTTTAAACATGGAGTCATTCTTTTGTTTTCTTAAAACAAAATTGGTTTTTAGGGTTTTCCTTGTTTCCTTTAAAAAATAAGGAGGCGACTCCTTTTCTTTTTTCAATCCCTATTTTCTTTTCACCCTTGTGGGCCGCTTTCCCGGGTCCACAGATCTCACCAAACTTGCACTGACAGTTTCTGCCCTTATACCCTTTGGAATAATAGGTAGCACTAGTCGGAAATCACCTCTGAAAACGATAACCTTACCTCCAAAAGATTCCTGGCAGTTCATTATGTCCTTCAAACTCCTGTCTAAGGTCTCAACAGCAAATCTCTTCACCATACGTGCTTCATCCCAGATAATAAGCTTTGCCCTACATATCAGTTCGGTAGTTCCGCTCTGTTTAGACATATTGCATAAGGTTGTCTCGTTGGCGAGGATTGGTATCTTAAAATGCAAGTGAGCCGTTCGACCCCCGGGCATTATCGAAGCTGCTACACCTAACGTCGCCGTCGCAAGTGCTATCATACCCCTCTTTCTTACTTCGGCCAGCAAAGCACGATAGAGATATGTTTTCCCTATTCCTCCTAGACCATCAACGAAGAATACGCTAGATCCTCCTGAAATGACTCTATCCAATATAGTTTCATATGCAGTCTATTGTTCTGGGTTCAAAGTCAGTGAAGTAGAATAATCTTCTCTAGGAATTTCCACCGCCATTTCATCGTCGATTTCTCTTGAATGCTGATACCTTAAACCAGTTGTGTTGGTAGGTTCAAAAGGCAAGTCGTAGTCCTTGATGCATTTTCCCATGCTTTTTAGGAAGAAGTTGATGCTTTTCAACGTGCCCGAAATCTGAGCATCCATCGAGTCTCCATGTATCCTTTTAAAATCTTCAGACATGGATTCAAAGTAGTCTTCCCAAATTTTCCTCACATCAGACGGTTTACAGTAGACCAACAGCGTTGCAATAGCCTGCAAAGTGCTTGGGGCATTTGAAAGTTGGCTACTTCGCTTAAACATTCTGAGATGCTCTCATCAGATTCTAGCAATCCTCTCTTCTGAGCAGACTCTTTGAATGTAAAGTATTTATTCCCATGGACAGTTAACAGATCATCAAACGATGTTGGGCCTCTGACGTGATTTAGTAACAGCCTCAAATGGTAATGCTCCCCTTCTGTTGGATTTGCCCTATTCACACGATCAATTACTTTTCCTTTCTTCCTTTCAAACCAAAACTTTCCATTCTTGTTCCATATGTAATACTCTAGGAATTCTCTGTATAAATAAGCCCTTGCGTCCCTATTTCTTGAACAGATTTTGAAGAATTCTGTAAGCATCGTCTTCGAGACATGATCCCATAGAATTATATTTTCTAGATTTTAATTCTCATGATAAGATACAGATTGCTTATTCGGAAGGGGCAGCTGCAAGTTTATGACTGTTGGGCTCATCTCGTTCAAGTTGAATTCGTAAATTCTCCACAATGATTCTTGTGCTGACACCTATCTTGCATCTTAGAATTGCTGAATCTCATCAACCATTTTATCTCCTTCAGCCATAGCAATAAAAACGACGATCTTGTCGTGACCTTTGTAGATATACTTGTATAGATATTTAACCGCTTTAAAACCGAGCAAATCTCAACGTTGATGTGGCAGTTATACCTCGTGAGAAGATATGGATTGTAAGGGACCACCTATCTATTATCTAGTATTTGATTCCTTACTCGCACCTGCCTCTTATCATCTCTTCTTCTGTAGATTGGGTATGCATCTTTTCTCTGCATTGTCTTCGAGCAAAATGCCTGTGGGTAATGATTTTTGCACTCTCCATCTCTCATGCAGGGGTTTTTTTTTATTCTTTTCACTGCAAGGGCCATGCGGCATATGTTTAACAACCATCTTATGTAGAAGCAGATAATCACGTTCATTTGGAATCTCTGCGCATACAAATTTATCATACAAATCTGGAGTTGTGATCTTGTATTCGAGTTTCAATATTATTAACATTGTGCATGCGAGAGACCCCTCTTTTGGAATTCAATGACGTAAACATGTGCTGCTACTTTCCCAAATATTTCTTTTTTGAACAATTGGTCATTTAGGTCTTGTAGTTTTGCTCGGAATATTCTCGAAATTAAATCAGGCCTATCTTACGGAAGTTGCCCAGGCTTTAGTTCATTTTTAATCTCCTTCCACTCTAGATTGCATGTCATTGTAATGAAGAGGTCTGGCTTTCCAAAATATTGGACCAATGCCATCGCATCAAGGTACCTACGACGCATATCTCTAGGGCCGCCTATGAAAGACGCAGGGAGGATCATCCTTTTGCCAACTTAACAACCTTTGGTTTCACCAGAAATAACACTATCCACTATCCCTTAATAAAGTTCTGATCTTATGGTCGTTTGTTTTCTCCTATAGTAGTCCAACCGAGTTTTCTCGAGCTTTACGTACATATCGACTGCAAATTATTGCAATAATCTGCTAGCCGATAATAGCGTGGACTGTCTGTTTCCTCTCATCTACAGCTTGTACGATTAGTACTCTCGGCATGAGACTTTCGTCCTTTTTTCAGGTCTAACGTCTAAGTTCATAAGACATTTGAAATTAAATTAGTTTGTTTTTGTTTTTGTTTTTAAGTCATTTGCTTCAAAAATTACAATGGAAAGAGACCTAGATATGTCATTACCTTCTACTTCTTCATTAAAAATGTCTTCTGTAGATGTAAAATTTGGTGTAGTTGAGTTGTTGTTTTGAACAGCTCCACTTTTGACATCATCATCCAAACAATTCAGCTTCTTGATATTTTGATGCCATCCAGTTTCACCTTTTGGAAGTAACAATGGGTACTGTAACGAATCGTAATAGCCGAAATAATGTCTCACTCTATGTCTATTGCCGGAGTGTGAATGAACTATAATTTCCCTTTCTAGTGGTACATTAGGATTATTTCCTTCAATCTAGATGGCAGCAACTTGGTCTACTGATGGAGCATTATAAACTCGTTGATCCAGTTTGACATCCTTCATAATACTGATTTTAAAATTATCTAACGAAGGGAAGTCTTTCAGTCTATGCAAGAATTGAGCGTATGGATTCCCTTCAAGAACTATCATCAGTTTCTCAACAATCCTCTCATTCAAATGAGCCTCTTGTATTACTCTCATTCTATTATGGAGTTCATTATCAGTATCATAGAAGTACAGTTGAACGTAACGTGGGTCATTTTGTTCAGGCACCAATGATGGAAGATCATGACACATTTGCCCCTGCGCGCGAAATGTATAGACACCTTGTCTTGTTGTTGCAAGCTCTTTATTTAGATGAACTCCAAGCGATGTGAATGAGAAGATGCTATTGTAAGCTCGTATATTTCTTCGAAATTCTACAGATTCTTCAGAGCTTGATGTGAATAAGTCTTTTAACTCTTCGGGTACATCGACCGTGGCCAATTTTATTTTACCGTTGTCACAACAAAAAGTCGGTGGTTCATACTCGAATTTCTCCGCTCCACAATGGAGACAATTGCGAGGTTTCTTTAACACATGCAGATCAGAACATACTGGTTTGTATATTATTCATCCTATAAAAGGGTATTACATATTATTAGCTCACTAACAAAGGTATTATTTTTGTTCAGATTTTTTAATTTTTTAAATTTGTAAAATTTAATACCAACCTTAGGATTTATATGAGTTTAATTGAGCTCTAAGTAACCAGTCAATTCTTTCTCTCTTATTTCCCGTTTCTGCAGTATTGGTACTCTTTCTTCTCCTTTCTCCCACTCTTTCAATGTATTGTTCTCTTTCATCAGTAGTTAATTGTGCATATTTGTTAATTTGTTCAGCAATTTGAGTGGTTATAATTTCATCTAAAATTGACATATATTGTTTCATTAAATCTAAAAATTTAATTAAAATTTTTAATATGTAATTAAAATTTTACTAATATTGTACAGAGTTCAAACCTTCAAGAGATGCCATTTTTAAAGATACTATTGTGGTTCCCTCGAAAAAGTACGATAAAGCTATTTCCTGTTTATTTTACTATACAATATCAACAACATATTGCATATAAAAAATAAATATATGCTCATCTACAAATGGGCAAAATATCATTAACATATTGCATATAAAAAGATTATGATCTACATAAGAATATTTTGGAAGAAATAACATACCTCAATACTATGAACAGCGTTTTGAAAGCAATCCAAAAATTCAATTCATTTTGCGATATAAATATATAAAGACAAAGAGTAAAAAGGCAGGCAAATCGTAACAATTTTATATTGCAATAATCCTATTACGTAACAATATGCAAAAAAAGAAAAAAAAATGCCATCTACAAATAGGAAAAATATCAATAGTGTATCAATAGCCTTCATTGCATATAAAAAAAATGCTCATGTACATTAAAATATTTTGGAAGAAATAACGTACCTCGATACTTTGAACAGCTTTTCGAATACAATCAAAAAATTCAATTCATTTCCGGATAGAGATATGAACACAAAAGGTAAAAAAAAAAATAGGCAAAACATAACAGTCATATATTGCATTAAGCCTATATTGCATTATCAATCTTATGTAATAGTATGCATTTAAAAGAATTATCAATCTTATGTAACAATATGCATTTAAAATAACAAATTTCAATTGACAAATAATACTATTTTAATGTAAAATGATGTGAAATATTTAACATACCTCACTATATATTATGAACGACCGTTTGAAAGCACTGCAAAAATAAAAGACTATTATTAAATACAAAAATCTATTCGTTCAGTTTGTCTCATTAGGCAACATAAAAAAATATCTCTCTTTCTCTCTTTTCTCTCTCTCTCTCTGTTTCTCACACACAGACGCACACACACACGCGTGAACCAAATAAAAAAAATCTCTCCAATTTTCTTACACACATGCACGCGGTTTAACAACTTCAACCAGACCAAAAATAAAATTAAAGATATAATGATATCTACAAGTTGATCAGTAAATTGTGACTTAACTGATATGCATTAAGTTTTTTTTTCCCTTTGGATTTAGTATTATTGTATTTTGCTATAAGTTGATTGGTTAAAAGTGAGTTGATCCATATAAATTAGTTGAATAAAGAGCTCATTTTTAACACCTCTGCTCTATTTGTTTTTTTAAATAGCTGGATTCTTCTTTTCACATTTTTTTTTCCCTTTGGATTCATGGTTAGTGAATAATCTTTTTACTGTGAGATATTAGATAAAGTACATGTTCATCGAATTGAACATTTGTTTTTTTAGAGTTTTGATCAGTTATATCATAGCAATAGTTTTTTCACTTGGCAGAGCATAATAGTCGTGGGATTATGCAACAGGTAGCACATTTCCTTCCTCACGTGTGAACCAATAAAAAAAAATCTCACCAATTTTACTACACACACGCACATAGTGGAGTTTTTTTTAAACTCACACACACACACAGACGCACACACAAACACATAATAATAATAAAAAAATCTGTGTTTCTCTCTTATCTCCCTCTCTCTCTCTATCTACCTCATTTCTCACACACACGCACACACTCATCTCCTCTCTATTCTCTCTCTCTACCTCATCTGCTCTCTCTTTCTCTATCTCTCTCTCTCTTTTCGTTTTTACAGATTTTTGTTGCTTTTTTAGATCCATTCTCTTTTAGTTTCAGTTTTTCTTTTTCACGGTATAATTTTCTTTTTTTCAGATCTATTCTCTCTCTCTCTCTCTCTCTCTCTCTACCTCATCTCCTTTTTCTCCATCTCTCTTCGTTTCAGTTTTTGTTGTCTCAATTTTTTTTTTCACCGATCTATGTGTTTGGATTGAAATAATGAGTTTGTTTTGTATTTTTTTTCCTTTTCTCCACTGATTTTTCTAGGACGGTATAATTTTTTTTTTTTCAGATCTATTCTCTTTCTCTCTCTCTACCTCATCTCCTTTCTCTCCGTTTCTCTTTGTTTTAGTTTTTGTTGTCTTAATTTTTTTTTTCACCAATCTATGTGTTTGGATCGAAATAATGAGTTTGTTTCGTTTTTTTTTTTTCTTTTCTCCACTGATTTTTCTGGGTTTTTTCCCTCACTTTCTTTCACTTTTGTAGATTTCTGTTTTTTTTATTCACTCATATAAGTATTTGGATGTGAGTTTTTTTTTTTTTTTTCCCAGATATATTGTGTTTTAGTTTTAATTTCTTTTAGTTTCAGTTTTTTTTTTCTTCACGGTATAATTTTTTTTTTCTCAGATCTATTCTCTCTCTCTCTCTACCTCATCTCCTTTCTCTCCGTCTCTCTTTGTTTCTAAGTTTTTATTGTCTCAATTTTGTTTTCACCGATCTATGTGTTTGGATCGAAATAATGAGTTTGTTTTCTATTTTTTTATCTTTTTTTCTCCACTTATTTTTCTGGGTTTTTTCTTTCAGTTTTTTAGATTTCTCTTTTTTTTTATTCATTGATATAAGTATTTGGGTATGAGTTTTTCTTTTCTTTTTTTTTTTTCCAGATATATTGTGTTTTAGTTTTAATTTCTTTTAGTTTCATTTTTTTTTTTCACGGTATAAATTTTTTTTGCTCAGATCTATTCTCTCTCTCTCTCTCTACCTCATCTCCTTTCTCTATGTCTCTCTTTTTTTCTCAATTTTTATTAGTTTTTATTGTTTCAATTTTTTTTCACCGATCTATGTGTTTGGATCGAAATAATGAGTTTGTTTTCTATTTTTTTTCTTTTTTCTCCACTTATTTTTCTAGGTTTTTTCTCTTAGTTTTCTTTCAGTTTTTTAGATTTCTCTTTTTTTTATTCATTGATTTAAGTATTTGGGTATGAGTTTTTTTTTTTTTTTTTTTTCCAGATCTATTCTCTTTAATAATGAGTTTATTTTCTTATTTTCTTTTTTTTCTCCACTTATTTTTATGGGTTTTTTCTCTCAGTTTTTTGGATTTCTCTTTTTTTAATTCACTGATATAAGTATTTGGATATGAGTTTTTTTTTTTTTTTTTCCAGATCTATTCTCTTTTAGTTTTAATCTCTTTTAGTTTCAGTTTTTTTTTCTACGGTATAAATTGGCCAACTATTGTTGGGAACGATTATATGGTGAATTTTATTTTTTTCTTCATTGCAAGTTTGCAAGCAATTGACTCGTAAATCGAGTTTTCGTATTTTTTATTTATGTTTAATTTTTTTTTCAGATCTATTCTCTCTCTCTCTACCTCGTCTCCTTTCTCTCCGTCTCTCTTTGTTTCTCAGTTTTAGTTTCTATTTTTTTTCACTAATGTATTTATTTTTTAAAAAAATAATCTATGTATTATTTGTTTCTCAGTTTTTGTTTCGTATGATTTTTCTTTTTTTAATTTTTAATTACAGTACCTATTATGATTATAAATTCATCCATCTAACTTATAAATTCATCAAAAATCAAACTTCTTGTCTAACAGTACCATATATATATATATATTATAATTTGCATTTCTCTAATAGTAGCATATATGTATTATAATTTGCAGAGCAAAACTTACTAGAGAAGGGAGAAGTTGCTGTTAACCAGAGAAGGGAGAAGTCGCCGTCAATGGAAAAGGTGGAGAGAAGGTTGAAGCTTCTTGATGGAGAAGAATGGAATTTACAGTAGGTTGTTTATTTATTATATAGGAATTATAGTTTCCTATTCTTTTGAATTCATGTTTGTGTTTTATATATTAAGGTATGGAATGGGGAATTATAGTTTCCTCTTCTTTTGAATTCATGTTTGTGTTTTATATATTAAGGTATGTGTTCCAGCTGTTGTTTTAGAATTATAGTTTCCATATTCCTAGTATGTGTTATAGAATATATTAAGGCTTCCTACTTTTTAAAAATTCTTACGTTTTCTTTGAATTCATTCATAGTTGAGTTTTATATATTACGGGAATTCTTCTGTTTCCTTTGAATACGTATTTTTGTTTTATTGCTAAGGTATGTGTGTTTCAGAATATATTAAGTAAGTCTTTTAGAATTATAGTTTTCGTATTGCAATATTTCCTATCTATACAGAAGGGTGGGTAGTTGTGTATTTAAAAATTAAAATTAGGGTATATTAGTCAATCAAAAGTTTTTCTAACATTCATCTTTTTATAGGTAGTATAGATAGATATAGATAAATTTGGTGTGACTTGCCCCGAGCTACAGTCTAGCTTAGCCCTTAATGTAGCTTTGCCCTTGTATGTATGAGTCCTTTTAATATCGACTGCATTTTCCAAAACTCTTGCGTGGGACTTGTATTTTGCAAAACCAATTGTTGGATGAAATTTGATTCATATGTAGGCCACGCATGCCAAAAATTAATTTGATTTGAGATTTAGAGTTGTTTCATCTATAAATGTCCATAAATAAGTGATTGTTATTGATTAAAAAATGTATGTTTTGGATCAAATTGAAATCAATTTTCAACCAACTTGATTTTTGGCATTGGTTGCCTGCATGAGAAGATTATCTAACCGAACGGTTGGTTTCACAAAAATGAGTTGTGGATAAGAGTTTTGAATTGCAACACCAACTTGATTTTTGACAATGATTGCCTACATGAGAAGATTATTTAATCTAATTGTTGCTTTCGCAAAATGAGTTGCGGATAAGAGTTTTGAAGTACAGCATCAAGTACACTTGATATTAAAAGGACTCATTTGTATGTATAAGTGGAGAATAGGTAGTTTATCCAAAAAAAGAAAAGAAATGTGTAGAATAGGTGGAAATGGTATTTTCAACACTAATTGGGCCTTAATTCGTTGGATGTGATCATGAGGCAACTATTGCCACCCCTCAAATTTTATTTGAACCTCACTTATTTTAATTTCTCAAGGCTTCATGATGAATTTAAAAGATTTTTATAAAAACTAGCTTTGCTATCCATTAGAAAACTTCATTTTGAACAAATTTGTAGAAGAAAATTTTTTCAAAATTTATACGAAGTAATTTTTGTTTCATTTTTGACAAAAAAAATCCATTTAAACGAAAGATTTTGATTTTTTTTTTTTTTTTTTTGTAAAGTTGTTCAAAATGATGTTTCTAAATAGATATTTTGGTTAGTTTTTTTTTTTATAGAACCTTAAAAAATTAAATTAAGTAGAGGGTGCAAACAAAATTAAGGGGTGGTAATAACCAATCCATCTGATCATCTCTAAAAGGGGACGTAATATACCCCATCCCTCACTTCCATCAATTTATCACAAGCCAATGTGTCATCTTCATCTCTTATTCTCTCACAACCACCCTTGAGAAAAAATTTATAAAGACTCCTCTTTTTCGTGACTTTTACGTTTTTTATGAGCAATGGACGAGAAATGAGTAATTTGGGATGATATTGGCAGCAATGAGATATGGATTTTATATTGAAAGTAAGTAAAATCGATATCTTTTTTAATATAGATTGGCTCCTATTATTCAAACAATACAGTAATGTTCGGTATTATAAGGTTGAACAATATACATATGTTCGGTTTAGCATGATCAAACATGTCATTTTGAATTATGAAACTGCTAATATATATAATTTGGTTTTATATAACCAAAGATTACGTATATTCCATGAGACTGCTGAATATATGAATCTTTGATTTTAAATAACTGACGGTTGTGAACCCACGAAAAAGAAGTGCGGAGCCCACAAGGGTTTGGCAAAGATATAAGGGGTTTAAAGACAACAAACAAAAAGGAGTCGCCACCTCATTTTTTAGGGAAAAGAGGAAAACCACAAAAATGGTTTATTTTCAAAACCACATGACTCCATTAAATGAAAAGCAAAGTCTTTGAAACCAGAAAATTGGATCCGGGGGCTAAGTTACGACGTGGGAAGGTTCTGGGCAAAAGCCCATAGGCACCCCCATCGCCCGAGTTGGTCTCTTAATTTGATTGGGCTAACTTAAGATCTTTTCCACTCAAATATCATCATATATCATCACAAGGCAGCATGCATATCATATATTCCATCCAATCATCTCATGCACAATCACTCAAATAAAACAAAACAGAAAGAAAAGAAAAGAAAAAGCCTAGGATACTTGGATCCTAGGACGGACTTGAGCCTCACGAAGAGCGCCTACGTACCATGCAGCAAAATACATGGATCAAAGTCCACGTAGTTCGAAAAGAATAGGGTTACAACCTAATACAAACCTATGGTAAAAACCCTAGGTTTCCTCATTTGAAAATACATTGATTTAATCCAAAATCGAAAACTTCCACAAGAGGAAAACTTTGATAAAAACCAGAATTTATTATTGAAGGAAACCCTTGATAATTACCATAAGCTTGTATTAAGAAGTAACCCTAGGAGGGAGAAGAGAAAAGAAAGAAAAAGAAAGGTGAATTGGGGCACCTTCAAACCCTACTTACCTGAGAGCACAAGCTCCTAGCATTAGCCATTTCAGACCATAGCAGCCCTATTTGCAATAGGACAAGCATTGTACCTGTTTGCACCCTTACAAGTGCACATAATCATGCAAAGAAAGCAATATACTAATCTGGACAGAAACTTGACAAGGTCTAAAATCATCCATTAATCATGCAAACAACAAGAATAATGAATAACTAAGAGCTCTAACTCACTCCTACATGCAATGACTCGACTAACATGCATAAAAACCTATCAAAGACACACTAACAAGCATGGGAGACTCCAATAACATCAATAAACATGATAACAAAGCTCATTCTAATCAAAAAGATGATATTTCATGTAAAATATGAAAATAGACCTTCCTACGGCAAGCTTTCTTAAGCGAAACTATTCTAAGATAATTTCACGTAAGAAAATCGTTATGGGGAGGTGCAATCAGCATATCCTACGTAAAATATATACCCTAGAACACAACAGAAGTGATTTCATGCTTAAACACATCACAGAAGACTCTCATGCAAAACCTTACTTAACGAAAAGGATAATTATCCTTAGAAAAGGATAATGTCTCCAAAAACCCTATAAAATATACTATATGAATGCAAACCTAGCATGATTCAACTATATGCAGCATATATAGAATGATTATGATGAGCAACAACTCACAAAAGTAAGCTAAGTATGCTGTATGAAACTTGTGCGATTTCAGGGTTATCGAAACCCTAATCTCACAACTATGCATTAAGACCTATGAAATAACTCTAAGACATGCTCAAATTATCATGAATATCATTCATATCACATATACTAACTAACAGGAGCATCAATTCATGATAACAATCACAGCAACCTAAACATGTGAACTATGCATGATTTAAGAAGATAGAACGGATAAGGCTATCAAATCCTTAGTAAACCAGGGATTATCAAGCATATAAAGCCATAAACTATCCTAAAATCATTCATATAACATCACATAGACATTGAATTCAATCCATAAGAAGAACAATTGCATGCACCATAACTATCCTAGAAGGAGAAGAAGAAAGAGAAGAAGGAGAAGCAGGAATTCATGTTCAGCATAAAAGGGATAGGCTTACCTCTTGTAGACTCTTCCTTGTCTTCAAACCTCTTGTTTCCTTGCTTGCTTGGGGTTGAAGAGCCTCCTCTTGAAGTCCTTCTAGCTCTCCAAACTCGTAGCTCCCTCTCTCTCTCAGTGTAAAGTGCAATTAACCTCCCCCTATGTGCTGAATATCATGTCCTTTCTATAGAGAACTGACCCCCTAAACCAATGGCTAGGATTAATTCACTAAATAATGATCCTAGGGCTATTAGAGACTCTCTTGGTTCTCAAACAACTCAAACCTACACACTCCTAAGCTTAGACAAGTTGTTTTGGCGGAGGAAACCGTCAAAAGAGGGAAAGAAGAGTCAGAGTTTGACTTGAAAAAGGAGTCTCTCGGGTGACCATCTAGGCCTGGACGGTTAGCCAGTCTGGGACTAGACGGCTGACCGTCCAGCCCCGGACGGTTACCCGAGAGTCCCCTAATTTTGCTCTGCTTTTGACTCCCACTTGCTGTAGAAGTCCTAAAATCTTCAAATTAAGTCCGATTTTGACGAAATAAAAGCCAAAACGACCGTGTTTCGAAGGGGAACACATTTTTAGGCATTTTAGGACAAAAATCCTCAACCATGGGTGCATGGTTAGGTTTTACAAAGGTGGTTAACCATGGTGCTTCACCGTCGCTAAGCTGGGTTTGTACACAAGGTCGAACCGAATGTTTTCCCAATCGAAAATTGATCTTTCTAAACATGTTTAGGACATAAATAAAGCCCAATCGAAGTTAATTGAGAGAGAATTGATTGGGTCTTATGAGTCAATTTGAGCAAACCAAGAAAGGGTCTTTTAGCCAACCCGAACCATTACGAGCCGAATTGATCTTAAACCATTAATTCATGAAATTGAACCTATGTATGGACTCTATATAACCATATGAACTTGATGGGATGACTCGGGATTCATTCCAAGGTCAAATGGAAAATATACGGCTTAAAAGACGATTATGCCCTTAAAGTCGCAAAATTTCTTATTGACCATCGAAATGAACTCCAAATCACTTCAAAATTCATACACATGATATTCAATGCCATAGAAACTCAATGCAAAAGACTAGACTCAAAAAGGACTCAAAATCCTACATGAAATGATATGTCCTAGCTAAGGTGACAAAAATGGGGTGTGACAGAAGCCCCTCATTGGTGAACAAGTTTCACTTGCGAGCCAATGATAAAAGAACAACCCATTTTTGTTTGACGGATTAATCTCATTAATACCAACAAACTCAAATGGAACCAAAAGGATAGACTTCGTCATATTCGAGCATGCGACGATTTCCTCGAAGCAAAGAATTGAATGCATTTCTATGCATGCCAACATTCGTTGGTGCGCTCATGCAAATGCCTTTACCATGCACTAATTGCATTAGTGATATAACAACACATTTTGTATGATAGATTAATCTTATTAATACCAACAAACTCAAATGGAACCATAAGGATAGACTTCGTCATATCCAAGCATGCGACGATTTCATCGAAGCAAAGAATTGAATGCATTTCTATGCATGCCAACATTCGTTGGTGCGCTCATGCAAATGCCTTTACCATGCACTAATTGCATTAGTGATATCCACATGGTCTTCTCATGATGCAAAGCTAGTTGCACTAGTGCATCACAAGGTACCCTACCAATTTCATTGGCATTCTCAAAATGAGTTATTTCATAACTCATAAATCATCATTTTATGTGAATTATTGGTGAATTGAATGTCCATCAATTCAAAACCAAGGGCATTTCATGCCAGTCTTACTGGGGATAACAAATGAGGTGAGTTATTTCATAACTCATGACTCATCAAATTATGATTTCATGCCACTTTCAGTGGAAACAACAAAGATATGGAGTTATTGCATGACTCATGTATCATTTCATGTGAAATTGTGCCACTTTCTGTGGGAGTAACAAAGACGGGGAGTTATTGCATAACTCATGGATCATTTCATGCCACTCTCTGTGGAAGTAACAAAGACGGGGAGTTATTGCATAACTCATGAATCGTCATTTCCTGTGAAATTGTGCCACTTTCTGTGGAAGTAACAAAGACATGGAGTTATCTCATAACTCATGAATCGTCATTTCATGTGAAATTGTGCCACTTTCTGTGGAAGTAACAAAGATGGGGAGTTATTGCATAACTCATGGATTATTATTTCATGGGAAATTGTGCCACTTTCTGTGGAAGTAACAGAGACGGGGAGTTATTGCATAACTCATAGATCGTCATTTCATGGGAAATTGTGCCACTTTCTGTGGAGGTAACAAAGACGGGGAGTTATTGCATAACTCATGGATCGTCATTTCATGGGAAATTGTGCTACTTTCTGTGGAAGTAACAAAGACGGGGAGTTATTGCATAACTCATGGATCGTCATTTCATGGGAAATTGTGCCACTTTCTGTGGAAGTAACAAAGACGGGGAGTTATTGCATAACTCATGGATCGTCATTTCATGTCATGCCACTTTCTGTGGAAGTAACAGAGATGGGGAGTTATTGCATAACTCATGGATCGTCATTTCATGCCACTTTCTGTGGACGTAACGAGGAGTTATTGCATAACTCATGAATCGTCATTTCATGGGAAATTGTGTTTATCACATGATATGAGACCCAATTGTAAGTCAATTGATTCAAAATCAAGCTCATTTCTTATCATTTTATGTGAAACTATCCTTATCACATGGAATGACAATGTATTGGGAGTCATTCAGCTCCAAATCAAATGCATTTCATGTGAAATTGTCTTTATCACATGAAATGATAATGTATTGAGAGTCATTCAACTCAAAATCAAGTTCATTACTTATCATTTCATGTGAAATTATCTTTAACACATGAAATGACATTGAATTGAGAGTTAATTGATTGGAAATCAAGCTTATTTCATGTCATTTCATGTGAAATTATCTTTATCACATGATACAACATTGATTTTGAAAGTCAATTGATTGAAAAACAAAGTGCATTTCATGCCCTCTTCACAAAGATAGCAAGTTACTTCGTAACTAGCATAACTTATGAATCGTCATTTCATGTGAAGTTATCTTTACCACATGATATGATATCACTATCATCTCCTAGAGAATTGAATTCCAAGACTTAAAAGTCAATCAATTCAACACCAAGCTCATTTCATGAGAAAGCCATTTATCATGGCTATTGCAACTCCTCGTTATGCGGGTGAATACAATCACCCAAGGTTCAAAAATTTCATTGAAACTTGATAAGCTTGAGGGCTATATTCATCCCATAACTCAAGGATTGCACAAAAAGTCAATTTGGAGAAGTTTAGAGGTCGCAAGCGCGCGAGACGGGGCAAACGTGCAAAGCGGGCTAGGGTGACCATCTGCCCTCAGATGGTCAACTATCCAGGGCAAGACGGCTGACCGTCCAGGGTGGGACGGTTACCCGAGCCCACCATCAAAAAAAATCTGGGTTTTTAAACCCATGTTAGCCCACTCATTCTCACATTCTTCAAACCCGAAAATTGGAGAGTTTCTCTCTCTAAACTCACATCCTATCTTCTCCTTCTCTCATTCTCTCATTCCTACTTCAAAAACATTCAATCCAAACATCAAATGCAAATCAAACAACAACAAATCAAGCACATTTAGCAATCAAAACAACCAATTCACATCATCTTGTGAAATCAAAGCAAATCAAACGCATTTTTCACAAACCCAACTCCATCATCAAGGATGTCATCAAGCAAGGACTCAAGCACCAAGTATCCATTCTATGGGGTCAAAAGCACATACAAGGCACCACTCTATGATGCTCCACAAGCTAGGGTGTTGCTTGAACCCGAGTAGCATCTCTCATTCATCCATTCCCAACAAGAAGTAAGTTTACCCAACTTAACACTTTTCTTTTGAATCTTTCGATTCTTTTGATGAAAATGCATTCCCTTCTACTTCTTTTGAATACCCCTTGGGTTGTTGAGTGATATCCCTTGATTTGGCAAGGATTGAACACACAAATTCTTTTCATTTGAAAGCTTGAAAAATGGCACCCGCCAAGTGTTCGATAAAATTCCCAAGTGAAATAAAGATGTTCAATCTTCACCAAATCAATGTATATCAACAAGTAAACCCTCAAGTGAGTAATATGCTATGATTTAGCAAGGATTGACCATACAAAAATCTTTTGTTTCAAGGCTTGGGAGGTGTCACCCACCAAGTGTTCGATAAAATGCCCAAGTGATAAAAAAGTGTTCAATCCTTGCCAAATTAAGGCATATGAACAAGTAAACTCATAAACATCCATTAGCAATTCATTTCATGAATAAAAACAACCTTTTGACATCTTTTAGAAAACAATTTGAAACCAATTGCTAGTGTGAGCTTATTATTTCCATGTTCTTTCAACTAACCCTCAAGGTATTTTCAATGGCTATAGCCCAACTTTCAGGACATGCGCACTCGGTCCTCTGTCAAAGGACTCATTGAATGGTGGTGGAACATGGAAAACTTCCAACCCATCACCAAAGGCTATATCGAAAAGGCCGGTTTTGGTCCATTCCTAGACTCTTTGTGGAATGACCAATGTGATAGGCAAGCTTTGCTAGCCTTGTCTGAGCTATGGTGGGATACCACCAATACATTCCACTTTGGCTTTGGGGAGATGACACTAACCCCCAAGGACTTCACCATGATAACGGGCTTAAGCATTAAAGGCAAAAGCTTGGAATTCTATGAGGAGGCTCACACGGATGAGGATTATATCTTAGCTTACCTTGGGATGGAAATCGAGGTCATCAAGAAAGCAGTGCGACGCACTTGGCTTTTCAACAAGTTTGCTAAGCAAAGGGAGAGCGAGGGTGCAAGCCCCGATTGTATTACAAGGGCATTCCTTCTGTACATGATCTCATGCACATTCTTTGCCGGGACGGGCAACCTAGCCCCTTTGGGTCTTCTTGCAAGCATGGAGGATGTTGACAAGATCGGGAAATTCAATTGGGGAGGGGCTGCTCTAGCCACCATGTATCGCACAATGTGTGACATGTCACGTGGTGTGACCAAGGACTTCGGTGGGATGCCCTTTGTTTGGGAGGTAATGCTACTTCCCTTTCATTTCTTTTTATTATTTTTTTTTCTTATATTATCTTTTCTTTTTGACTCTTTTCTCAACTTTTGACAGGTTTGGTGCTATGAGTACCTCAACCTATGTCGCCCATCCCTTGCTGAGGAAACCATTGAATGGCCTACCCTCAAGAATTACTCTCCTAGTTATGTATCCATTCGGGCGGCGAATCGTCATGATTACGCCTTTGCTAGAGCTCACCTAGCAAGCCTCACTGCTGATATGGTGAACTTCTTTCCCTATTCTTTTCCTTTTCCTTTTACTCCCAATTTCTCATTTTGAATTTTTGAACAGATTGAATGGAATCCATGGAAGATATGGGTACCAATGCTACCCAAGCGATGCATTCCTAGCTTGATGCTGACGGGCAAGAGGGTGCTCTTGGAAGGCCCCGTGGGTGGGTACTGGTACCTAGGGGAGCGTGTCTTACGCCAAGTCATGGGTGATGTGAATGCCGCCATGGCTCCAATGCCTTCACCACTTAACATGAGGCATGCTAACTTAATGGAGGGGGAGGAGTTGTGGGATGCCTTGAGAGGCTGGGATGCGGAGGAGTTCACTTCTCCTGACATTGCATATGACACTTTCTGTCTCCAATATCTGATGAGGCCCAGGGTGACAGGCCTCCCTCCTCAGGGGGTAAGTCTTTAACATTTTCCTAGCCTTTTCTTTTGGTAGAGACTCTATTTAATAGGTGAACACTTGCAGGGTCGACGAGCACGAGGGCATAGCTCAACAGTGGGCTCAG
This sequence comes from Liquidambar formosana, assembly GCA_039720395.1. NCBI lineage: Eukaryota > Viridiplantae > Streptophyta > Magnoliopsida > Saxifragales > Altingiaceae > Liquidambar > Liquidambar formosana. Next base: position 38,315,743 of record CM077820.1, read on the forward strand.
GAGTGGTTCCTGGCTCTAAGGAAGATGAGATGGAGGGGGATAGGTCACTACCCTTGCCTCAGCCAAATTGGTTCATTGATTTGTGTAGTGGGCCAGACTTTGTCAAGACCGCCATCACTCATCCTGCATTTGATGAATCTCTTAGGATCGACCCAAATCGAGAACAAGTGAGTTCTCTTTATGGGTATTTCTTTCTTTCTTTGAACATTACCTTCAATTTTATCCTTATTGATTATCCTAGGTGCCTGCGGCGTATGCCCAAGAGTTTATTGACCTGAGTGAGGGCTTGAGGCGTGACCTTGTGAGGATGAGCTTAGCCAAATCCATGGTGGAAGCTCGTTTGGATGTCATGGTAAGTGTTCAACCCATTTTAAAGTTCCCATATGTGGTTTTCAACCAACCTTATTCTCATACTTAGCCTCTTTGCAATGGATTATGTATATGCAGCCACCACCAGTAATGCGCCCTCCTAGAGCACCTCGTGGGGGTCGTGACGGAGCTGGGCCGAGCCGCAAAAGAAGCTCTGGGAACCGTTGAGTTCATTTACTTTCTTGTTGGGCTTGTAGAAACAATGAGACAATGGCTATCTTTTTTATTTCATGCTTGTGTTTTGTACTTGCCACCTAAAACCAAACTTTCTTATCCCTTATTATGGATACTTGTTGTGCTTGTTTGAATCTATCATGATGATGTTATGATGCCTTTCTCATGAAAATTTGAGTCAATGTGAGTTCATAGGAGTGAAAATGGCCTAAAAAGGCCACCCGAACGCGAAAATAGGCAAAACCGGGCGAAACAGGGCAAAACAAGGCGGGGGCCTCGGGTGACCATCTGGCCCCGGACGGTTAGCCGTCTGGGCCTAGACGGCTGACCGTCCAGCCCCGGACGGTTACCCGAGGTCGATGCGCTTTTTCGCGATTTTTCAGGAATTTTGCGATTTTGACGGTTCTACTCCCTTTAGGACTCGAATTTGTGACCCTTTTCCTATAAAAACACATGAGGGGAGTCTTCTAACTCACCTATTTTCATTGACAATAATTATGGAAGCCTTGGATGGGTTCTTAAGAGGGTTTTTGGCAGTCATGGCTGCCAAAGACAAAACTGAGTTTAAGTGCTTCGGCTTAGAACCATTGCTCTCCATAAAGCACATGAAGCTCGAGACGACCCTTCTCACTGTTGCTACATACTTCTGGGATCCTCAAATCCATGTCTTTCGATTTAATTATGAAGAATTATGCCCAACCATGGAGGAATTCTGTGCTTTATTTGGAGTTTCGCCCGCAGGGCCATTCATTCTTCCTACACCTCGCTCGGATTACCTTGCTTCCTTCTCGGATTTTCTTAGCATTCCCCAAAGGGACGCAACGATCTTCGTCAAGGGTCATATAGTGGACTTAATGAAGTTAGCAACCTCATTCTTGGCTCATGATAGCGAAGGTACTCTGACTTTCACCCTTCAAATTCAACGTGCACTCGCTTTTTGCTTAATTGGTCGCTTTCTCATATCCACCGGCACTCTTCAAGCCCCTGTTCAAATATGTGAGTCGATTACCCCTCTTCTCAAGCGACATAACATTATTCCCTTGGTATTAGCTAAAACCTTGAATGGTTTAGATAGAGTTCATGGCAACTCCAAAACGCCTTTAGAAGGCAGCCCCTTTTTACTGCAAATGTGGCTACTCGAGCACTTGAATTTTCTATCTCCCACCACTATCAATCCATACAAGCCCCAGCACTTCTGTCTGCGCCGAGTTGAGCTCCCTGGGCTATTCTCTTTAAGAGATTGGTTAGGTTATTTCCACACGCTGTCATGGCGGAACATCAAATGGTACGTCTTCTCATGGGGGTGTAAAGAGCATGTACTTTTTCGAACCTCAGTGTGTGCTTTTGTCAAACTCATAGGACTGAGATCGACTTCCTTCTATTGGACTTCGAGAATTCTTCGCCAGATGGGCGCTATGCAAACCATACCGTCCTTAACAGGATCTTGTTGCTCTGTAGAACCTGTCGGTCCTACTATAATCAAGTGGGCAAGGACTCGCTGGCCTACAGACCTGAAATTGACTCGGATTGCCAACACTGAGGGGCCTTTCGAGATGAGTAGAGAATATAAGCAATGGTTGAAGGATGATTTGGGCGAAAGAGAAGCCTCTCGCCGAGAAAGAATTTATGACCTTATCAAGGACACAAGACTTGGACTTTGCAGAGAAGACATTCTTGAAGCAGTGATTCTTTGAGTCTTTAAGTCCTTTTGAGTTTCTTCAGAGTCATTTTGTTTGTCTTCTGTCTCTCTCTATCAAGTCTTCTTTTGCTAGAATATCTATGGCATGTCGATAGTTCTTTTTACTTAACATCAATAAATTGTTATGTCAAACAATTAGTTTCAAATGAATTGCCAATAATAATCTACTTTCGAGATTTTTTGATTGTGTTGATTGGACCGCACCCAATGTAACTTTATGGGCTGCCTACGTATCCCCGTTTTCTTTTTCTTTTTTTCTTTTTCTTTTTCTTCTTTTTTTTTTTTTTTTTTTTTTTTTTTTTTTTTTTTGGGAATCAGGTCCTCGTAGTTCAAATGCCTTAACTTTTGCCTAGGCCGCCCTTACAGGTTTTCAACCTAGCAGGCCTTATACATAATACTTCTTTAATTGATCCAAATTAGTAGGACGAGCGAACTCGATCCCATCCAAATCCATAAGTCGAACAGCCCCTGCTGGCAATATCTCCTTGATGACGTACGGTCCACCCCAACTCGGTTTGAACTTTCCTCGTGGGTCAAAAATTGGAGCTCGGATCTCTTTCAACACTAAATCCCCTTTCTTCAAGCCTCTGTCTTTGACATGTTTGTTGAATGCCCTTGCGACTCTTCTCTGGTACCCTTGCACATGGTAGAGAGCCCTCAATCGCCTTTCATCTAGCAATGCCAACTCGTCATAACGACCTTTGATCCAGTCCACCTCTGCTAGCTGACTTTCCACCGCAACCCTTAACGAAGGAACTTCCAATTCCACTGGCAGAACAGCCTCCATCCCATACACTAGAGCATATGGCGTAGCCCCTGTTGACGATCTGACTGACGTTTTGTACCCCCATAATGCCAATGGTAGTTTCTTATGCCAATCAGTGTATGTGTCAGCCGTTTTCTGTAATATTTTCTTGATGTTCTTGTTGGCGGCTTCCACTGCGCCGTTTGTTTGCGGGCGATACGGGGACGACAAGTGGTGAACGATCTTGTACTTCTGCAAAAGTTCTTTGGTCTCCTTTTGGAAATGCTGACCGTTATCTGAAATGACCTCATGCGGTACCCCATATCGGTAGATAATGTTGAGCTGTATGAACTGCGCCACCTTTTTAGCATTCAAAACTTTGAAGGAAGCTGCTTCCACCCACTTGGTAAAGTAATCAATGGCTACCAAAATGTATTCATGACCATTGGATGCCTTCGGCTTAATCTGGCCGATGATATCTATTCCCCATACTGCAAATGGCCACGGAGTTGACATGCTTGTTAAGGGCATGGAGGGCAAGTGTTGTCCGTTGGCGAAGAGCTGACACTTGTGGCACTTCTTGATGTGGGCATAACAATCCCTTTCCATTGTAGACCAGTAATACCCTAGTCTCATGATCTTCTCAGCCAACATGTACCCATTCATATGCGGAGCCCCCACTCCTTCATGGATTTCTTTGATGAGTTTCCTAGCTTCTTCCTCCGTGACACACAGCAAGTGGATTCCGTCGTAAGATCTCCGATACAGTTTTCCTCCACATACCATATAATGGCTTGCCAATCTTCTCAGTGTTCGCCTATCCACGCGAGATGCTTCTTCCGGATATTCTCTTTCCTCGATAAGCCTTCTTATGTCATAAAACCAAGGGTGGTTATCTGTTACGTCTCCTTCTCGAACGGAACAGCAATAAACAGGTTTCTCTCTGCATTCGATCACGAGCGGTTTCACGCTTCCCCCTTCTGGTATTTCCACCATTGACGCTAGAGTTGCTAAGGCATCAGCGAACTGATTCTTGTTTCTCGACAGGTAATTGAACTCGATTTCCGCGAACTCTTTAGTCAGTGCTTCCAAATAGGCATGATAGGGCAACAGCTTCTCATCGCGAGTTTTCCACTCCCCTTTTATCTGACAGATGATCAATGTTGAATCTCCGAACACCTCTAGTTCTTTTATTCCCAACTCTAACGCAGCTTCCAATGCTAGGATGCAGACCTCATACTTTGCTATGTTGTTGGTGGCTTCGAACCCCAATTTAACTGCTAAAGGCGTGAAGGCTTCCTCGGGCGAGACTAGTAGCACTCCTATGCCATAACCTCTTCTGTTTGCAACTCCAGTCAAAGAAGACTTTCCAAACCTTCTTCTTGATTTCCAGGATATCTTCGTCGGGGAACTCATCATTGAATTGGGTTGATGATGACATAGGGCAGCTTGCCAAATGGTCTGCAATGACACTTCCTTTGACGGACTTCTGCGCCAGGTACTTTATGTCGAATTCATTGAGAAGAAGCGACCAACGAGCGGTCCTGTATGATAGGACTGGTTTTTCTAGCAAATACTTCAAAGGATCCAATCGACTTATCAACAGGACTTCGAAAGACATCATGTAATGACGGAGTTTCTGGGTAGCCCATACCAATGCTACACAAGCCTTTTCTAGCGCATTGTACTTTACTTCATAATCTTTCATTTTCTTGCTCAAGTAGTAAATGGCATTTTCCTTTTTCGACCCTTCAAGGTATTGAGCTAACATGGCTCCCGTCGCGGTTTCGGTAACCGTTAAATATAACAGTAATGGTTCACCTTGCCGCGGGGGAACCAAGATTGGGGGGTTGCTCAGATACCTTTTAATGGTCTCAAAGGCTTCTTGACAATCCTCATTCCATTCCTTGGAAACGCCCTTTTTAAGTAGCTTGAAAATTGGCTCGCATACCTGTCACACCCCATTTTTGTCACCTTAGCTAGGGTTTGTCATTGCATGTGTCTTTTTGTTTCCTTTTTGAGTCTAGTCTTTTGCATTGAGTTTCTAGGGTCCTAAGGATGGTGTGTATGAATTTTGGTTCGATTTGGAGTTGATCTTGAGGGTTAATAAGAACTTTTGTGACTTGAGGGGCATAATTGTCTTTTTGATCACAAACTTTCCATTTGACCTTGAAATGATCTCCAAGTTGCCAATTGGAGTTCATATGGTTGTATTTGAGGTATTTGTGGGATCAATTCGATGAATTGAAGGTTCGGGATTAGAATGGCTCAACAAGGCTCAGGTTGGCTAAAAGACCTACTTCGGGTTAGCTCGAATTGGTTCATGATTTTCACTCTATGACTACTCATTTGACCTTGATTGGTCTTAATTTCATCCCCAAATGTGTTTAGGGAGGTTGAATTTCGAATTAGAAAGCATTCGGTGCGACCCTATGTGCATACCTAAGCTAAGCGATGGTGAGGCATAGCGGTTAACCACCTTTGTAGGGCCCAACCATGCAGCCATGGCTAGGGTTTCTTTCCCTCAAGTGACTCAAATTACATTCCCCTTCGAAACACGGTCGTTTTGGCTTTCGTTTCGTCAAAATCGGAGTTGATTTGGGCCCTGAAACACATTTGGAAGTCGAAGGGGTCAAAAATGGGCTGAAGCTGACATGGCCTCGGGTGACCACCCAGGCCTGGGCGGCTAGCCGCCTGGGCCCAGGCTGCTAGCCGCCCAGCCCCAGGTGGTCACCCTAGCCACTTTCCTTTTTTGAGCTTTGACGCGGCTCCTTCCCTATTTCCTCGGATTTGCTCGCCTTTAGCCGCCATTTAACCCTAATTTCAGCCTTATTTGACCTACTTGAGCCCCAAGGGAACCTCTAAGAGCCCTTGGATCAATCCCTAGGGTTTTAATCCCAACCATTGAGGGTTTTCCCTCAATCCCTATAAATACCCCCTTATACTTCAGCAATAGGGGAGGGACTTTGGAGGCACTTGTGGAGGCACTTTGGTGAGACTTGGAGGCTATGGCAGCCATCCTTAGGGTAGTTAAACCTATATTTTGAGTGAGAGAGTGAGAGAGAGAGCTTGAAGGAAGGCTGGAGCATTGTTTGAAGGCTTGAAGGAGTTTGTTTCCAGCAGCACACAAGAGGAGGAGGACTCTCTACAGCAGCCACAAAAGGTATCCCCCTCCCCCTTTCTCTCTTTCATTCAAACTAGGGTTTCTTGCATAGCTTTGCATTACTTCATGTTAAAAGCTTATTGTTTTATCATGTGTTGATACTTCTAATGCTTAGAATACATGATTAGGATATTGTTTATGGCTGGTTTTGCATGATATAATGTCATTCTATGTGGTTTTATGAGTGTTTGTGTTTTTAGGGTTTTTTTAGAGTCTTTTCTAGGGTTTTACATGGAATAGTCATTATTTCATGTTCAAGTTTGTGTCTTTATCATGTCTTATTGCTTCTATTAGTTAGTATGCATGATTAGGATAATGTTCATGGGCTGTTTAGTATGCTAGGATGCTATTCTATGTGATTTACTGCATGTTTGGGACTTTAGGGTTTCCTTAGTGCTGAAAATGGTTTTCTGCATGAAATAACACTTTTGCATATTGAAGCTTGTGTTTTTATTGTGTTTTGTTACTTCTATTAGTTAGTATGCATGATTAGGATAACGTTCATGGGCTGTTTAGTATGCTAGGATGCTGTTCCATGTGATTTAATGCATGTTTGCAATTCTAGGGTTTCTCTTGTGCTGAAATTAGGTTTTTACTTAGAATAGCTATATTTCATGTGCAAGCTTGTGTTTTTATCATGTGTTGATGCTTCTATTGATTAATATGCATGATTAAAATGATGTCCACAATGAGTTTTGCACGATTTAGAGTTATTTTATGTGATTTTGAGCACAATTGTGATTCTAGGGTTTCATTTATCCTTGTATTAGGAGAGTAGCATATAGCATGATAGCTTAGGGTTTTTCTTTGTGTTTTCTTCATAGTTGATATATATGTGCTGCATATTTGATAACTATGACATTCTTCTGCATTCATAGTAGTGGATTTTAGTGTTTTTTGCATGTCATTGCATATAGGGTTGAATTAGGGTTTTAGTTAGCTTATGATTCATGTTGTTGCATGACTTGTGGTTGATTTTAAACCTTATTTCAATTCTGTCCAGATCTGTTATTTGTCCTTGATATGATATTTTGAGCATGTGTTAGCCCATGTTTGGGTATGATAATGGCTTGATTTGGAATCTAGCTTGTTTGGTTGGTATTTTTGGTATGTTTTGCATGGAAATTGCAGGTGCTTTGACAGGTACAACAGGTGCAACTACCCCACCAATGTGGGGTGGTTATTTTGGCTATTGTGAGATGAAATCTTACAAATAAGGTAATTATCCTATGCAATAGGGTGGTTACTTTGACAGGTTGCTTTTGCTTAAGGTAAGTAGGGTGTGAGGGTGCCCCAATTCACCCTTCTTTCCTTTCCTTGAAACTTTCCCTTTCTCCCCCCCTAGGGTTGTTTCCTAATAGAGGGGTATGGTAGATTCTATAGTTTCCTTTCAATAAAAAAATACCTTTTAAATCAAAGTTTCCATCTTTTATCAAAATTCCATATTTTACTAAAGACCTTTTGAGAATCATTCATTTTTGGAAACTTACCATGTTTTACTTGAAAGGAAACTTAGGGTTTACCATAGGCCTTGATTAGGTTATAACCCTATTCCCTTTCGAACTACGTGGACTTTGATCCATGTATTTCCATACATGGTACGTAGGCGCTCTTCGTGATGTTCAAGTCCGCCCTAGGATACTAAGTATCCTAGGTTTTCTCCTCTCCCTCTTTCTTTTTCTGTTTTTCTTTGATCTACTTGACTATATGGATGAATGAATGAATGATATGCATGCTGTCTTGTGATGATAATTGTTGATTTGTGTGTGATTAAGACTTTGATTTAGCCCAATTAAATTAAGAGACCGTTTAGGGCGATATGGGTGCCTATAGGCTTTGCCTAGAACCTTCCCATATCGTAACTTAGCCTCCGAATCCCCGAATTCTCTGGTTTCCAAAAGACTTTTTTGCCTTACCATTTTAAACATGGAGTCAATCTTTTGTTTTCCTAAAACAAAACTGTTTTTTTAGGGTTTTCCTTGCTTCCTTTAAAAAATAAGGTGGCGACTCCTTTCTTTACTTTTAAACCCTCCTGTGGGCCTCGTGACCGTTTTTGGGGTCCACAATACCATGGTTAGATTGGCGATAAAACGACTTATGTATTGAACTCTCCCAAGAAAACCCCGGATCTGCTTTTCCGTTCTTGGTGGCTCCATCTCCGTGATAGCTTTTATCTTCCCTGGATCAACTTCAATTCCCCTCTGAGTGATCATGAAACCCAACAGCTTCCCTGCGGTGACTCCGAAGGCACACTTCTGAGGATTCAGTCGGAGGTTGTACTTCTTTGCCCGTTCTAGGAATTTCTCCAATGCCGCGAAATGTCCTTCCCGGTCTACAGATTTGACTATCATGTCGTCCACATACACCTCTACTTCTTTATGGATCATATCATGCAATAGGGTCGTAGCAGCTCTTTGGTAAGTAGCCCCGGCATTTCTTAAGCCAAAAGGCATTACCTTGTAGCAATACGTGCCCCACTGCGTGATAAAAGCCGTCTTTTCCATGTCTCGAGGCGCCATCTTTATCTGGTTGTAACCGGAGAACCCATCCATGAAGGAGAGAAGGGCATGGCCTGCTGTACTGTCCACCAATACATCGATATGCGGTAGAGGGAAATCATCCTTTGGGCTCGCAGCATTAAGGTCGCAGGAAGTCAACACACATTCGCACTTTCCCATCTTTTTTAGGCACAGGCACTATGTTAGACAGCCACTCAGGGTACTCCACAACTTGGAGAAACCCGGCATCTAATTGTTTAGTTACCTCTTCTTTTACTTTTAAAGCCCATTCTGGTTTTAATCTTCTTAATTTTTGCTTTATAGGCTTTTTAGTGGGATTAGTGGGGATGTAATGTTGCACAATATCTGGATCAATACCAGGCATATCCTCATAAGACCATGCAAAGGCCTCTACCTTGGCTTTTAGAAGTATTATCAATTTTTCTTTTTCAGCAGGCGAGAGAGTTATCCCAATTTTAATTATCCTTGGCAATTCATCTGTCCCTAGATTGATTGATTCCAATTCATCCATGTTAGGTTCGATAACGCCCCTTTTCCTTTGCTCGACGAGTCCGGGGGGACGTCATTCCTAGGATCTATATCCATGCCATAGATATCCATAGAAGAGAGAAAGGAAACACTGCAAATAATGAAAAAAAAACACACTTTATTGACTGAACTAACAAAACAAAACAAAGAAAGGAAAACACATGTGTTACAACTAGGGAACGACTCCTAACTCCACAAGGTGGGCTAGGCGGACACACTTTATTTGAAAGGAAAGCTAAAACAAGCTACTAAGGAACCTACAAACTACTATCAGGTAAGTCGAGATCCTCGCCCTCAAGAACTTCTGCAATGGTACCCTCTTCAAGATACCAATTAAGGAGCGGCACGGCTGCATGGTGAATTGAAGAACACTCAAGATCCGATTCCTCTACAGCAAGAACCATATCTTGAAACATTATAACCATGGCTTCCGAATCCATCTGTTCTGCCCAGTCCTCACTCTTCTCTTCCCAATGGTCACCCTTGATTGCTTCATCATCAACCATTGTTGCATTGATGGGATACCACTCAGTGAAGAATATTTCAAACCCCGGAACTCTCGCTTTGGTTGCGTTGTCAATGGATGGTTCGGGGAATCCACAGAATAGGAAATCCTCCCCTTCCTTAACAAAGTAACCATTCAAGGTAGGTCGGTATGACGAGATTCGAATATCTGGCACCCTTCCTTCTACTTTTGCTTTGACCCTTTCTCTACTTCTCTGCAACATCTCCATACGGTCTTTTTTGGAAGGCTCATACCCCAATCCGAAGGTATAGGTGACAATGCGGCTCTGAACGGATACCGGTATGCCTTGCTGACGGCGTCCGAGTCCCATGCCTAGGAAGAAACTCATTTTCTTCATTATGTTCCCCACATGCAAATTGCCATGAGGGCAAAAGTCGAGAGGTATCAACTCTCTCTGTTCCGGCTCTTTCTCTATGCATTGAACATACTCGAACCCAGACAATGGTGCTCCAACGAGCTCAGGCTTGATCTCGCAAATGGGTACCCCCGACGACTTTAAGTTATAATCACCTTGAAGTGTGACGATGGCCCCTTCATAAGGGAACTTGACTTTTTGGTGCAATGAAGAAGGGACAGCCCCTGCAAGATGAATCCAAGGTCTTCCCAACAAGAGATTGAAGCATAACGGGACGTCCAGTACTTGGAACTCCACTCTGAATTCTGTAGGCCCCATAATCAGCGGCAAAGTGACCACTCCAATCACCTCTCTACGGGTGTTATCATAGGCTCTCACTGTTTGCCCAGATAGCATGAAGTCTGTTGGATCCAACCCCAAAACGGTGGCAGTTCTGAGAGGGCACACATTAAGAGCGGAACCATTGTCGATCAGGACTGTAGGAACCCTCTTTCCCATGGTGTCGATAGTGATGTACATAGCTTGTGAATGGCTAGGTCCACTTTTAGGTAGGTCTGCCTCTGAGAACACAATGGTTGAGTTCTTCGAGGTTGGATTCACCAAGTTCACCAAATTTTCTGGAGATGTGTCAACAGGAACCTGTATCTGGTTGAGCAACTTCAAGATAGTCTGACGGTGCTTGTAAGAGGCCATGAGCAAACCCCATATGGTGATGTTGGCATTAGTCTTTCTCAATTGCCTAAGCACTTCATCCTCCTCTTCTTGCAGGTCGAGGTGGCGATTACCTTCCAAGTCCCCCAATGGGTTGTCAGATTCTAAATGCGGAGGCTTGAAATGGCGACCCCCTCTAGTTATGTGCTCCACCTCGTCATCGCTCATCCACATATCATCAATCTCACCTACATCACCCATGAGGTCATCCCATGTGATTGTGTCAATCTCTTCCATTTGGACTTCCTCTGGTAACTCATCCCAACGCGTGGGGATTATAGGCTCATCAGGGATGGGGTCGGGGTAGAGTACATAGTAATCAAACTTTCTGGACGACTCTCCCAACAAACCCACTTTAGGATCTCCTGCCTCGAACCTTTCTTTCAATTGTCGCTGCATGGACTTCTTTGGCAATACCAAAACCTTTTGATCAATAAGGTCTTGAACTACCTTTTTCAGTATAACACAGTCCTCCGTATCATGTCCGGGCGCCTGATGGTACAAACAGAATTGGTGAGGGGTGGGAAGCGGCGTGTATCGCCTTATGGGTTGACGGGATTGGGACGAGCCTAGCTCGATGGCATTTATGTTGTTGGGAGGAGGCACATTGTGGGTGGGGAGGGGATTTCGAGTGACATTTGGGCGATTTGGTGCGGTGGGTGGTGAAATGATCTGTTTGTCGAGCAAATCTTGGATTTCATGGCGGAGACAGTAACAACGGTTGGTTAGATGGCCTTTGGCTTGGTGGAACTTGCAATATTCATTCTCATTGTAGTTCTTGGGCAATGGGTTTGGTGGAGGCCTTGGGTCGAGGGGTTTCAGGAGATCACGGCTTCTCAGCTTTTCAAAGACTCTTTCGAGTGGCATATATAGCTCGGTGAATTGGCGAGGTGAGGTGGAGTCATTTAGGGAGAAATGGCGAGTGGGTTGGGTAATGGTATTGACCTCAGCATTAGGTTTTCCTCCAAAATTTGTCCTTCGACTCCTTTGGACCTCCTCTGTTTTGATTGTTCCATCGGCGATCGCATCTTCAACTTGTGTGCCAGCCCCAACAAGAGCCCTGAAGTTCGGAAAGTAATGAGCAAAGAGATGCTTGTGATATACGGGCAGCAAGTTCTTCACCACCAACTGAATCTGTTCTTCCTCATTCGGTTTGTCTGTCATCTTGGAAGCCTTTTGTCTCCACCTAGTGATGAAGGCGGAGAAAGTCTCGTTAACCCCTTGCTTAGTGGTTTCCAAGTCCCTTCGCGTGACATCCACTTCAGTGTTATACTTGTAATGATTCGTGAATGCATTGCACACATCCTCCCAAGTCTTGGTTCTATTCTCCTCTAATGACAAAAACCATTTCAAGGCGGAACTCGCTAATGACTCATGAAACATTTGAGCCAATAACTCATCGTTCGCCCCTCGAGGGTGCATAGCTCACACATACATCTTGAGGTGGGTTTTAGGACAGCCTATCCCATCGAATTTTTCTAATTCCGGCATCTTAAATTGTAACGGGATGCGAGCCTTTGGGAACAAGGACAAAGTGCGGATGTCCACCATATCATCAGACCTGCGGATTCCCTTCAGAGTTCGTTCTAAGGCCTCGACCTTGTTTGCCAGGACGGTTGAGCTTTCCCTTGATGTGGCTTTGGTTTCCCCTTCCTTGGTTTTGGGTAGTTCTCCCCCTTCTCCTAATGGTTCCTCAGCGGATTCAGACTCATTGGATCCTTGATTGTTATCAGTGGCACGGGCCCTAGATTCAGGTTCAGAGTTCTTTTGTTGAAGGTCTTGAGTTAACTTGAGTGCGGTCTCGAATACCTGGGTAGTGTGGTCAAGCTTTTCCATGATAGCTTTCAAAGCGGCCTCAAGGTTGAAACCCCGGTTGCTAGTTCTTTCCTCAGCCATATCTGACTCAGTGATGGAATCAGCACTGACTAGGCGCCCTTGTTGATCGCGGATCCAAGCCAGCACGTCTCTCCCTCTAACATAGGGCAAATACTCAATTTTTCAGCCTAAGGGTCCATCCTAAGCTTCCATAATTATCTTAAAATCTTTACAACGTACACCCTTAATTAGTTCTCTTAACCACTTACCCTTGCGGGGGTCATGGGGAAGGGTACGTATTAAGGATGTAGGATGTAAAATTTCCTTTAATTACCCACTCAATCAACAAAGCATGGCAACACATTACAAGCACGGCAGCATATCATCACAACAATGCGTGTGCATATAGGTGATCCAACGGTGTCCTAAAAGGCCCATTACATGCAATTCTTTCTTTTAAGAGGGTAGGCTAGGGTCCTCAACTTTGCTTGTACCAATCTTTATACCTAACCACATGTGACATCAGGAATGTCGCGTGGGTCCAGCAGTACGTGATTGATCCATTTGATATACCCAAGGGTACTTGGCAAGAGAGGTTTGATAGCTTCGCCCAACACATGGAATCAGGAAAACCAAGGTCGAACTAGGCTATCAGTTGGCAAGGATACATCGAGGGACAATCGAGTGATCATGCAACAATAGCGCACACAATGCAATAAATGAAAGCACACAATCAAGCGGATGCAATGTGATTGATTTTAATTATCAATAAGAAATTAATTTAGCCCAATCAAATTAAATGAGTCTAGCCCTCGACATCCCCAGTGGAGTCGCCAAACTGTGAACCCACGAAAAAGAAGCGCGGAGCCCACAAGGGTTTGGCAAAGATATAAGGGGTTTAAAGACAACAAACAAAAAGGAGTCGCCACCTCATTTTTTAGGGAAAAGAGGAAAACCACAAAAATGTTTTATTTTCAAAACCACATGACTCCATTAAAGGAAAAGCAAAGTCTTTGAAACCATAAAATTGGATCCGGGGGCTAAGTTACGACGTGGGAAGGTTCTGGGCAAAAGCCCATAGGCACCCACATCGCCCGAGTTGGTCTCTTAATTTGATTGGGCTAACTTAAGATCTTTTCCACTCAAATATCATCATATATCATCACAAGGCAGCATGCATATCATATATTCCATCCAATTATCTCATGCACAATCACTCAAATAAAACAAAACAGAAAGAAAAGAAAAGAAAAATCCTAGGATACTTAGATCCTAGGACGGACTTGAGCCTCACGAAGAGCGCCTACGTACCATGCAGCGAAATACATGGATCAAAGTCCACGTAGTTCGAAAAGAATAGGGTTACAACCTAATACAAACCTATGGTAAAAACCCTAAGTTTCCTCATTTGAAAATACATTGATTTAATCCAAAATCGAAAACTTCCACAAGAGGAAAACTTTGATAAAAACCAGAATTTATTATTGAAGGAAACCCTTGATAATTACCATAAGCTTGTATTAAGAAGTAACCCTAGGAGGGAGAAGAGAAAAGAAAGAAAAAGAAAGGTGAATTGGGGCACCTTCAAACCCTACTTACCTGAGCGCACAAGCTCCTAGCATTAGCCATTTCAGACCATAGCAGCCCTATTTGCAATAGGACAAGCATTGTACCTGTTTGCACCCTTACAAGGGCACATAATCATGCAAAGAAAGCAATATACTAATCTGGACAGAAACTTGACAAGGTCTAAAATCATCCATTAATCATGCAAACAACAAGAATAATGAATAACTAAGGGCTCTAACTCACTCCTACATGCAATGACTCGACTAACATGCATAAAAACCTATCAAAGACACACTAACAAGCATGGGAGACTCCAATAACATCAATAAACATGATAACAAAGCTCATTCTAATCAAAAAGATGATATTTCATGTAAAATATGAAAATAGACCTTCCTACGGCAAGCTTTCTTAAGCGAAACTATCCTAAGATAATTTCACGTAAGAAAGTCGTTATGGGGAGGTGCAATCAGTATATCCTACGTAAAATATATACCCTAGAACACAACAGAAGTGATTTCATGCTTAAACACATCACAGAAGACTCTCATGCAAAACCTTACTTAACGAAAAGGATAATTATCCTTAGAAAAGGATAATGTCTCCAAAAACCCTATAAAATATACTATATGAATGCAAACCTAGCATGATTCAACTATATGCAGCATATATAGAATGATTATGATGAGCAACAACTCACAAAACTAAGCTAAGTATGCTGTATGAAACTTGTGCGATTTCAGGGTTATCGAAACCCTGATCTCACAACTATGCATTAAGACCTATGAAACAACTCTAAGACATGCTCATATTATCATGAATATCATTCATATCACATATACTAACTAACAGGAGCATCAATTCATGATAACAATCACAGCAACCTAAACATGTGAACTATGCATGATTTAAGAAGATAGAACGGATAAGGCTATCAAATCCTTAGTAAACCAGGGATTATCAAGCATATAAAGCCATAAACTATCCTAAAATCATTCATATAACATCACATAGACATTGAATTCAATCCATAAGAAGAACAATTGCATGCACCACAACTATCCTAGAAGGAGAAGAAGAGAGAGAAGAAGGAGAAGCAGGAATTCATGTTCAACATAAAAGGGATAGGCTTACCTCTTGTAGACTCTTCCTTGTCTTCAAACCTCTTGTTTCCTTGCTTGCTTGGGGTTAAAGAGCCTCCTCTTGAAGTCCTTCTAGCTCTCCAAACTCGTAGCTCCTTCTCTCTCTCAGTGTAAAGTGCAATTAACCTCCCCCTATGTGCTGAATATCATGTCCTTTATATAGAGAACTGACCCCCTAAACCAATGGCTAGGATTAATTCACTAAATAATGATCCTAGGGCTATTAGAGACTCTCTTGGTGCTCAAACAACTCAAACCTACACACTCCTAAGCTCAGACAAGTTGTTTTGGCGGAGGAAACCGTCAAAAGAGGGAAAGAAGAGTCAGAGTTTGACTTGAAAAAGGAGTCTCTCGGGTGACCATCTAGGCCTGGACAGTTAGCCGTCTGGGCCTAGACGGCTGACCGTCCAGCCCCGGACGGTTACCCGAGAGTCCCCTAATTTTGCTCCGCTTTTGACTCCCACTTGCTGTAGAAGTCCTAAAATCTTCAAATTAAGTCCGATTTTGACGAAATAAAAGCCAAAACGACCGTGTTTCGAAGGGGAACACATTTTTAGGCATTTTAGGACAAAAATCCTCAACCATGGGTGCATGGTTAGGTTTTACAAAGGTGGTTAACCATGGTTCTTCACCATCGCTAAGCTGGGTTTGTACACAAGGTCGAACCAAATGCTTTCCCAATCGAAAATTGATCTTTCTAAACATGTTTAGGACATAAATAAAGCCCAATTGAAGTTAATTGAGAGAGAATTGATTGGGTCCTATGAGTCAATTTGAGCAAACCAAGAAAGGGTCTTTTAGCCAACCCGAACCATTACGAGCCGAATTGATCTTAAACCATTAATTCATGAAATTGAACCTATATATGGACTCTATATAACCATATGAACTTGATGGGATGACTCGGGATTCATTCCAAGGTCAAATGGAAAATATACGGCTTAAAAGATGATTATGCCCTTAAAGTCGCAAAAGTTCTTATTGACCATCGAAATGAACTCCAAATCACTTCAAAATTCATACACATGATATTCAATGCCATAGAAACTCAATGCAAAAGACTAGACTCAAAAAGGACTCAAAATCCTACATGAAATGATATGTCCTAGCTAAGGTGACAAAAATGGGGTGTGACAACGGTATAAATATTGTTCAATTTTCTAAGACCGAATGGGGGGTAAGGGGTGGGGTGGGGTGGAGGGTTTACTAATGAATTTGCCGAATAATTTTTTATTTGATTAGGGATATTTTCGTACTTTAGTGGGGTGTTTATAGAAAATTGGGGGGTTAGAAACTAGTGGGGGCCACTGATCAAAATGGGGGTGGCAATAGTCGAGTCCCCCTTAAACTCGCAAGTTTAGGCCCAAGTGCCCAACATTTAGGCCCAGCCTAGTATGAGCCTAAAAATTCCCACCAAATACACACTCTGTCTCTCCCCCAAATCCCAATTTTCTCCAAAAACACATTCTCCCCCTCTCTCTTTCCTCTCTATGTTCAGTTTCTTAGGTGAGTTCATGTAACTGAAATTGAATCTGGTTTTTGATTGTCGAATTAATCTAATCTTCAATCTCCTGTTCTTGAAGTTTGTATGGATCAACGACCTAATCTTAGCTTTTATCGTGTTCATTTTCTCATGGACATTAACTTCTTGTAGAAGAAATTAAGCGTTGAAGAAATTGAATTTAGAAAAATTTTCTTGATTATCGAATTAATCTCATTTATGATTTTCCATTTTTTGAAGCAACCTTTCTCCACTGACAACTGCTTCAGCCCTCAGAGCATCTCCCACCTTTTGCCAGTGGCCAAACAGTGTAGAAGCGTGCTCCAACGAGCTTACTAAAGCTTTAGCCCTCACTATTTTATCTCCAACTATAGTTTGGAGCTCCATTTTTCTTACAAAACATGCAGTGAGACAAACTAGGAGGGAACTTTGTTTATCTTGCTGATCTCCTCCTAGCCTCCCTAAGGGCCAAGGTACGCCTCTTTCTCTCTCTCTCACACACACACACACACACACACACACATACACAAACAACCACACTATTCTCCATCTCTATTTTCTATGTCTGTTGTGTCTAGGGCATTTTTTCCCTTCCTGATTGAAGTAAAATAAATGGAGTTTTATGGTAACCATCTTTGGATTTTGGTTTATGCGATTCTAGGTAAAATTTCATACAAGAAACCCTGGATTGTATAGTCATAAGGGTTTCACATTCACACAAATCACCTCTTGCATCAGATTTCTAGGGTTTTGTTGTTGTTGTTGTTGTTTAGAACCTTAATAGCTTTTTGCATAGATTTTGGTTTAAGCACAAATATGATTGAAGAAATATGAAATTCGTGTTGAGAGAACTCTATGATTTTGAGCATTATACACACACACACACACATATATATATGCATACAAACTCCCTAGTTTTAACCTAACATTAAGAACCTACTCATTTAGGAAAAGTTCCCAGTAACAATTCTCTATCAGCTATCGGATTTTAATTACTTAAAGTGCCCTTTCTCTGTACTCAGTGATAATTCCAAATCTAAAAATGCCTTGTTATTTAATGAACTATGAAAGCTAAGACTCACAAGGATGCAAGATAGCATCTTGGATAGCATCTAGACCTGATTTGTGACCATTAAACTATACTTGGTTCTTGTCCAACTAGATTGCAAAGAGTATACTATCTAACACAATTTACAATTTTTGAGATTATGGTTGTAATGCCATACTGTAATGAACTAGTGTGAACCCACGGAAAAGCGCGCGGAGCCCACAAGGGTTTGGCAAAAATCATGTAAGGAGGTTTAAAGACAACAAACAAAAAGGGAGTCGCCACCTCATTTTTTAGGGAAAAGAGGAAAACCACAAAAATGTTTTATTTTCAAAACCACATGACTCCACTAAAGTAAAAGCAAAGTCTTTGAAACCAGAAAATTGGATCCGGGGGCTAAGTTACAACGTGGGAAGGTTCTGGGCAAAAGCCCATAGGCACCCACATCGCCCGAGTTGGTCTCTTAATTTGATTGGGCTAACTTAATATCTTTTCCACTTAAATATCATCATATATCATCACAAGGCAGCATGCATATCATATATTTCATCAAATCATCTCATGCATAATCAAACAAATAAAACAAAAGAAAAAAAAGAAGAAAAGAAAAGAAAAACCTAGGATACTTGGATCCTAGGATGGACTTGAGCCTCACGAAGAGCGCCTACGTACCATGCAGCGAAATACATGGATCAAAGTCCACGTAGTTCGAAAAGAATAGGGTTACAACCTAATACAAACCTATGGTAAATACCCTAGGTTTCCTCATTTGAAAATACATCGATTTAATCCAAAACTGAAAACTTCCATAAGAGGAAAACTTTGATAAAAACCAGAATTTATTATTGAAGGAAACCTTTGATAATTACCATAAGCTTGTATTAAGAAGTAACCCTAGGAGGGAGAAGAGAAAAGATAGAAAAAGAAAGGTGAATTGGGGCACCTTCAAACCCTACTTACCTGAGCGCACAAGCTCCAAACATTAGCCATTTCAGACCATAGCAGCCCTATTTGCAATAGGACAAGCATTGTACCTGTTTGCACCCTTACAAGTGCACACAATCATGCAAAGAAAGCAATATGCAAATCTGGACAGAACCTTGAAAAGGACTAAAATCATCCATTAATCATGCAAACAACAAGAATAATGAATAACTAAGGACTCTAACTCAATCCTACATGCAATGACCTAGCTAACATGCATAGAAACCAAGAAATCCACTAATATGAATGCAAACCTAGCATGATTCAACTATATGCAGCATATATAGAATGACTATGATGAGAAATAACTCACAAAACTAAGCTAAACATGCTGTATGAAACTTGTGTGATTTCAGGGTTATCGAAACCCTAATCTCACAACTATGCATAAAAACCTACTAAATGACTCTAAGACATGCTCAAATTATCATGAATATCATTCATATCATATATGTTAACTAACAGGAGCATCAATTCATGATAATAATCACAGCAACCTAAACATGTGAACTATGCATGATTTAAGAGGATAAAAAGAGTAATACTTTCAAATCCCTAGCAAACCAGGGATTATCAAGCATATAAAGCCATGAACTATCCTAAAATCATTCATATAATATCACATAAACATTGAATTCCATCCATAAGAAGAACAATTGCATGCACCAGAACTATCCTAGAAGGAGAAGAAGAAAGAGAAGAAGGAGAAGTAGGAATTCATGTTCAGCATTAAAGGGATAGGCTTACCTCTTGTAGACTCTTCCTTGTCTTCAAACCTCTTGTTTCCTTGCTTGCTTGGGGTTGAAGAGCCTCCTCTTGAAGTCCTTCTAGCTCTCCAAACTCGTAGCTCCCTCTCTCTCTAAGTGTAAAGTGCAATTAACCTCCCCCTATGTGCTGAATATTATGTCCTTTATATAGAGAACTGACCCCCTAAACCAATGGCTAGGATTAATTCACTAAATAATGATCCTAGGGCTATTAGAGACTCTCTTGGTGCTCAAACAACTCAAACCTACACACTCCTAAGCTCAGACAAGTTGTTTTGGCGGAGGAAACCGTCAAAAGAAGGATAGAAGAGTCAGAGTTTGACTTAAAGAAGGATTCCTCGGGTGACCAACTAGGCCTGGATGGTTAGCCGTCTGGGCCTAGACGGTTGACCGTCCAGCCCCGGACAGTTACCCGAGGCCCTCCTATATTTGCTCCGCTTTTGACTCCCACTTGCTGTAGAAGTCCTAAAATCTTCAAATTAAGTCCGATTTTGACGAAATAAAAGCCAAAACGACCGTGTTTCGAAGGGGAACACATTTTTAAGCATTTTATGACAAAAATCCTCAACCATGGGTGCATGGTTAGGTTTTACAAAGGTGGTTAACCATGGTGCTTCACCGTCGCTAAGCTGGGTTTGTACACAAGGTCGAACCGAATGCTTTCCCAATCAAAAATTGATCTTTCTAAACATGTTTAGGACATAAATAAAGCCCAATTGAAGTTAATTGAGAGAGAATTGATTGGGTCCTATGAGTCAATTTGAGCAAACCAAGAAAGGGTCTTTTAGCCAACCCGAACCATTACGAGCCGAATTGATCTTAAACCATTAATTCATGAAATTGAACCTATATATGGACTCTATATAACCATATGAACTTGATGGGATGACTCGGGATTCATTCCAAGGTCAAATGGAAAATATACGGCTTAAAAGACGATTATGCCCTTGAAGTCGCAAAAGTTCTTATTGACTATCGAGATGAACTCCAAATCACTTCAAAATTCATACACATGATATTCAATGCTATAGAAACTCAATGCAAAAGACTAGACTCAAAAAGGACTCAAAATCCTACATGAAATGATATGTCCTAGCTAAGGTGACAAAAATGGGGTGTGACAACTGGGAATAGAGGTTAAGTTGCGACTTTATATTTGGTGATGCCAAGATCAAGATTTTCCTTCTCTGAGGAATCCATAATAATAAAATTACATGACAGGGTGGTGTTATAATATTGTAGTTTGCTGTGTACCTTATTTTGATGATTTTAGTGGATGCCATATTTTGGTGGATGCCATATAATTAATTTTATATATATCTAAAATTAATCACATGGCATCCACCAAAATCATCAAAATAAGTTACACAGTAAACTATAATATTATAACACCACGCTGTCATGTAATTTTATTATTATGGATTCCTCGGAGAATGAAAACTGTGATGACCTAGAATGTTGTTGTGAGGGTCCAACACTTAATGTATGAAGTTGTTAGAGCTATATTGTGATTAAAGAATGTATTGATGAGCTATTATAACTTGGTATTGAGTATTTTGGAAGTTATAGTTTATTAGAATTGAAGGAGATTCAATTTTTCTTAAAATTTGGAAGTTTAGTCAACTAAAACATGATGTAGTTGACTATAAGTTTCATGTAGTCAACTACACCTTACTTGTAGTCGACTAAACCTTGCAAAAATGCTCTTTGGTATTTGTAGTTGACTACATCATTGATGTAGTCGACTAAACCTTACGAGAATGGCCTGAAATGAGATTTTTATTGTGTTGAAATGACCCTTTTGCCCCTCCATCTATATATAACTCTAACCCACGAATTTTCTCCTATTTTCTACACTTTCTCTACTGAAATAGAGAGAGAAAGAGAGGAGGAGAGAGTGAAGGGCTAGGGGAAAAGGAGGAGACTCTGGATGAATCACGTGACCTCGTGGAGCTCCAATCTTGTGATTTCCATTCCAACCTATGTGTATACACCCTTTAGGGTTGTGATTCTAGCTTCCGTTTGAGAGGTAGGTGTATTTTTCATGGTTGTAGACCATTGTATGCATGATTTGGTACATTATCATGGGTTTTTGCATGTTCACATGATATAATATATGTTTACATATAGGATTGAGGTTTGAATTTCTTATAAAATCATATATTTGGGAAATTAGGGTTTTGTTTTATACCCTATTTAGCTATATTTGTATTGTTTTTGTATACCCTCACATGATTTGGGGTATAATGGGTTGATTTTGAAAACCTATTTGTTAAATTCTTGAAATTGACTATTTGGGGGTCACTTTTATATAAGTGTTGGAAACTTGTTTTTCTACCGTTATAAATAAAATGGTTTTGGAAGATTAACATGTAAATGGATGTGATGATAAGGGGTACTTTCCAGTTTTAATGATCATAGTGTTCTCAAAATGAGGTTACTTTCTGGATCCATGTAGGGTTCATAGTGTTTCCTTATGATGAGGTTACTTTCTATACCTATGTAGGGATCTATAGTGTTTCCTCTTATTTTCGCACGCAAGGGCCCCGCATGACCTAGGGAGGATTATTCAATGTAAAAGACTGATGTTATAGATTGTTAGATATGGCGGATGATGTTGTGGATTGCCAGATATGGCAGATGTATGCTATGGATGATTTTCATGCTCTCCTGTACTTATTTTAAATTTGTGATATGCAACCCCTTGTTATATCATTTTATTTAGTTGCTCCTAATGGTTTGAAAACCTTGATATACAACTTTGAAAAATGCAATTTACTGAGTTTATACTCATGCCTATTTTTAAAACATTTTTCGTAGATTATGAGCAGGGTAATGATGACTCATATGAGGAGGCATCGCATCGGGGTTAGTATGAGCATTTCATGATGAATGCATGTAGTATTTATGGTCTGTACAGTATTTAAACAAAAGATTGTATTTTATATGTGTGTATCAACAGTAAAACCTTATGGGATTAAATGCCAGCTTAAATTTTATATTTTAAACTGTAGATGATTATAAATTTGATTTATATGGTATAGGTTTTAAATGTCGAGAACTTGGTATGTTCTATTTACAGATGGGACCATGTCACACCCCATTTTTGTCACCCTAGTTTGAGGTCATCATTTCATGTAGGTTTTTATTTTATTTTCGAGTCTAGTCTTTTGCATTGAGTTTCTATGGCATTGAATATCATGTGTATGAATTTTGAAGTGATTTGGAGTTCATTTCGATAGTTAATAAGAACTTTTGCGACTTTAAGGGCATAATTGTCTTTTAAGCCGTATATTTTCCATTTGACTTGAAATAAATCTTGAGTCATTTCCCCGAGTTCATATGAGTACATAGAGTCTATATATTGGTTCAATTTCATGAATTAATGGTTTAAGATCAATTCAGCTCATAGTGGTTCAGGTTAGCTAAAAGACCCTTTCTTGGTTTGCTCAAATTGACTCATAAGACCCAACCAATTTTCTCTCATTTAACTTCAATTGGGTTTTATTTACATCCTAGGTGTGTTTTGAAAGATCGAATTTTGATTGGGAAAGCATTCGGTTTGACCTTGTGTACAAATCCAGCTTAGCGACGGTGAGGCACCATGGCTAGCCGCCTTTGTAAAACCTAACCATGCACCCATGGTTAAGGATTTTTGTCCTAAAATGTCTAAAAATGTGTTCCTCATCAAACCACGGTCGTTTTGGCTTTTATTTTGTCAAAATTGGACTTAATTTGACTCCCGAAAGACTTCCGAAAGGCGAAGGAGTCTAACCGAGGAATGCTGATGGGAGCCCTCGGGTGACCATCCGGGGCCAGACGGTCAGCCATCTAAGCCTAGACGGTCAGCCGTCCAAGCCCAGACGGTCACCCGAGGGAATCCATCTTTAAGTGGGATTCTACCTCTTCCTTCCTCTTTTGACGGGTTTCTCCGCCCTTGCAACTTGTTTCCTTCTAAAAGTGAGTAACTTTGAGTTGTTTGAACACCAAGAGAGTCTCTAATAGCCCTAGGATCCTTTATCTAATGAATTAATCCTAGCCATTGGTTCATGAGGTCAGTCTTCTATATAAAGAACATGATATTCAGCACATAGGGGGGCTGCAAGTGCACTTTGTACTTAGAGAGAGAGGGAGCTATGAGTTGGGAGAGCTAAAGAACATCAAGAGGAGGCTCTTCAACCTTAGGCAAGCAAGACAACAAGGATTCTGAAGGCAAGGGAAGCTCTACATA
Organism: Liquidambar formosana; assembly: GCA_039720395.1. NCBI lineage: Eukaryota > Viridiplantae > Streptophyta > Magnoliopsida > Saxifragales > Altingiaceae > Liquidambar > Liquidambar formosana. The sequence continues at coordinate 38,339,589 of CM077820.1, forward strand.
AGGTAAACGTACTGTCAATTGCTGAATTTAGTCTTTTTTCCTTCTTCTTCTCCTTCTTTCTTCATGATAGTTCTAGTGCATGTAGTAGCTTTGCATATTGATTAAATCCAATGCTTTTGTGATGTTATATGTATGATTTTAAGGTTATTCATGGGTTAATATGTTTGATAGTCCTTAGTTACCTAGGGTTTTGAAAGTATTATCCTTTTTATCCTTTCAAGTCATGTATGTTTCATATAGCCTATTTGTTGTGATTATTTGGGTTTTTCTTCATCATGGCTGGTTTATATATGTGATTTGGAGTTGAGCCATGTTAGGTTTTGCATTCATATAGTTTATTTTCTAGGGTTTTTGAGAAGTTATCATTTTCTAAGGATAATTATCCTTTTTAGGGGGTAGGGTTTTGCATAAGGGTATTCGGGAATGTGTTTAAGCATGAAATCTCTTCTACTATGTTCTTAAGTATATATTTTATGTAAGATATGTTGATAGAACCTTCATACGAGGTGATTTCCATGTAAAATTATCTTAGGATAATTTTGCTTAAGAAAGCTCGCCGTAAGAAGGCATATTTTCATGTTTTATATAAAATATCATACTGTTGACTTGAATTAGCTTTGTTTGCATGCTTAATGATAGTATTTGACATTCTCATGATTATTATAGAGTCTTTTGCATATTTTTTAGTCTTGCAGGCATGTTAGAAGGTATATTCCATATAGGAGCATACTAGGGTTTCTTGTTTCCTTTTAATTATTGCTTTTGCATGATTATTAGGATAATTTTGGGAATTTTAGCATTCTGTCCAGATTAGTATATTATTCTTCTTGCATGGTTTTGCGCACTTGTAAGGGTGCAAACAGGTACAATGCTTGTCCTATTGCAAATAGGGCCGCTATTGCTTGAAATTGCTAATGCTTGGAGCTATTGCACTCAGGTAAGTGGGTTTAAAGGTGCCCCAATTCACCTTTCTTTTTTTGTTCTTTCTCTTCTCCCTCCTAGGGTTACTTCTTATTACGGACATATGGTAATTATCAAGGGTTTCCTTCATTAATAAAATTCTGGTTTTCTATCAAAGTTTCTATCTTGTGGAAGTTTTCAATTTTGGACTATTTAATAAATTTTCGAACAAGGAAACCTAGGATTTTTACCATAGCTTTGTATTAGGTTGTAACCCTATTCTTTTCGAACTACGTGGACTTTGATCCATGTATTTCGCTGCATGGTACGTAGGCGCTCGTTTTGAGGCTCAAGTCCGTTCTAGGATCCAAGTATCCTAGGTTCTTTTCTTCTCTTTTCTTTTTTTTTTTCTATTTTGTTTTATTTGTTTGATTATGCATGGATGAAATGGATGGATGGGATATATGTTATGCATGCTGTTTTGTGATGATATATGATGATATTTGAGTGAAAAAGATCTTAAGTTAGCCCAATCAAATTAAGAGACCAATTCGGGCAATGTGGGTGCCTATGGGCTTTGCCCAGAACCTTCCCACATCGTAACTTAGCCCCCAAATCCAATTTTCTGGTTTCAAAGACTTTGCTTTTCCTTTAATGGAGTCATGTAGTTTTTTAAAATAAAACATTTTTATGGTTTACCTCTTTTCCTTAAAAAAATGAGGTGGCGACTCCTTTTTGTTTGTTATCTTTCACCTTTGTATTTTTTGCTAAAACTTTATGGGCCGCGCTTTTTCGTGGGTTCACAGACCATGCTGGATTTTCTTAAAAATATTTCCCTAAATTGATTTTAATTTCAAACCATCCTCAAATCCCATATAATTTAGATTTTATAATTAATTCGCTATGGCCTATTTTTTGGGTTGTGACAAAAACCATGATCTTGGCATCACCAAACATAAAGTTGCAACTTAACCTCTGTCCCTAGTTCATTACAGTATGGCATTACAACCTTAATCTAAAAAATCGTAAACTGCGTTAGCAAGTATACTCTTTGCAATCTAGTTGGACAAGAACTAAGTATAGTTTAATGGTCACAAATCAGGTCTAGATGCTAGCCAGGATTCTATCTTGCAGCTTGTTGACACCTAATTTTGTACCGCCTAAACATTTCAAGTCCACCCCTTTTAATCCCAGTGATAAAGGGTGATCTAGTTTGAAATAATTGATGAATGATCCTTGAAGAGCCAACGTGATCGCAATCGTAGCCCAACCTACAGAAGCTCATAATCAGATATTTATACGTATGTGTAATTCAGTTGTGCGTACGCACCTTTCAATTGTGTGTATGCACATTAACTCCTAAATCCGGATTTTTCCCTCCATTTTGGTATTCCCCTTGTTACCTTATAAAGATTTGACCTACTTTGTAGCCACCTTGTGACGGCTAGAGAAGCCAGAAACCCTAACCTAGCTCCTCTAAAACCCTAATACTGCCTTTATAAATATAGTGTGAGCGCCACGCCCCAATACCATATAGCTCGAGAATATACATTAGCCTCAATGGACTAACACGGAGAGGAGTCGCCACCCAATATTGGGAACGAGTGAACCCTAGCAGGTCTAGCTCGTCATAACTAGAGATTCGGGTTCGAAGCTAGGGTACGCCGCTGGGAAGGTGTTAGGCACCCAGCTGCGCCAGTCGGAACCGGCCCCCACACATGATTAATGGCTTTGATTAATCTAAATGTTTAACTAAAATCAACCCTACTCATTCAACCACAGCAGCACGCAAATCATGATGATATGATGGAGACAAGAGATATAAAACAAACATAAAGAAATGACCATGCAAATTAATCAACTATCATAATAAATACAATAAAGAGAGAAACTATCGACTGAGGTAAGGTGCGTACGCACCAATCATTGGTGCGTACGCAACACTAATAGGTGTGTCCGCACCTAATAGGCATTTTACATAGAATCGCAGAACTCACATATCAATTTACATCATGCATCCCAAAATAAATAAATACAAATAAATACAATATAAAAATTGAACCTAAATTATGCTAATCATGCTTTAGACAAAAATAAAATAAAACTAAAATAATTAAAAGAAGAACTAAAATAAAAAGCTAAATTAAATTAAATTTACCGACTTTGTAATTGTTCGTGGCCCCTCAGGTCTTCGAATTGAATCAAACCAACATGAATCTTCCTCTTCTTCAAAGTGTTATCACAACAAAGAGATCAAAACTCACTCAACTTTGAAAAGAAATAGAAAAAACAAAAGAGAATAAGAGAAAAGAAAAGTGATTTTCATCACTTTTCAACAGCAGCAACTTCAATCGCGTTTTTGGGTATGACAACGTTGGAATTGAACAAAGCACGTGAAATACAAAGTTGTAGAAAATTGAATTATCTTTCTAAAAAGATCAATTTCATTGAATTCTGAGTTCAAAATCAAAAGTTATGATTAAAATACAATTGCTAGTTTCAGAAAAATTACTGCTGAATTATAACGAATTTTACTCTCTAAAAACCTATTCTCCTCCCCCCCCCCCTCTGTCTAAGGCATTAAAAGAGTATTTATAGCTGAAAACTAGGGTTTCCCTTTCCTTCCTAGACTAGGTTTCTTGGAGAATAATCAAAAGGAGTTACTAATAATTAAAAAGTCTTCTAATCTGAATAGGAAAGGGAAATTGCCTTTTCTAAAAATTAGGAGAGTGACTGCTAACACGCATGCACATGTATCGTATGTGCGTACACACACTTATCACATACGTACACGTGTTAGTGGCATGATAAAAAATGACTTATTTAATAAAATAATTTTTCTTTCATTTTAACCAAAAATCTCATGCTGTGATTCGCACAAATTCTTAAAGGATAATCTGTAAATAATCACACTAAACTCATCATCGTGGCCACGGGACTTAAGATGGCAATGGGTACAAAATGGGGTGTCTACATATAGCACTTTCAACCGAGAAAGGGGATCTCAAGGATTCTCTAGCCATCACCATTCTCTAAACCATTCTCTAGCCACCACTTCTACAAACCCTAGCCTCCATTTCTACAAACCTAGAAGCTAAGAAAGAGAAGGACGGCTATGATCACGGAGACTTGAAAGGGAGAGTTCATCAAAGTTTCATCCTACATATCACCCAACCTGAGGGTAATGCTTACTTTTCCATCTCTTTCTCCATTATTCAAGATAGCCTGTTATTATTTTTGAATGTTCGGACATGCTTTTCTTTTTCCCATGATTGTGTATTTATTTTGTTTAGTTGTTTCTCATTTCTTAGTAAATTTATTTATTTAGTTTCTCGTTTGATTTTTATTTATTTCGTCTTCCACATGATTAGTAATTTTCTACATCGATTAATTTATGTATCCGCATAGTAGAATAGGCGTATTCATCTCTACATATGTATTTTCATTTATTAGATTAAGATTTCTTTTTCTTAATTCATTTTGATTTATTCCCATCCCTTATTAATTTTATTTTTATCATTTTAATCTTTCTAGTTGTGTGCATATAGATTTAGGACTTGATTATCGTAGTTCTTTTATATATTTACATATTTTATTAGTTGTGGAAGTAAATCATTAATTCCGAGGTTCTGTGAGTGGAATGTACGTACGCATAAATCGAAAGTGCGTACGCACTTTACGGTTGTGCGTACGCACTTCCTTTGTATGATCGGTTGACTCTTTTATTATATTTATTTTATTCTATATTATTTATTCCATACATATTTGATTCCATATTTTATCTATTCCCTAGTTTAGGTTATTACCATATTTGTTTATCCCTCACATATCTTTCTTTCTTTGTGTCAATCTTCTTTTATTACCATTTCTTTATTTAGATTAGTTCCATATTTTATTTATTTCTTTCTCTAGATTAGTTCCTTATTTAAACCATTCCCTTTTTTATCTTTATTTTCTTCTTTACTTATTTTCTTGTTTCTTTACTTATTTGTTTCTCTTTCATTATTAGGAGATTATTTCCTCTCATACTTTTATCTTTCTTACTTGTCTATTCATTTATTTCTTTCTTTATTTGACTCTTTCTTTATTTTTGTATCCTTCTTTAGATTAGCCCTTTTATTATATTGATTCTTTGTATAATTCATTTCTTTATTTATTTATTTGCCATCATTGCGTGATATCATTTGAATTAAATTGCATATCGCATGAATAGGGTTAAATCCAATTGATAATTTTTGTTAATTAAAGCTAACAAAACACGTGTGGGGTCCAGCTTCGGCCAGGCGTTGTTGGGTGCCTAACACCTTCCTAACAACATACCCTAACTCCGAACCCTAAATTCTCTGGTTATGACGAGTTAGACCCTTGCTAGGGGTCAAATCGGTTCCCGAAACCAAATCGGGTGATGACTCTTCTCCACACTAGCCTTCCTGGCTAGTGGCATACTCCCGAGCCGGTGTGGTCAGGACACGGTGCTCACATAGCCTTGTGAGTCTTAGCTTTCATAGTTCATTAAATAATAAGGCATTTTTAGATTTTGAATTATCACTGAGTACAAAGAAAGGGCACTTGAAGTAATTAAAATTTGATAGCTGATAGAGAATTGTTACTGGGAACTTTTCCTAAATGAGTAGGTTCTTGATGTTAGGTTAAAACTAGGGAGTTTAAAGTTAAAACTAGGGAATTCAAAAACCAACCAAAATCAACCAAGAAGTAGCTAATTTACCCAAGAAGAAAATCCCTAAATTTGTATGCATATATGTATGTGTGTTTTTGTGTATAATGCTCAAAATCATAAGAGTTATCTCAACACGAATTCCATATGTCTTCAATCATATTTGTGCTTAAACCAAAATCTATGCAAAAAGCTATTAAGGTTCTAAACAACAACAACAACAAAAAAAACCCTAGAAATTTGATGCAAAAGGTGATTTGTGTGAATGTGAAACCCTCATGACTATACAATCTAGGGTTTCTTGTATGAAATTTTAGCTAGAATTGCATAAACTAAAATCCAAAGATGGTTACCATAAAACTCCATTTATTCTACTTCAATCAGGAAGGGAAAAAATGCCTTAGACACAAGAAATGTAGAAAATAGAGATGGAGAATAGTGTGTTTGTTTGTGTGTGTGTGTGAGAGAGAGAGAGAGAGAGAGAGAGAAAGCGACGTACCTTGGCCCTTGGGGAGGCTGGGAGGAGATCAGCAAGATAAACAAAGTTCCCTCCTAGTTTGTCTCACCGTGTGTTTTGTAAGAAAAATGGAGTGCCAAAATGTAGCTGGAGATAAAATAGTGAGGGCTAAAGCTTTAGCAAGCTCGTTGGAGTGTGCTTCTACAATGTTTGGCCACCGGCAAAAGGTAGGAGATGCTCTGAGGACTGAGGCAGTTGTCACCGGCGAAAGGTTGCTTCAAAAAATGGAAAATCATAAATGAGATTAACTCAATAATCAAGAAATTTTTTTTTGAATTCAATTTGTTTAGCCTAATTTCTTCTACAAAGAAGTTAATGTCCGTGAGAAAATGAACACGATATCAAAGCTAAGATTAGGTCGTTGATCGATACAAGCTTCAAGAATAGGAGATTGAAGATTATATTAATTCGACAATCAAAAACTAGATTTAATTTCAGTTACATGAACTCACCTGAGAAACATAACGTAGAGAGGAGAGAGAGAGAAACAATGTGTTTTCGAAGAAAATTGGGATTTGGGGGAGAGAAAGAGTGTGTATTTGGCGAGAATTTTTGGGGTCATACTGGGTTGGAGCACTTGGGCCTAAACTTGTGAGTTTTAGAAGGCCTGTTGTGAGCGCCGTGTCCTAAACCACGCCGACTCGGGAGTACGCCACTAACCAGGAGGGTTAGCACGGAGAGGGAGTCGCCACCCAATTTGACTTCGGGAACCGATTGACCCCTAGCAAGGGTCCAACTCGTTATAACCAAAAGATTTCAGCTTCGAAATTAGGGTACATTGTTGGGAAGGTGTTAGGCACCCAACAACACCCGACTGAAACCGGCCCCACATGTGTTTTATTAGCTTTAATTAACAAGAATTATCAATTGGATTTAACCCTATTCATGTGATATGCAATTTAATTCAAATGATATCACGCAATAATGACAAATAAATAAATAAGGAAATGAATTATACAAAGAATCAATACAATAAAGGACTAATCTAAAGAAATATACAAAAATAAAGAAAGAGTCAAATAAATAAATAAATAAATAGACAAATAAGAAATAAAGTATAAGAGGAAATAATCTACTAATAATGAAAGAGAAACAAATAAGTAAAGAAACAAGCAAATAAGTAAGGAAGAGAATAAAAATAAATAAAGGAATGATTTAAATAAAGAACTAATCTAAGGAAATAAATAAATAAAATATGGAACTCATCTAAATAAAGAAATGATAATAAAAGGAGATTGACACAAAGAAAGAAAGATATATAAGGAACAAAAAAATGTGGTAATAACCTAAACTAAGGAATAGATAAAATATGGAATCAAATAAATATGGAATGAATAATATAGTATAAAATAGATATTATAAAAGAGTCAACTGATCATACAAAGGAAGTGCGTACGCACTTTAGATTTATGTGTACATGCATTCCATTCATGGAACCCAAAGTTAATGATACGCTTCCACAACTAATAAAATATGTAAACATATAAAAGAACTATGATAATCAAGTCCTAAATCTGTATGCACACAACTAGAAAGATTAAAATGATAAAAACAAAATTAAGAAGGGATGGAAATAAATCAAAATGAAGTAAGAAAAAAGAAACTTTAATCTAATGAATGAAAATACATATGCGGAGATGAATACACCTATTCTACTATGTGATTAAATAAATTAATCGATGTAGAAAATTACTTATCATGTGGAAGACGAAATAAATAAAAATCAAAAGAGAAAACTAAATAAATAAATTTACTAAGAAATGAGAAACAGCTAAACAAAATAGATATACAATCATGGGGAAATGAGAATCATGTAAATAGCATGTCCGGACATTTAAAAATAATAATAGGCTATCTCAAATGGAGAAAGAAATGGAAAAGTAAGCGTTACCCTCAGGTTGGGTGGTATGTAGGATGAAACTTTAATGAACTCTCCTCTTTGAGTCTCCGTGATCACAGCCGTCCTTCTCTCTCTTAGCTTTTAGGTTTGTAGAAGTGGTGGCTAGGGTTTATAGGAGTGGTGGCTAGAGAATGGTTGAGCTCCCCTTTTCCAGGTTGAAAGTGGTCTATTTATAGAGGTAGTATTAGGGTTTTGGAGAAGCTAGGTTAGGGTTTCTAGCTTTTCTAGCCATCACAAGGTGGCCACAAAGTAGGTCAAACCTTCATAAGGTAATAAGGGGAATGGAGGGGAAATCCGGATTTGGGAATCAATGTCCGTACGCACGGTTGAAAGGTGTGTACGTACAACTGAATTGCACGTACGTTAAAATATCTGATTGTGGGCTTCTGCGGGTTGGGCTACGATTGTGATCACGTCGGCTCTTTAAGGATTATTCATCAATTATTTCAAACTAGATCACCCTTCATCACTGGGCTTAAAGGTGGCCCGAAATGTCAAGAGGTACAAAATGGGGTGTCAACACCCGCCTATTGGCACCCCCATTTTGATTAGTAGCCCCCACTGGTTTCTAACCCCACTATTTTTTATACACACCCCACTAAAGTACGAAAATATCCCTAACCAACTAAAGAATTATTTAGCAAATTCATTAGTAAACCCGTCCACCCCACCCGACCCCTTACCCCTTGCTCGGTCTTAGAAAATCGAACAATATTTATATTGTCAGTTATTTAAAATCAAGCATTCATATATTCAGCAGTCGCATGGAAGATACATAATCTTTGGTTATATAAAACCGAATTATATATATTAACAGTTTCATAATTCAAAAGGACATGTTTGATTATGTTAAACTGAACATATGTATATTGTTCAACCTTATAATACCGAACATTACTGTATTATTTAAATAATAGGAGCGAATCTATATTGAAAAAGATATCGATTTTACTTTCTTTCAATACAAAATACATATCTCATTGCTACTAATATCATCCCAAATTACTCATTTCTTGTCCATTGCTCATAAAAAAAAGGTAAAAGCCATGAAAAGTAGGAGTCTTTATAAATTTTTGCTTCAGGGTGGTTGTGAGAGAATAAGAGATGAGGATGATACTGGCTTGTGATAAATTGATGGAAGTGAGGGATGGGGTAGATTATGTTCGATTTGGGGGGGGGGGGGGGGCAGGAGTAAAAATGCATTTAGGTTTTTAATACTAATGTCCGTTTTGGTAATTTTGCCTAAGAGTACTTCTAATAAAATAATTTTTTTGGGGGGGGGGGGGGCGTTAATCAAAAGGGGGGGTTGCAATAGCCGTTCCCTTTTAGAGATGATCAGATGGGTTGGTTATTACCCCCCCTTAATTTTGTTTGCACCCTCTACTTAATTTAATTTTTTAAGGTTCTATAAAAAAACTAACCAAAATATCAAGTAAGAAACATCATTTTGAACAACTTTACAAAAAAAAAAAAAAAAATCAAAATCTTTCGTTAAAGTGGATTTTTTTTGTCAAAAATGAAACAAAAATTACTTCGTATAAATTTTGAAAAAAATTTTCTTTTACAAATTTGTTCAAAATGAAGTTTTCTAATGGATAGCAAAGCTAGTTTCTATAAAAAATCTTTTAAATTCTTCATGAAGTCTTGAGAAATTAAAATAAGTGAGAGTGCAAATAAAATTTGAGGGGTGGCAATAGTCACCTCATGATCACATCCAATGAATTAAGGCCCAATTAGTGTTGAAAATACCATTTCCACCTATTCTCCACTTTTCTTTTCCTTTTTTTCTTTTTTGGATAAACTACCTATTCTCCACTTATATATACATATGAGTCCTTTTAATATCAAGTGTACTTGATGTTGCAGTTCAAAACTCTTATCTACAATTCATTTTGCGAAAGCAACAATTAGATTAAAAAATCTTCTCATGTAGGCAATCAATGTCAAAAATCAAATTGGTGTTGCAATTCAAAACTCTTATCCACACTCATTTTGGTGAAACCAACTGTTAGGTTAGATAATCTTCTCATGTAGGCAACCAATGCTAAAAATCAAGTTGGTTTAAAATTGATTTCAATTTGATCCAAAACATACATTTTTTAATCAATAACAATCACTTATTTATGGACATTTATAGATGAAACAACTCTAAATCTCAAATCAAATTAATTTTTGGCATGCGTGCCCGACATATGAATCAAATTTCATCCAACAATTGGTTTTGCAAAATACAAGTCCCACGCAAGAGTTTTGGAAAATGCAATCGATATTAAAAGGACTCATACATATAAGGGCTAAGCTACATTAAGGGCTAAGCTAGATTGTAGCTCGGGGCAAGTCACACCAAATTTATCTATATCTATATCTATAAAAGTTTGTATTTTAGAAAAACTTTTGATTGACCATTACACCCTTATTTTAAATTTTAAATACTTATTTCCCTCCATATTTATTATTTAACCAATTAAGAATGTTTATTTTCCAGCAAAAAATAAGGGGGAAAAAAAATGAGAAAAAAAGATAATGACGTCCACTTCATGAATTCTAAACATCCTCCACTACTATGCATGTCCCCTGACCAACTTCTTATTCCTACCATGACTCCTAGCCATGGAAGGAATTTTGACCTATTGTGTTGAGTGTCCATTTAATCACTTAAATCAACAAAAAGTAATAAATAATAAGATTTATGTGTTCTCTCTCTCTCTCTTTCTCTCTCTCTCTCTGTCTCTCTCTATCTCTCTCTGTCTCTCTCTGTCTCTCTCTCTCTCTATATATATATATATATGAGAATTTATTAATTTTCATATATCTTTTTATTATTTAAATATTAATCACGTGCAATGCACGTGTGCCCCCTCAGGACAAGACCATCTAAGCCCAAGGCACTCTTTATTTACCCAAAAAAAAGGGGTCTCTATTGGTATCCCAAGACTTGCTTTTAACCCCTACTTATTTTAAGCTTCTCGAAGTTTTATACAAGATATAAAATGTTTCCATGAAAACTAATTGCATTGTTTACTATAAAATATCATTTTGAGCAACATTGTTGAACAAAATTTTTCCAAAATTTATTGCTTAGGTAGATATTTTGGCCACTTACCATTTTTATTTCATTAAATGGTAAAAAATTCCATGAAAATCATAGATTTTGGCCAAAAAATCAACTTAAATGATAGATTTTGGAAAAACTTTTTTTTACAAAGTTGTTCAAAATGTTGTTTTCTAGTGCATAATGTGGCCAATTTTTATAAAACCTTTTCTATTTTTCATAAAACCTTGGGAAGTTTAAAGTAATGGATAAAAGGAAAGCCTCATGGTGCCAATAGCCACCCTAAAAGAAAAAATAATTAATTTCATATAATAGAGTGATGAAATCTTTGTCCATGCATACATACATACTAGTTGTCGGAGCACACACGACGCATGTGCGACACAATAATTGTGCGATGTGAGAGAGAACAATTTCAAATATATTATGCATGCAACAAGATACATGTTTTTGTAAATATTGGCCCAATGATTAATGTGGGTTCCATGTGTAATTTGAGATGGGTCCATGTTGGAATTTATTAATCTCCAAGTGGAGATTTAATTCGAATATTTATTTGGCCAAAATCATTTAGAATTGACTACGAAATTGATATCTAAAGTCACCCTTGAAGAGTTGGTTGAAGAATGGTAATGAGGCTTGTTCCACATTGGAAAACTATAAATTTATTAGTGATTCATATACACATACTTTGGGCTTATGGTTTGGGCCCAAAGGGCACTTAGGTTTTGTAAGGGGGAGGATCTAGCCAACATTGGGTTTGGACCCAAAAAAACACACATGCGCCCACCCGCACCGCATCGAGCCCAGTTGGGCCGGGTCGGGTGGGGTGGGGTCAAGAAAATCGACCCATGTATGTAGTTTTTTGAGCAAATTTTATTTTTGCTAATTTAAATTATTACCGTTAAGAGCCTGTTGAACCAGAACAGTCATGTTTATAAGACACACCTGATCAATGTGTTTCTTGACTATTTTGGAGAGTCGTTTCACTTCAAATTATATATAATATGATTTTCATACACAATTATTTCTTTGTTTTATCTTTTAAAGAGCCCCGGGGTTGTTTGGGGGACATAAATATGTGAATTTTTTTTTGGAAAATGGCTAATTCATCTCCTTATTATTTCACCCATTCAATCCCAATCAGATTTCCACACCTATTAATTTGGCTCGAGTACTTATAAGAGTTGAGAAAAAGCCATCATGAGAGAGTAATTTGAGTATATATGTATATTTTTTTTTGGAAAATTAATAGAAACTACAATTACTCTCTAACCCCCATTAATTAAAAAAAAGAGAAAAGGTATTGATACTTCTCCAAAAGCTTAAACCTAAAATCATTCATCGTTCGCTTAACAAGTAAGATATATGTTACTAAACCATAATGCTTTTGACATAATTTAAGTTTAAATTGGCATGAATGTTATTCTTAGAGAGAATATGAAATGGCAATATTATGTACAATTTCTCTATGCATTATGGGCTTTGCTCAGCTATTGAAGCCGAAATAAAGACTTTTAGAAAATCTTCCACAGTATTTTGTGGACAATAGAAGGGCAGTAGAGTTTACATCACTATATTTTCAAAAAAATAATTAATTGTCAAGATGATTTTTGGAAGAGAAGGAGATTCTATATGAGATCTGCTGCTATTAAATTACATTTGAGTGTATATGAAGAGGCCGTGAGATGTAGGTCTTCGATCCTGGACTAGCGACGATCTTGGACCACTCTCTAAGTTTCTTCAACGATGTCTAAACTTTGTTTCACCACCACTACTTCTATATTGTCCGTATCCTGTCCCACCACACTGATCCAACTATGGCGGAGTCCGACCTAAAAGATGGTTTTGCTCGATTTCGTTGAGTCCGATGACAAGAATCAAAAGATCAAGAAATGGGTTTTGTGTTAAACACAATGTTTCATTTTTAAAATGTAAATTAAAATGGGGACCAAAAAATGATGCATTTTATATTTAACGATATTTATGTCATTTTATATGTATTGATAACATCATTTGGGCAACTAATTTGACAAGGGGTGACATTGTAATTCCAGAAATGAGAGGAATGATTTTGTAATTGTCAAAAATTAGATGGGTGAAACCTTGTAAGTGTAAGTTACCCTAAAAGATAAAAAGGTTTGTACATTTGAGTTTGAATATTTGATTGGGGAATTATTGATAGATCCGGTTATGAGCAAAAAACTACTAACTTTTTGATAAATGACTACTAACTTTAATTTTTTGCCCTGTGTCGGAACTATATGTAACTCCCCGGTTTCATTTGGGTTTATAAACTATGGACAGGGGTTTTGGATTTTAGGATTTCAAACACTCTACTTCCAGATCTGAACATAAGAGCCTCACCGAGTCACCCGTGTTGCTCAAGGATCATGACTCCAGCACTTCAAATGCACGATTTCGATGATAGATCGTCCCGCCACGTCTCGCGGTAAACAAAAAAAAAAAGCCATTACATCTATCTGCTTTTTGTTTTTAATTTTTTCTTCCCGCACTGAGTTGGCTAGCCCAGTGCTTTTTCACATGAAGAACCAAGAGTTTTGCTGTTTTCCAGCGTTGAGTTGGCTAACTCAGTGAGTTTTACATGAAAAATCTCCTTAATGACTCCATTCATATGGAAGGAACAAAATATCACCTTTTCATGACTCCATTCTTGTGAATAGATTTGTAAGTTTTCATATAGGGTTACTTTTTAGTTGGATTTTTGCTTAATGAATCCAATTGTTCAGGATCATTTCCATGGGATGGGACTGGATTGGTGTTTTAAATATAGTGAACAGTAACAAGAATGGCTTCACATTCTTTGCTGATTGTGGTGAGACATTTTGGCGTAGTTGGTTTTGAAAATTGAAAGTGACGCCTTGGTATATTTTATTAAGTTTAAGGTTGTTAACACTGAGTAGCCAAGTTGATTGCTTTACATAGTAGAACAGAATGGGCTCTTAGCCAAGTTGAATAAGAAAATTACTTGGCTAATTGATAAATAAATGTTATTTACTTGACTATTGGCCAAATCCCTCTTTTTTGTTTTTTTGTTTTCTCTATAGCTTTGAGCAGGAATGACTTCTGGTTATGATAAATTGCTGTTAACCAGTGTCATTTTTGTACATAGAAGAGTAATTTTTTAGTCGTTTTGCCACACAGAGTGGCATAATTTTGTATATTAGATAGCATTGGTGGAAGACAACTATTCACGTGGGTTTCAGGAGGAAAGAATATAATTCTAGAGAAAGAAGGGGTCTTAGAAGTCTTATATAGAATGAGAAGTTGCTCTTAATTAGGAACATGAGTAACATGGAATTTTGAGATGGCAATTGCCATTAGAAGTTATGAGCTTTGAGCACCAAAACATTGGTGTGTTTTAAAATTGATACATTTAGTTTTATTTTAACCTGTTAAACCATGAAATTGAATACATTATCATTGTGGCCAAAAAAAATGCAATTTTTTTTTTCTTACATAGGATAGTCATGAATGATAGCTATTCAAGTTATTTTGCTGGTGGAAAATATTGATTTTTCATAAATGACAATCACTAGGTTGGTTGCGAGTGGAAACATTTTGTTTATAGATATCTTTCTATAGGAATGAAGGGTTTGGATGTCTTTCCAACAATTTCACCAGAATCATAATTGGAATAACCTTTGAAGAGTTTTGATCTTCAAAACTTGGTGCTTTTAATTTGTGAAAAGTGTGGATTTGCTAATAATGGGTTAAAATAGATTCTATCGGTGTGCTATTGGGCCTTTTGCCAAAAATTTGGCAATGATTATTGAATAAGTTAGGTTCTGTAGTTATGTTTCACCTTTTTAACCATGGTATCTAGTACATTATTATGACAGGCAAAAAATGTATTTATTTATTTTTCCTGTTTACCTCTATATCCCTTTTCTAATGATACTTTCTCTAGTTCATTGGCGAATATCAATAGCATTAATTTTTTTTAAATGCAAAGTTACATTTAAGCACCCTAATAGCCTTTGCAAAAGAGGGGCTTGTAACTATAGAGCATATTCATGAATAAGAGCAACTGTGGTTCTTACATTTAGTGAACTTAATAGTTGGCTAGATAAGAAAGAAATCATTGAAAAAACAACTGTGAGATACTTCTGATTCTTGAAATTGCTATGTGCATTGACATTATACAACAAATAGGATAATCTTTCTGGCTATTTGCTTGCTCTTGCGTAAAATTTAGCTCACTTTTTTCTTCTTCTTCTTCTCCCCCTCCCCGCCCCCCCCTTCTTTTTCTGTCTAAATCTTTATATTATAGTAAAGCTTTTAAATCTTTGAGGCAATGGAGTAGAGGGCTGCGGAGAATTAGTCTTCTAGCACATATTGATTTATTATAAGTTGGAGAGTTTTCATCCTAATTTATTTGTGTTCATGAATTTCACATTTGAAATATCATGGTAAACTAATGAGTAATTTACAGCTTAAGGGCTTATTGGTTTGCCGAAGAATTTACAAGAGATAACCCCAAGGGGTAGCTCAATTGGCAAGGGACTACGCCTCAGGAAGCGGAGCTTCTGAGTTTGACTCTTGCTAAACCCCTTGGGGTCACCCATAGAAGGTTTCATGGTTCACATGGGCCTTGCCTTGCACTTACCTGGTTCATATGGGTTGTGCGGTTTTATATGGCTTGGGGTCTGTCCAAAGGTTTTCCTCGTTAAAAAAAAATAAAAATTATAAGAGATGGTATCGTTACAAACTAAAGGGAAACAAAGATGAAAAGAAAGTGAAAAGATATATGGGGAATTAATAAGAAGTAGAGTCCAATAAGAATGCCACGAAAAGTTAGCTTAAGGAGCAATACATTTCTTGCAAAGTGACACGGCCCGCGCGCGAGAATAACCTATGAAGAGTATTTATAGGGGGAAGTGGCTAACTCTCCTGCTTGGTAGAAGATTCTAGAGTTCTCCAGGAGACTCTAGACTTGTATATATGTAGAAGTTTCTAGAATAGGTTCTAGAATAGAATCTAGAGTGGTATTCTAGAGAATTCCATAGAGGAGGTGGGAAGCTTCTAGAGAATGCTCTAGAACTCTCCTAGCCATTAATGATATTCTAGAATAGTCCATAGGAGCCTATAAATAGGAGCTAGGCCTCATTTGGCCAAGCCAACTGGTAGAAACTGGTAGGAACTAGAAGCATTGTAGCCCACAAGTATTGTACAGCTTACTTAGTGCAATACAAGTAGACTTACTACAAGTGTCCGAGTGTGCTTTCCTTCTTTCCAAGTCTAGAGGTGTCGAGTAGGCTTACTTAAGGGTTCACAAGTAGGGTGTGAAACTTAAGTGCCGCACGTGTGTTGGGTCGAAATATCGAGCCCGTGACAAAAGGTACCTTAATGGCTTAAAGGGTGAGTTCGCTTCTTTAGCCAAAAATAAGATTTAGAAAATTCTGGAGGTACACTTGGCGTATATAGGGCCTCAATATATACTTCACTACTTATAGCAGTTTAAAAAATCTAAAAAATTATTTATCTTTCCATAAAAAAAAAGGAGAGAATCACATCGAGAGGAATTTGAAGGACTCCTTTAGTTTAGAAACAATTAGCTTTATATTGTTAAAAGTACTTCTGTACTATGCAAGTTACAGCAAAACATGCTTTGTTTATTCTAATGGCTCCATTAAAAGCTCTATCAGAAAATTTAAATATTTACTTAAATGTTATGTTTCTAATGATAACAATCATAAAGTCAAGATTGTTTGACACTGAGGACATTCTTACATGAATTTTTGTGCTTGTAGGTCTATGATTGTTTGGCCTTGGGAATGGGTGGTGTAGGAAAGATAAAAGGTATGCTTAGTGTAATATTGTAAATTGTTAGTTTATTTTCTTTAGTGTGTTACACAAGTGAGTCTTGCTTCGTTATGCCTACTTTTATATGTTTATGTGATGTGGATCATTTAGTTGTTGTGCTTATTCTCACTTGTAATTTGTTTCTAGAAGCTTTAACATGTAACTAATAGATTCTGTAATGACCTGATTCTTTTAAAACATATATATATATATATATATATATATATATATATATATTTTTTTTTTTTTTTTGCACATTGAATTCCTTATACAATCAAAACCTATTCTACCTGCTCCCTACATTGCCTATGTCTGCACACCCCATACCTCTACCTTGACTTTGCACGCCCTGTATCTTCTTTTCGGCACTCTCTTTATCTTCTGTCTCCCTTCTTTATTTTTATATACCTGTCCATGAAGAGAGTGAGAACGAGAGAGAAAGAGAGAGGGCAATAAGAGTGACTGAGTGAGAGAGCAGAAAGTGAAATACAGACAGAGAGGGGAGGGAGATCAGGTGGTTTCTGACTGAGCTAGTGGAGCTCTCTCGGTGAGGTGAGAACCTCACCTTTCCTACTGTTGATGCATACATACATACATACATACATATATATATGTATGTATGTATGTATGTATGTATGTGTATATATATATATACACACATACATACATACATACATCTATATATATATATATATGCATGTATGTATGTATGTGTGTATATATATATATACACATAGGATGATGATCAAGTAAGCACGTGCTGATATAACTTATATCAACACCCACATTGGGGGTTGCACCTCATGCATTAATAGGTATTAATAGGTTAAAGGGTACATTAGGGCAATGCAAGGAGTACAATCCTCAATGCATGGTGTTGATATAACTTATGTCAACACGTGCTGACTTGATCAGGACTATATATATAGGATGATGATCAGGTAAGCACGTGTTGGTACAAGTTATATCAACACCCGCATTGGGAGTTGTACCTTAACAGATACACCCATGTAGTTCTAGAGAAATCATCAATAAAAGTAACAAACCATTGAATCCCAAATAATATGGTAACTCAGGAAGGACCCAAACGTCAGTGTGCACAATAGTAAAAGGCAAATCACTTCTATTAAAATTAGGTGGAAATGAAGTATGATGATGTTTCGTAAGTTCACACATTTAACAATTAAATTGAGAAACACTTATTCCAAAAAACAATGAGGGAAAAATGCATTGAAGTAAGAAAAAAGATGTGTGTCCCAATCTTCTATGCTAGAGCCAAAGCTTTTCCTTAGAAGCATCACATCTCTCAGAATGATGGGCATCCTGAATCTAATCATTATCTTTGACAGCAAGATCCAGAAAGTAAAGACCATCTCTCACTCTATGACTGCCAATCGTCCTCCTTGTGACTAGGTCCTTGAAAACACAATGAGAAGGATAAAAGGTTACGCTACCATTTAGATCAGCAGTGATGCGACTGATGGACAATAGGATGTTAGAAAAGTTAGGAACATGCAAAACTGAAAAAAGGGATATATCAGGGTTAATAGAAATTGGACCTTTCCCTAACACAGGTAATAAAGAACCATCAGCAATCCTAGTCTTATCTTTGCCTGAATAAGTGTTATAAGAACGAAATAAGGCTGACAAACCAGTCATATGATCAGAAGCATCAGAGTCAATGATCTAAGGATTGTAAGAAGATTTACTGGATGCACTTAAGGAAGTAGCGAGATTACCTGATTGAGCAAAAGTGGTAGATGCAGTGGCTGATGTCTCTAGTTGAGACATAAGGCATTTGAAAGTGTTAATCTCTGCCTTAGTAAGAGTGCTAATCTTAGAAGTAGAAGTCCTAGATGGAGATGGAGTGGGAGGAATAGATTCCATGGCAGTACTATAATGAGCACAAGATCGAGGTAAACCACCAAAACGACCTCCCCTGGTAGGGTGACTATGAAGCCTCCAACAAGTCTCTCTAGTATGCCTCGATTTATTACAATGATCACAAAAGAGTTTATCTTTTTCATCAAAAACAGATTCAATTGTTTTACCCCCGTCACGACTCTGTTGACCTCCTTTATTGTCTCGTTGAGAAGCGGTAGCAAGTGCAGATCTCTCCTATGCAACAGAGTGGAGCATTACACCCATTCTACTCTCTTCACTCTGAACATTTGTATATACGCCCCTAAGTGAGGGAAGATGCTCTTTTCCCAAAATTTGCACCCGAATCTGGTCATACTCATCTCTCAGTCCAAATAAAAGGTAAAAAATCCGTTCCTGCTCAACAAGCTGATTGAACTTCAAAGTGGTTGCAGGACACTCAGCCTGAAAATTTGATAATAACCTAATTCTTACCACAATCCTCTGAGAGTGTGAAAGTAAGTAGATAAAGACATATCCTTCTGAGAGGTCTCATGAATCTGACGCTTTAGATCAAAAATCTGCACTATGTTTCCCATCTTAGAATAAGTTTGCGCTGCTGCATCCCAAATCTCCTTTGTGGTTCGCAGAAGTAAATAACCATTACTAACTTCAGGTGTCATTGAGTGTAGAAGCCATGACATAATGGTTGAATTTTTTGAATCCCATTTATCATATGAAGGATCATTTACCGCGGGCTTTGTCACTTTGCTAGTCAAATAACCGATTTTCCCTTTACTCTTAATATACAAAGTTGCTGATCGAGACCAGGCTAAATAATTGAGCCCATCTAGCTTCATCATTGTGATTTGGAGAGTAGGGTTATCATTAGTGGGTACATACTGACCCATTCCCCCACTTTGATGGCTTTCAGAGGTCTGACTCACTTTTGACATCTTGTGAATAGGCACTCAATTACTCCAAATAGCCCCAAACACAATAATAAGGTTAAAAGCAATGAAACAACTTGTAAATAGAGGAAGGGGTGCTCAAAACATTCAAAAAACTTCACAAACACCCGCAAATCATGCGAAACAGCTGCTAGAATATCATAACACACCTCAAAACTGACCAAAAGTTCTCAAACAACGTCATAATCATGCCAAACAACTGCTGGAAAATAAGAACACGAGTCCCAGCCCTTATTTTTGTCCAGTTGACCCCTCTATTTTGCATAAAGAAGCCTTGAATCTCTTGCTTTTGGTTGAAGCAACACCAAATACACCCTTACACCATCAAATCGCACCTTTCTGGTGTGGATTGACACACAACTCAGCCCCAAAAACTCCGGTCTTTGAAAAAACATCTCTATTTTTCAAAAAATCAAAGAAAAATAGGAAAACTACCCCAAAAATTGTCGGATTGGGCTGAAAGATTACCACAAAATTCTCCTAAAAGGGGCGATCAGATCTGTGGGTTCAAAATCCCATGATGACGTCAGATGATGATGTCAGCAACTACTTATGTTAGCAGATGGCCCTTTTTTCGATTCCTCTGAGTTCTCATGTGTAGATCGACCAAAAATGCTCTGATACCACGTAGATTTCTATAGATAATCACAAAGAGAAGAAAGAAGAAGAAAGAGAGAGAGAGAGAGAGAGAGATATGGCTAAAAAAGAGAGCTTAGGGTTCTCTCCCTTAAACATTATTATTTATACTAATATCAGTACAATGACTTAAATACCCTTAAGCTTACCACATATCAATAAGAAATATCAAATAAAGAACCAACTATTTTCCAACAAAGAGTTCCACACTCAACTTAGAATAACTTTTATTCCATGAACTCCACTCTTATTAGAACTATTGCAAGCCTATTTTTAGAGTTCTAATATGCTTGCTCATCAAGTTAGGTTTCTAATTTAACTAGGTTAATAATTATGACTCCATAAGTAATCAAGCCCAACCCATTACAAAAACGTAAAGCCCAAAAGGCTGGCCCATTCCCTAATTATAACAAAATTACTAAAATACCCTTCCTACCTAATAAATATAAATCTGAAAAATAAAAGAAATTAAGAGCTAGCAATCTTGTGAATAATACTAAGTCTTTTCTCCTTTTTAGTTGCTCCCGCATCAACTCTTAGGCTCCTTAGCGTTTGAACAGTAGTTCCGGAGAACGTGGAGCTAATTGAGATGTTGTGAAACATTGACTCCATTTTCAAACGTTGAGACCTTACATTTGAACGTGAGGTAGGCAAGAACATACACTGATGCATGCCAAAACCTCTTTTAGGCCCTTTTTCCTTCCTTTTCGAACCCTAGATATAAAAGGATATTTTCTCACTTTATTAGAGAGACAAAAAACATCAAGGAGAGAGAGAGAGAGTATTTAGGAGGCACATTTACTCCATTTATTTCTCTTTAGTACTTCCACCGCTAATGTCTTCTTGAAGCTTCTCTCCTCATTTATGAAAGCTTTCATCCACCACATTCCTTTAACTCAATAAAGGTTAAATCGTTTGAGATTCTTGGTGCTTTCCATCTCATAAAAAAAAAGGAGTTGTTGAGTTTGTTGCTTGGAAGCCGAATGTGGATTTAGGGTTGTAGCTTGGGGACAAAGCCTTGGTTTACTTGAGGAGATGTACCATTACATCAGCCAAAGAGGCTTGCGTCCTAAGTTTGTATGTGAGTCGTATGGTCAAGTCTTGTCTCTTTTTTATAGTGAATTGAGTTTGGTTGGCCTTGTTTTTTTTTTTTGTTTTTAAAAAAAAAATCCATTTTGGAGTTTTCCATGTATATTGTGTGTCTCTCTCATTGGCACTGTTTTCATTTATGTTGTGTTTTGAATGTGGATGACTTGTGCTTGTGATTCAAGGCTATATTTTGATTGGGGAAGTTTTATTAAAAATGAATTCATCCGCTCTAGGTTACGTTGTGATCCATATATCTTCATTTTTCACCATTAGAATGAGAAACTGATGTTCTAGTATTTGTTTTTTGTTTTTGTTTTTTTTCCCTCATAATTTTTTTTTTTTTTTTTTTTTTTTTTGTTTTTAATGTATTCTTTGAAGATTTTTGAGGTGTTCTATGCTATTATTGAAGCATGTTGTGCCTATCAAAAAAAAATTATTGAAGCATGTTGTGATCCAGGACATGAACAAAAAAATGGAGAAAGAGGCAACAGAGAGTACTAGAAAAGTAAAGAGACTGGACATATGATTGTTGTGAAATAGTCAAGAATTATTTGTAGCAATGTTAGGGGTATTTGACAACTTGACTAGTTATTAAATCACTGTTGAACTATGAAAGGGTTATCGTGGTTGGTTTGCATGAAACAAAATTAGGGAGGTCTGATGATTGTGTAGTTAAGGGTCTTTTGGGCTATAGATATACACACTTTACTTGAAGGAAATATAAGGTTTTACTTTAGTTATGTGGGACAAGATGTTGTTAAGAAGGTTGATGCTCCCCATGAAAAGAAAAAGCAGATGGTTGATGCTAATTTAGGGCACTATTCAATGTCAAGAAAAAGTTTTCTGTAGTACATGGGCCAAATGAGTCGGAGATAAGAGACTTGGGATGAGTTGAATGTTGTGTACAATATATGGAATTCTCTCTCTCTCTCTCTCTCTCTCTAACGCGCACACACACACTTTCTTTCGCTTTTTCTTTTTAAATTTATAATTATATTTATTTTTATATTTAAAATTTTGAAGGGTGTGGAGTAGTTGGTGATTCCCATGCATCAGATGCATGGCTCAAAATTAGGGACGTGATCTTAGAAAAGAGAGTGCTTCTTATTAGTTAGAATCATGGTTTTAAATATCGGAAATATCGCCGATATATCCGTGTATCAGTGCACATCTATACGAAATTCCATGGGGATTTCGTTTCAGCAAAATATCGTGGATATATCGAGAATATCAATAAATATCGATTATATCGGGATATATCGAGAATATCGATAAATATCGATTATATTGGGATATATCGAGAATATCTCCCATTTTATCACAAGTTACCGACAATATATTGATATATATTGATAAATATCGAAAATATATCGATAAATATCGATATTTTGCAAAATTGTATACTGTTTAATTTATAGAATTGCATATCCTTTTTTATTTTAAGGGCTTAAGGGCTTTTGTATTCTATGAGCCTTCACATGAAGAGCTGAAGGGCTGCCACTCCCGGCTGTTTCAGTGTTTTAAGCTTTTTATCTTTTCTATAATTCTATCATTCAAACTTTTAGACAACGGCTTCCACCCCTCACAATTTTCACACACACACACACACACACTGACACACATATGTCATATATAATTCAACAACTATTGTTATATGGTATTATTGTATAAATGATATATATTTAAAATTTTTAATTTCATGTGACATTTAGATGTTGAATTTGAATAAATTTATATTATTTATTTTCTTAGCGTATCACATTTTTATACCCTACACTACACATACTTGTATTATACACATTTAAATTGCAATATTTTGATGCTAGATTGTTTATTAGAATCTAAATCATTGTTTCCCAAAGTTTTAATAAAAATATTTGTGTTTAACTAATAATATCCATTATATCTTTAAATCGATATCGATATTTTCGATATGTCCGATATATCTGCATTTTTGGACAATCGGTATATCCATCGATACCGATATTTAAGTCCTGGTAGAATCTTCTAGTGGATATTCTGGTGTTCAAATAGTTTCCATAGTTTTCATCAACCCAATTCACCCCCGTCCTGGGTTGAATCTTGGGCCAACTAACTCGAATCTATTCTTATTAGTATGGATCTCATTGGCTATGTTAACAGCAAAACTCTAATCATCATTATCTATCCTCTCCACATCCAATGATTCCTACCCATATGAATACATCCAATGGGGAAAATTTGATAGATTCATAGGAAGTTGCATAAACGCAATTCTATCCGAAGGTCTCGCTGCTCAAATACTTGGATTTGTCCACCACTAAAGAGGTCTGGGAAACTTTCTCAAGTTCTCTGACAACAGTCTACTGCTTGTAAATCTCATCTTTGACGAGAGCTCCAAAACGCCACCAAGGGTGATCAGTCCATCATAGATTATCTTTAGAAAATACAGACACTAGCCAGTTTTGTTGCTGCAATTGATGATCAAACAAGGACAATGATCTTGTCACTTACACTCTCAATGATTTGGGTCTAGAATACAGCCCCTACATAACTCGTATTGAAAAATGGGTTGAACTTCCAACCATCAATGAGAAACATGCTTGCTTACTCACACATGAACAGTGAGTGCTATGCACCCATACCTCTTCTATATTTCAACCTCCCTTAATAGACACTTGTGCATTTCCTGCCTCTTACTCAACCTCATGCAACCAACAATCAAGACCTCGTCAGAAAGCCAATAACTGTCTATCCAACCATTACACTTGCTGTTACAACAAGCACCAACTTGTCATTTTTTCTTCACCTTCCCCGGCATGCACCATGGTCAGTTGTCATATCCTTGACCAACACCTATTAGTCGAATTTCTTCTCCCTCTAATCCACCCAATTTTAGTGAACTTCCATAATAAGCCTATTGTTTAATGTCAAATATGCTACAAGCCTCAACACTCTCTTGACAAGAGCTTATATCACTATAGTCCTAGTCGCCATAATAATCTCTCTACAATTTTTTTTTTTTTTTTTTTTCGGGGTCTCCACCTTGACATGGCTGCTGTACCCATGACACTAGACCAATACACACCCGCCAATAGCTGGATATCAGACCAAAGTGCCACTTCTCACATGACATTTGATCCCACACTCTTTCAGCAATCCAACTCCTACTTACTTTGGTGCTGAGAAGGTCGTTGTCGGTGATGGTAAGAGTTGTTGCTTATTTCCCATGTTGGTTCCAGTACTTTACATACATATAATTCAAATCATGTGCTCCAAAATGTTCTTGTTGTTCCTAAAAAACATAAAAAAATTCTAAGCTTACTTGTGATGATCATTGCTCAGTTGAGTTTTTCCTGTGGGGTTTTTTTGTCAAGGATCTTTGCACTGGGACTCCTCTATTGATAGGGATTATTATTCTTTTCCAGTTTGTCACCATCCTTCTCCTAGTCATGATTTTTCTCTAATTGGATTGCATGTTCCATCTGTTTTTTGTCATCGTAAGTTAGGACATTTATCATCTAAGCTCTTGTCTACTTTGAAGAAAAATTAATCTTCAGATTTTGGTGATTTCTGGCATGTTAATAAAATCTGCAAGTGCTGTCAACTTGCGAAAAGTAAAAAGTTCCCTTATACCTGCTCTTATAGTATAACTGTTGCACCATTATACCATATACACTGTAACATTTGGGGACCTGCCCCAGTTCCAACTTAATGGTTTTCGTTATTGTATAATTTTTGTTGATAATTTCAGCTGTCACACTTGGTTTTACCTTATGTGATATAAATCTGAGGCTATTAATTGTTTTTAATATTTTAATTTAATGGTTGAGAATTTCTTTTCCTCAGGGAATACTTGAAAGGATTTTGTACATATTTCATTATGATTGTAATAATTTATTAATATAGCTAATATTTGTCTCTGTGCCAAAAAAATTTCAGGCCTGGGTTGAAGATACACTTGCTGGTATCAAAACTGATCCTGAACAGAGTTCGAGTTCTAGCCACTCAACAAAAAGATTAGATTCTGAACCTGCATGTGAGCAATTATCATCTGTGTGCCTATATATACAGATGGAATATTGTCCCAGGTATATGTTTCAATCCCCTCACTTGTTTAATCCTGCAAAATTTAAGGAAATCAATAATTCTATTCAGCTCATCTATTTTATAGATTTTAATGGTTTTCTTATTGCGACTAAATATGTTGCGATAAAACAATACAATTAGTATTTTACAACGAATAATATACTATTAAAATTATACATAGTTTTCTGCGGGAGCTGTTTGATTGGGATGTGGGTATGAGTGATGACATGGAGAAAGAAAGCAAGAATCAAAACCTGAAAAAGAAAAAAAAAAGTGCAACATGTGTAGATTTTAAGCTTATAGACCTCTGGAACCACTAATGATTATTGATTTCAAAATGCAAGTTTTAATAAAGACATAATAAATCATGAGGGTTCACATCACTAATGTAGAGACGATGGCGAAACATATCCTAGACTGACAAATTGAATTCGTAACATTTAATAAACCTTGAGATTTCATTCTATGGATGCAAAAATATCACTTTTGGAAAGGGTTTTCCTTATTGTTTACAGAAATTTTCCAAGAGGTTTTAGAAGTTGGAAACTATAGAAGCAGAATTTATTATAGGGAAGAGGTTTCAATTACCATGGTTTGTTCCAGTATGGGCCTCTGGAAAAAGTGATAGAATGTAATGCTTAACATTGTGGTTTGAGAACCTTGCATAGATTTTTAGTTTTCTCAGTAACCCTTTCAATATTTTGTATGCCGGAACTAACATTTCATTTTTTATGCTATTCAGTTCGTTGGAAAAAATTTTAGAGTCTTTTTCTGATGAGTTCAACCAAGATTTGACTTGGACATTCTTCGAACAGATAGTTCAAGGGCTTGCCTATATCCATAGACATGGCATCATGCATGGCGACATTTCAAGGAAGAATGTATTTTTGGATGATAAAAAAAATGTCAAGATTGCTGATTTTGGACTTTGTAAGTATTAGATTTAATCAAATGTTATCTTATAAATTCAAGGTTTAATAATAACAAGATCTTTATTTTTATTTTTCCTTTGCAGCAAAATTTATTGAAGAGGGAGCGGATCCAATTGTGAAGTAGATTGTTGGAGTCGTGTTCTATAGAGCTCCTGAGGTGGAGAAGATGGGGAGGACTATTAATGCCAAGGCTGATATATTCAGCCTTGGCATACTGTTTTTTGAGCTTTTCTATCCATTTACCACTGAATTCGAGAGAATAACAGTGCTTAGCAAGTTAAAAATGGAAAAGAAACTTCCTGATTCATGAGAATTTCAAAGAATTGAGAAGTTTTTATTCCAACTACTGTCGGAAAGTCCATTGGAGCGGCCATCGGCCATTGACATTCTTCAGCAAAAACCTTGGAGTAGTTATCTGGTGAGGCGTTGACTCTTTTATCATTAGTTTTCACTCGTAGGATTAATGTATTATACTCGTAATCAATTTATGTTAGGGTATGTTTGGGAACGTGGATTTGGGGGGATGGATTTGGATTTGGATTTGGACCCCCTAAATCTAAATCTCTTGTTTGGCTTTCCAAATTGAGGGGAGATTTGGATTTGAGTGCCTAAAATCAGTGGATTTGAAATAACACCCGAATAGGTGTTATTTAGAAATCCATTCTCTGAATAGTCGATCCCGACTCTCCCAACTCTCCATGGACGAGACTCTCAGGTAGCTCCCGTCTCCCTCTCCATTCACTTTCTCTCTCTCCTCTCCTTCTCCATCCCCACCCTCTCTCTAATCCCTTCTCTGAACAGTGGACCCCGACTCTTGACGATGGATTTAGATCACAGTGTTTGACGACTCAGGTACCTCCCATCTCCTTCTCTATCTCCTTCTCCATACACTTTCTCTCTCTCCTCTCCTTCTCCATCTTTACCCTCTCTCTCTTCTCATCTTTGTAACTCATGATTTTTTCTTTCAAAGCTCAAACCTAACCCTAACTCCTCAATGATTTTTGCAGAAACAATTAGCAACAAAGGATTTATTCTGGATTAATCGTTGAAGACTTGAAGTCTTTGATTTTGACATTTGATTCTAAACTTGAAAGTGAGTTTAGTTTGTACCCTCTACCCATTTTTCTAATATTTTTTCTTTGATTTATTGGTAATTTTTCTTTTACGGGCTTGGTTTGATTTGGTTTTTGTGTGATGGATTTTTGTAATGTTTGCTTCTTCCTTTTTTTTTTTTTTTTTTTTTTTTTTTTTTCCTCAATCAGTCAAAAATTTATTATAAATTATGAGATATCATGGTCGTGGCTTGCCTTGCTGATGCAAGTGAGATGTTCGATGAAAAGCTTCAATGAAACTTATGTTAATGTCCTGATTTTAAATGGTTTCGGAGTCTTTGGATCTGGGTTTGATTTTATTGTTAATTTTGTTTGAACCATGCTTACAAGTTTCACATGTGAAGAAACAAAAAAGGGGAAAGAGGGCTGTTACATGCCATGGTAGTTAAGGTCTATTTTAGCTAAGTAGTAGGATATGTGGTAGGCAGTAGTGGATCATGGGTGGTTGTGTGGTAGTAGTAGTAGTCAGTTATGAGTCTTATTTGTAGCAGTGGTCAGTTATTTTCAGTTCTTGGAGTCTATATTTAAGTTGTTCTCTCTTTAATGAAAATTATGAAAATTGTTCAAGTCATTTTATAGTCTTAAGGGGGTAACGGCTCCCTTGAAGCAGCCGTGAAATCACCATAGGTAGAGGTAAGAAGAAAGCACGTAACAAGGGCATATTGTCTATGAGACCATTTAAGTTTCAGACTTTCAGTTGATCTGTAGGAGTGATTTTTCCTGTGTTTGGAGCAAAGCAGGCACCGGCATGGGGCTTAGAGATGAGAGTGCTATGTTGATTTTATTATAATATCATGCTTATATTTCAATCAAACTTTTAAATAATTTAAGTAGACATTTTTATGCATCCCTGGTTAGAAATAGTTGTGTATGACCTTTGCAAGCCAATATGTCCATCCTGTGGATCTGGCTTTTGGGAAAAGGATACAAGGAAAGAAAAATAAAATCATTTTCCCATGCCAAATGTAAGTTTAATTTGACCGAAGTTTAGAATTAAGGTAATGAATTTCCAAAATGGTTCTAGTGTCACTGAAGTATTGGCTTATGAATCGTCTAGTTTTGGAAAATAGAGTTATTCATCTTATGGAGTTTGAAAGCTCCTCGTTTGCTTTTATAGAGGTTATGTAGAATTCTGGCACATGTTGGTAGTTGCATAATTGTCCAGTTATGTATAAATGATCAATCTGTTGAAAGTTGTTTGTGTAACTTTCAACAGATTTGTGACACTATGATGCCCACTAATTGATCTACTTTTTACAGCTTTGAAACACAACAGTAGATTTAAATTCAGTATTTATTGTGCTTTATTTAAGCCAACTCTATTGATTCTGCCAAGCCAATCCTTCTTTGCCATTTTAGCATGTTTAGGTCACATCTTCAAAGTGAGATCCCAAACTTTTGCTTGGCAGCAATAGACTTAATTGTGATATAATTAAGTACTATTTTCAAGAACAATATAGTTCATGTGCAGTGGAGTGATTGGTTGCCATTTATACATGACTTAGTTACGGGCTCTCTCTTCATCCCTCTGTTATGATTGGTGTCTATCCTTACCCTGTCAGGCTGTTACTTCCTTATTCTTTCTTTACCTTCTCCATTCCCTTTCTTTCTTTACGCTCCTCTATTTACAGTATCTCTCTCTAACCCTTTTTTTTTCTTTTCGTATAACAGTGTTTAATATGCATTTTTTTCTCCTTTTAATTTGCAGATTTGCTGGCAGCATTGAGGCACATTTGCTTTGTCAAGTTTAACCGTAGTTACTAGTTGAAAATAGAGGAAAATAAAGATAAATGAGGCCCCCTTCACTTTTTTTTTTATACTTAAGATTAAGATGCAAAGAGATGGGTGGGTATTGTAGGGTGATACTTAATATCTGTACTTGGAATTAGAACTTGCTGAGTGCATTGAAGCATATTTGCTTTGCTATTTTTTGGATGGTTGTAGGTTTAAAGTATATTCATGTTGGGACTTCTATGGATTTATTATAGTTTGTGTTGTTCATTTAATATATATATATAATTACAGAGACATGGATGTGTGCATGTTGGGACTTCTATGGATTTAAGTCATTTGATATGATGCCTCAAGCCTATTTGTGATGACTTGGAATGGAACAAATGATTTTTTTTTTTTTTTTGGGTGAGGAACAAGCCAAATTTATCATTTTTCAAAAGGACGGATTGCGTCTTTTGATGAATTTTAGCACAATAATAACATTATGAAATAGTGGTTTTTGAAATCCATGATTTGAAATCCTCCTTTCAAATATTTTATCCAAAGAGTAGATTCTTAAATCCATGGATTTCAAATCTGTGAATTTCAAATCCGTAGATTTAAAATCCATTCCCAAATCCAAATCCACATTCCCAAACACAGCCTTATTTAGCAGCATGTTGTGAATGATGACAAAGTTGGTGATGATGAGCCAGCTGTTACCTGGTCAAACCGTTCACTTAAGGTATCGTGTACTTCTAAATCAAAACCTGTTCACTTATATAGGATTAGTGTATTATATTTGTAATCAATTTATGTTGTGCAGCGTAATGTCGTGGAAGATGATGAAGGTGGTGATTATAAGCCAGCTGTTACCTATTCAAACTGTTCTCTGAAGGTATCATGTACTTTTAAATAAAAAAACCTTTTCACTTATGTAGTAAAATATGCAGGTAACATTTATGCCTTTGTGTATTAAATAGTCCTGAGAAATTGAATTATTCTTTTATGCTTTACCTGATTACTCCAGGTCTTTTCTTTTTCTCCAGCATTGCCAAATTATTTAGTGAGCTATGTCCATAGGTAAACGATTTTAGTTTTTTTGATAATTCAATCAGAAAATAGGGCTAGGGCCTCATCATTTCTCACTTTCAACTTGTATCTTAGTGCCTGTAGGTCAGTATCAGTGAACCTTCCTCTCCCAATTTGCTAGGAAGTCTACCTCTTCATAAGCTCCCCTAGGGATTCGAGAGAGTAATAGAACTAGGGTTCAAAAGTGGATATGTTAAGGTAATTTCCTAATGAAGTTCACTTTGCAACCATTGTGTCCAAGTTCTTATGTGGCTATGCATTCAAAAAAATTCAGACTGGTCCAATTGATTGTGTGATTGCAAAATAATATGATCTGTTTCTTCCTTTTGCTTTTCCCTGGTTAGATTATCTATTAAAATGATTGCTGATGTTTTTTAATACCACTACTAACTTCCTGATTTCTTTATCTGACTTCCTAGTAACTCCAGATTAATCCCCAACAATTCAGGGTTTTTTTTTTTCTTTTCTTTTAAAGTCTAACTATTCAGTGTTTTGATTAATGTCTGATCTTGTTACTCTATATGCAACAAAGGGCTTCATGCTTTATCAAGCAATTACTTGTATGCTGACATCTAAGACACTTTATATCATTATGTGATGATCATGATGGTACATCACCATGGAAACAATCTGTGCCATTTGCTATTGGCCTACTATCCCATTGTAAGGGTTGGTTCTATTATATGCTTCTTGTATTGTTCTCATATGTATTTGACTTTGACTTTGAATTTGACTGACTTTGACTTTGTGTACATTTGTTGAGTATATTTGATTGTGTTCATGTTGCAATATGCAAGGTGTATTTTCTGGAACACCTTTGTCATCATATTAATAAATCATTCTTCAAATCTTTTTCTTCTGCTGCTTCTCTTCACAGATGAGAGAAAAGCAAAGAGTTGTTAATAATGTGGCAAGATGAGGAGTGGGTAGAGTACAGAATGCAGTGGAAGATGTTGAAAGGAGTGAACTTGACAAGAGCACTTCTGTGATCTTGGAGGGAATCATGATAATTTTTGTGTACCTGTTGTTAGTGACTCATTTTATTTCTTTTCGAAGTATAGCATCAATTGTTTGTGGATACTCCCTGTATACATGAGCCTTTGCTCCCTTTTTTGCTGATCAATACAACTCATTACTTCATAGAAAAGAAGTATAGCATCAATGGAAATTGGGAAGAAGTGGGAAAGTCAATAGTGTTACTGTTCAAGTCTGTATTTCTCGTTGGAATAGTTTCTGTTATTATCTTCTATAAGCATATTTCACGGTCATAGATTTTAAACCACACCAATAATTTGCCCAAAATATTTTTCCCATATCCACTTTGTCCAAATTGCTGAAGTTGTTAAATGGCCATAATTTATTTTTTAAATATTCACCTAAATTCTTCCAATTATTATTATTATTATTTTTTATAGATTATTTGTTCGTACTCCAAAATTTAACCTGAAGTGATAAAAATATATACACCAACCAGCCAACCGTATTTCAAAATCTAAACCTACACCTGAAGATTTTCCAGCCAAATTCTTGATTAAAAAAAAGAAAAGGATTTTCCAGCCAAATTTGACCTTAATTTGATTTAGCACACTGACTTAATTCAAACTTATTTACTATGCCCAAATCAAATTAAGGTCAAATTTGGACTTGAACTTTAAAATCGTGAGCTTGGGTACAAATGCTAGAAATTCCTTTGCTAGATGAATAGAGCTTTTCATTAATTAAGTTTGAAACCCTACATCGATTGCCCAACAAGGCTCTCATCAGATTCAAGTGTCTCTAAAGCATGGTATAGTTCCAGAATTTCCCCTACCACCCTTGTCTCTGGTCTTTATCTTTCTACTCCTGAACTCTCTGATCACTCACATTATTATGTGGGGACTGGGACGTCCATAATATAGTAATATACCACTAAACCTGTTATGGAATATGCTTTCCTAGAAAAGGAAGAAAGTGGTGTGAGAGATTAGTTGACGTTTCATATTCTGATCTATTCCCTTCTGTGCATTCTGTGCGTCACTTCCTTGACTGTTGTAACCCCATGAAGTAAACAGTGTGTGCGGATTCCAAAGGCCTGTGTTCACCGACCTTGTATCTATGCCGCATTGGCTTTTAAACCCTCTGAATCTCCTCATTACAAAATAGTTCACTTTGCTAATTTTAAATCTGAACCAATTTGGTTGGACATAGACGCTTCTAGTACTGGACAGTGGGTTCAACACAACTTGCAACTTGATCCCCGAGTTCGTTGCTCTAGTTGGATGAAGCACTCAGTTTACTTGATTTGGGTGTTGTACAGGTTGTTGATGTCTTGTCACCTCTTACGCTTCCACCTTAACGTAGTGCATGCTCATGTGATTGAGCTCCCGGAGGTGCCAAGAGGAGGCATAGGCAATATTGGATGTATTGGACTATTGGTTCGTTGACGGGGCATCTTCGTTATGCTAAGTGCGATAAATACCGATTTCTCATTTAATTGCTTGAGGACCATTGCAGAGCTGATCAATGGAATTTGAAGTACAGTCTTTGTCCTTCTGACTTGGAGAAGCAACTGCAGCCTCATTGGGCGCCTGTAAATGCTGAGCTTTTATGGTTTGAACCCTATGCTTTTCATCCGATCGATGGTCATCTTCTTTGGCACTCCCCGCATGATTTTTAGCTATCATCTCAACAGCGGTACATTCAAGGAGGTGTTTTGAAGAATTTGGAACTCAATTGTAAGTGGCTCTGATTTCCTCCCTTTATCGATTATTTTGTCCAGCTGTTTGTAATTTGTCCTTTTTAGTCCCCCCCCCCCCCCCCCCCCCCCAAATAAAAAAAAGAAAAGAAAAAGAAAAACCTTCCTAATTCTTTTACTTTTTTGTAATTTCTTATATCTGGTTTTGTCAACTTCCATATCTTATAAGTTATGAGCATAGAGGCTTTTGTGGTAGAGAATAAATTTTGAGACTTGTGATTCCTTGGGGTATATATATATTCACTTATTGTAATGCTTGATTTAACATCTTGCTCTTTGGTCCATCTTGGTAGGTTTGTCTTTTATATCCTGATGATTACAAATCTACAATTTCCTTTTTGAATTTGCTTTTGTAGAATACCTTGTCATTGTTAGTGTAACACTGATGAGGTAAAGAATGTTGGTAGTGATTTGTTCCTTTTCAACTTTCTTAAAATTCTCTTTTAGTGGCATATTACTATATAAGTGAATAAATTATTGTATCGGGAGTATCATTGGATTGGTACAAGCGTGGATTTCAAATGAGGTGAACCTTGAAGATGGGTGTGTTGAGTGTAGATTTAGTGTTCCATTTAGGCCAAGTAGTAATATTTGTTATGATGCCAATGAGTTATATGATGATATCATGAAACACATAGGCAACGTGACTTGCTTAACCCGTCGAGCTTCGAGGCAGTTTTGGGAGAGAATAGATTTTAACGCATGCGCTTGTTGGTATTTGTTGCCTACCTATATATATATATATATATATATATGAGTAAAACACATAATAATCACCAAAGAAAGATAAGCGACCAAGCACAAGCACCCTGAGCGAATTTAGAGAGACAAACTAAACCCCAATCCTATTATTCTAATACAGGGGAAAACAAAACGAACACAGTAGACACAAGGCTAAGACAA
Source organism: Liquidambar formosana (assembly GCA_039720395.1). Classification (NCBI taxonomy): domain Eukaryota; kingdom Viridiplantae; phylum Streptophyta; class Magnoliopsida; order Saxifragales; family Altingiaceae; genus Liquidambar; species Liquidambar formosana. Next base: position 38,373,569 of record CM077820.1, read on the forward strand.
CCACAACCTACTGCCTTCCTAAAGTGTAAAACAACCCAATCAACTTAAGGTACTCTTCTAACAGTATAAAAAAGGATACCCCGATTACAGCACAACTTGTGAAGAGGGTTACAATCAATAGTAGAGAAAGATGTAGTTTTGAATTTAATGTCTGTCTTTATAGCTTAATGGGAGGCATATCTCCATCATTTTGTTTCTTTCTCTTTAAATATAATAAACAGAAGCTGCCCAAGCTAACTTCCTTAGCCAAGTGAGCTGCCTCTGTTTCCTCCACAGCAGGGTCAATCCCCTCCAACTGGAGAGCCCAACCATCTAACAAATTCCTGAATTCATCCCTTACAACACATGCAGCACACGAAGAGGTAGATCCCACCACAGCATCAAAATTAATCTTAAAAAAATTCCTTGTGGATGTTCCCAATGATTTTGAGAATCTGAACTCATGGCCTTCATCTGGCTATTCTCCTCTCTGATAGTTGCATTGTAGAATTCCTAAACATCAATATTAATATGGGTCATCAACTTTTCAGGCTCAAGCACCATATTGTCAAACACCATTAAGTTCCTACACCTCTAGATGGACTCCATGAGAGCTGTTGCTCAGATCATAAAATAAACTTCATCCACCTCATTCATCTGGAGTTTAGATGAGGAGAACCACTCAGAGTGAAATGGGAAGACATGCCTATTCTAGGAACCCACCTAGCAAACCACAACAATCTAGCAATCGCACAGAGAAAAAACACATGCTTAGGAAATTCAATATCTTCACCACATAGGGAGCAATAAGGTTTGTCAAAATGGAATCTGAAAACCAAAACTTTTCTCATCGGAATTGCATTAGAGAACACCCTCCACAGGAAAATTATGTCTTTCACGAAGTCTAGCCTTCGAAAACTCTTTCCATTCAACTGAATCAATAACTGCGGCATGCCCCGATATTTTATGTTGGTCCATGAAGAATGTATATTTAATAGAGAGTTTTCCGGCCATAAAGGGAAGCCAGACAAGTTTATCATTTCGATTATTTGCTGCCAGCGGGATTTGGAAGATAGCTTGGAATGTCTCTTGGTCAAACAAATTACGAACTAAATCAGACTTTTCTCTCCCCTGCTGATCATCAATAAGGTCTGCAACCCTTATTGGTAAATCATCCTCTCCTGTCCTGGGGGATACTCTGAAAGATTCCTCGTATGGAACTCATGGTGCAGTCCACATGTCTATGGACTTGCCATTGCTCACTCAATAACAAGTGCCCTTTTTTCACATTATCGCTGATGTCATAATTATCAATGTACACGTAGGGTAATCAGATGACTGCTTTTGCACATGCTGATCTTCTTCACTGGCCATTCGCCAGCCTAGCTTGGCAATAACAGTCCGGTTAGTATCTTTTGTTCTTTTCCCAGCTCTCACAAGCTTTTTAGATTGCATAAAGAATCCTATACTTTAAGGCAGCGGGGCTTTTTGTTGCCATGCATCAGAATGGCCCCACCAAAATGTCTGAATCCTCCCATCAATATCTAAGCAAAGGGATGAGGGAAGAGCGAAAGATGTCATGGCATAAGTGGACATGGCAGACGCCATTGATTTAACAATAGTAGATCTCTGTTGATAGTTATGTTCTTGTGAGAGAGCGAGAGGTGAACTATTCGAGTTAGTGACATCCAAGTTGATGAGATAGCAAGAGGTTGTTATAGAAGGGAGAGTAAGGCAACCAGGGGGAACCTTGAGGTGTGGCAGGATGTGAGGATCCATAGAGTGGAAATGCTCTTGATCCTTGTAATTCCAAAATTGTGGATCCTTGAAAATGAGCCCTAAGTGGCCTTTATATAGGAATTTAGGCCACCAATGCGGCGGAATTATATTGGTTGAATTCTCTAACCAAGGGAAGACCTTCCCATTCATGGTACCTATTGGGCTTCTACAACCAAAGCTCATGAGCCCATTAAATGAGCCTATAGTGTGCATGGCCAATGTCCAATAGACAATATGGATCTTGTTCCCCTACGGTGACCAAGGCAAAAGGCGTGTCATCCTAGTTATGAGCAAGCCGCTCAACTAGCTCGGTTAACCCTTACTCTAGCCACTAATCCAAGACCCTCAAGCTATCCCAATAGAATGGGCTTGTGTAGCATGTTCCGACACCTTGACCCGTACCAAGCCCTAATTAGTTCCTCTGGTCCGGCCACGGGCCGAGATAGGCTTATAAGGGTAAGGCATAGAGAAAAGGGACAGACCTCTAAGGTGTTAAATTACCCTGAGCCCTTGTTGCCCGAATACCCACTTGACTTCATTAAACAGATGTCAATTGTTGACACCTTGTTGAATATTTATGCTATATAAACAATCTCTCAGAAAAAGAGAAAGTCTTTCTTTCTCATCCTTTGATTCTTCCACAGATTTTCTTCAAAATTGGTTTAAAATCCATTCTTTTTTATCTTCCCTCAAATATAGGCAATCCAAGGTAAATAGCATATTTTAAAAATTTTTGAAGACCCAGCATAGATCTTAATTCGGGTGCCCTTGTCAGACTGATGTTATTGCTGAAATGAACACCTGAAGTTTGCATTTTAACCTCTTGTCCCATCCATCCACAGTGAAGTTCAAGGTAGTCCTTAATGGCTTCAACTCCTTTATCATTCGCCTTACTAAAGATAATTAAATCATAAGCAAGCATGTGGTGATTTATTGGGGGACAGTTCCTCACTATTTTTATACCACAAAATCCACCTTGTTTCTCCTCACGGGCAGGATTCTGGATAAAATTTCGGAACACAGAATGAATAAGAACGGTGATAATGGATCGCCTTGTCTCAAGCCACGTTTAGGCACAATGTGACCCATTGGACCTCCATTGAGTAGCACTGCAAAAGACAGAGAGGTACTATGCATTATCAGTTGAATAAAAGAGGGATGAAGCCTGAGTGGAAGGGACTTTGGTCGCTTAAGCAAGAGGTCTCGGGTTCGAGCCCTTGTGGATGCAGCAAACTTTCTTGGGAGAGGTCCCCGCTTCGGCGCCCGACCGTACCTCGGAGGATTAGTCCTGGGCGAAGCCTAGGGACATCTTGGGAAACCAAAAAAAAGAGGGATGAATTCCAAAGTTCCTTGACAGTTTCAACAAAGACCACCCTATTTTGTCATACGCTTTTGCCATATCCACTTTTATCACCATGCAATGGATCTTCTCAGTATAAATGCTGTTTGGCTAGGCAAAATGAGCATAGGTAACAGTGGCCTTAACCAATTAGTTTCAATTTTGGAAATTATTTTGTAACCCATATTACACAAACTAATTGGCCTGCTCCACTTTAGAGGCATTTTTGGACCTGGGGATAAGGGCAGTGAAGGTATGATTTAACTCTTAACAATATGGCCATATTGGAAAAAGCTTTGTACCATGGCAATGACATTGGGGCCAGCAGTATCCCAGTAAGAGTGGAAAAAGATGGCCCACATACCATCTATTCCTGATGATTTTTGGATTGGTTGGGGGTGGGGGGAGATGATTAATGGGATCGGATCCTCTCCAGTCTTGTCGTCTCTAGTTTCCTCCAGTGTACGGTTCTCAATGAGCCACCTCATTTTAAGATGATCTCATGGCCTACAAATAGCCACGACACTCAACCCATTTATGGTGTTTTTTTCCTCTACTTGGATGGTAACGGACAGCCTTCAAAGGAGTCAACTTTCCTCTGTTATCTCACTAACTCGCCGTATTCTATGGCATTCCTTCATTGTCATATCCTATTTTCATAGGATTTTGCTATGGTAGTGTAAACTGAGTTACACATTGTAATAGGTAGATGTATCAGCATTCTGCAATTCCAAAATTTTGCAATCATATTATGGATTTGTCTTGAACTAATCCAATTTAATTCTCAGTAAATGGTTTCTTATTCAAACCTTGATGATCAATGGGACAAACATAAAATAACATGCACAATCGAGGAGGGAAAAAGATAATGAAAAGTTGAAACTTTAATGGACAATTCCTCCATACATCCAAGTAAACCCAAATATATTACCCCTTTAACAAAACGGATTGAAATCAATTTCCAGGAGATGAGTACACAAGAAAAACCAAGATATAAAGTATTTTTTATTTTTATTTTTTAAAAAATAAATCTTCCAATTTTTTATTAATCTTTGATGAGCTCCTACCAAAATACCACTTTCAAGAGGCTTGCAATCAACATTCGTAAGATTTTCTTCCACCAACCTTCGATCTTTTGTTTCGCAACTCCATCCCTTTGCGAGCGCAATTTTAGTTTGGGTGTTGTGACCGATAACTTCGGTCACAAAGAGAGAACTCATCCCCTTTATGACTATAATTCCGGAGGGATGCCATTTCCGACAACTTGGATCAAAGAGCGTGTGGGTTAAAAATTGACTCCGTTAAAGGTCATTTGCTGCTGTTTTGAGAAAGAAATCATATACCATATCGAGGTAAGTGTCGTGGCTGTTTGTAGGCCATGCGATTGTCTTAAAATGAAGTGGCCCATTGAGAGCCGTCCACTGGAAGAAACTGGAGACAACAGGACTGGAGTGGATCCAATCCCGATGATAAATATGACGTCCTTTATCTCATGTGCTGAAGGAATCTCAATCAGCCTTTCGCCCTTCCAATCCCTTCGTCTGTTATAGCTGGGCAGACAAGATGCTCTAGATTATCAGGACAATCAGGAGAAATAGAGGAGAAGAGCCGATTAAAATGGTTTATAAAAGAGTCACCAATACTAGCACGATCTGATATCCAAGACCCATCCTCCTTTAGGAAATCAATGGCATTCCTTGTTCTCCTAATAACTGTGGACAGACGGAAAAATCGGGAACTGGAATTCCCCTCCAACCACTGGACTCTCGATTTCTGCTTCCACATTATCTCTTATCGTAGTAGTTATTCGTCAAGCTCCAACTGAAGCCTCTGTTGGAGGCCCAGATTCTCCTCTGGTTCATCTTGCTGTTCGAGATCATCAATGAGTTTTGTAATCTGCTTTTCTCTGTGTAGACAATTTCTGAAGTGTATTTTGTTTCTATTCCCACAGCTTTTTCATTGCATTTTTAATTGTTTGACAGAACATAAGGGCCACTGAACCAGTTGTTGGGAGATGCCAAGCATTTCTACTCGCCTCATGGCCGTTAGATTAGTCATGGACCCACATAGCTTCAAACTTAAATGGTCGAAAGAAGTTGCTAAATTTTCCTTCAGTGTTGAGCAGAAGTGGATTATGATCTGAAGCAATGGCCAGTAAATCACCATCCTTGATAAAACCTCCCAATCCACCACTCAATAGATGCAAATGGGTAACACACACACACACACGTGTATGTATATATACCACTCAAAATAGCTCGCTCTTTTTTGTTAACAATATTCTCTACTTCATTAAAAAATATAAAAGAGAAAAAAATACAAATACCACTACTGCAACGACTGCTGTCTCTCTCTCTCTCTACATATATATATATATATGATTCCCCACTGGTTCTTTCTAGGTTCTACCAGGAGCCAACTTCAACTATTTTGAATTCTCTTCGCTTCATGGACACTTAACTGTCACCATGATAACCACTGCTGGAAACAGTAGAAGAAGGATAAAACCATGGGAGGAAAAAAGAAGAGAAAATAAAAGAAAAGAAAAACAGAGAAGAGAGAAGAGGATAGAGAGAGCATTTTCATTGTGAACCAAAGAAGAGAAAAGACACTAAGACTTATGGGAATGGGTGAGCTTCTAACAGAAACCTTCCTCTACCGTAGCTTTGCTAGCGTCGTTACAAAACCAACGATCAACCATTATGGTATTTGGGCCAGCTTCAAAGACAGAAAAAGATATGATTTGCTTGCCCTGACACTAAGAATCAACCATTATGGTATTTGGGCCAGCACGGTGAAGCTACTTGTTCAAAATAGATTGAGGCTCATCTTAAATGCCTACAGGATTTAGTGTTTCAAATCGGTGAGGATGGCCCGAGTTGATAAGATGAAAGATGAGATAACTTTCTTGGAACAAATTATGTTCTAAATTACACTTACCTAGGATTATACCTATGTCGATTGTAAATTCATGAATAAAGCAAGGTTGAGTAATTTCTCAACTGTTACATGATAATTATTGGTTTATCTACTCGTTTATTTTTGAAAGATGGGGTGGTTGTAGAAAGAACAACAACAAAAGAAGTATATATATATATATATATATATATATATATATATATCGAGAGAGAGAGAGAGAGAGAGAGAGAGGAAATCTTCACCACTTGAGAGGGGGTAGGTTTTGCGAGTTCTGTTATTGGTGGCCACCACCGCTAGAGTCGTTGCCGCTTTGGCAATAACCCCCTGCTCTGTGTCTCCATTTTTATCTCATTTTAAGTTTGCTTCCTATGGGACTTTAGATGCTGCCCTAGTGATATGGGATATTGGTTTTGAAGAAAACCTAAATGGTTATTGATAGATGTTGTTGAAAGTTGTGATCTAGGTGCTTGAATTAGTGATCTGAGATGTGGTATTGAAAAAAATTTAATTGGGCATACATGAGAACACGGTGGGTGTGGGTGAGCGCACTCACACTGGATCACCATCTACTTCACCTTCAACCTCAAGCATGGGTTGGGGTCTTTTCCAAAAATATGATCGTTGACCAACTTTTTTCGAAAGATATGACAAAATGGAACTTAATTCCATTTCTATAGTTAATCGTGATGGCCCAATACAATTTTGGGCTTTCATATACCATTTTTATATGGCCAAATCAACCCATATAAGAACGATATGTAAAACCCAAAATTGTGGTGACCCATCATGATTTTGGGGTAAATCATGGTGGCACGGCCATTTAAACCCGAAAAAAAAAAAAAAAAAGGTATATGGACCTCAAAATCATGTTGAGCCAGCATGATTTACCTCAAAATTGTGATGGGCCACCATGATTTTAGGGTAAATCGTGGTGGCCCAACACGATTTACCTGAATTTTTTTTTGAAAAAAAAAAATTCAAATAAAGCATTCAAAAAGTAAAAGACATTATTTTTTAATTTGGCAAATTGGTATGCTTACTTGTTCGGCGTTTGAGTTTTGGTTGGCGTCTAATATTTTTTGTATAAAGCACTTTACACGACGTATGGCATAGGCCATGACACGTTCCAAACGTGGTAAACCAGGTCCTCTTGCTACCTTCTTTACATTCTCCACACCTTTCAAGGAGTAAAGTAGAATCAATTGGATTCATGTATACTACTATAAAGGTGATATTTTTTTTTATTGGGTATAATTAATGGATATACTATATTAAGACAATTGAATAATCCTCCGTAGGGTTTAATTCATTTCAAATGTTGGATTAGCTGGTGATAAGTTTTGGAGGGTACTCATTATAATTTGGGTGTCTATTAATTTATTAGTAATTAATAAAATGAAGTTCATGCAAGAAACATTTGTTTTTTTATATATTTTTTTATTTAATTATAATTTTATATAAAAATGTCCATCTCATGGTGGTTCGACCAGTTTATTCTAATCTATAATTTGGGTATTAACCACAATTCATTCCCTAAGTAAAATGAAGTTCCAAGCAACAAATAATTCCAAAGACAAAAAGTGTGGCTGCCGGGGTGGCTTTTTTTTTTTTTGGTTTTTGTTTTGGGTGGGGGAGGGCAATGCTGGAGGAATAAATTAAAAACTAATAAAATTAGGACCACATGATGACTAATGAAAGCATTCTTTAATGTGGGATATACATGATACATCTCATTGCTTTCTTATTTAAAAAACATACATACTTACATACAACATTTTTCTGTCATGGGGTACAACAAACACTTAGTAAGGAACTACTAGCTAATTTTTCGTCTTACATTTCTTATAACAAATGTCGACGCACCCTTCAGCTTAAGTCCCATCTACCACATTAAGAATGCCCATAAAAAATGTGTTTTTTATTTTTTATTTTTAGAAAACATAAACATTTTTACAAACAATATATATGGTTGGAGAGAGTAGTTGGATTATGTAAATTCAATTAGACATGATAACAAGTACTAAAGATAAGAATTTAAAGTCCCATATTAGAGTTTTAAAACCACATTTTCTAGTTTAAGGCATGCATGCGTAGTGCACTTTTATTACAAAAGATACGTCATCTTCTACACTGAGTTATCGACGTTTATTTTTCAAGGTATAATGATCCTATAGAGAGTCTTATACACAATTGAACTCCCCCATGATTCTATGAATGTCGAATCGCTGACACTCAACATTAGTGTTTTTTTTTTTTTTTTTTTTTGTCAATCGATAAAATTATACATTCAACATTAGTAAATTTAAGCATAGGTCACAAAAAAAATATCAAAATGACTTCAAATTATAAGGAGAAATGTTTAAAATAGATAAAGAGAGCTGACAATTTTTCAGCAGATTTTCTCTTTCCAATATCACTAATGAAACATGTCATTAATAAACTATAATATCTCATCGTTCTATGTTGTGTTTGTTGTGACAGCATTTCTTAGAAACATTGGCAAGTTAGGTAAAAAAAAAGTTAAGGTTCTAAAATTCATTCATTAGCAAGAAATATTTTTAAAATTTCATATTAAGACGAGGGATTAGTTTATATTACTTATATTAAAAATGAAAATGTTAGGCAGGAACTAAATGCGATTCGCATAGCAAAATCCATCTAAAATTTTGGAACATAGGTCAAGGGCCCTCAAGAAAGTCCAAGGGTGAAACAAAAATTTTATTATCCAAATGTCATGTGAAGCCTTCATCAGTTAAGACTCATTAATTTGCCGGCCACTTTGATCCTGAGTCTCTCCCCCTATTTAAGATGGCCTTAATGGAGGAACGAAAAATGGGCATGGTGGATGAGTTGGGCTCTTTGAATTAATTTGTTTTATTATAAATTTTTCTAAAAGCATGTTATAATTTTTCCATAGCTAAATGTTCTCTCTTTTTCCTTTCTAGGTAAATTGTAAGAAACGTAACCGCGGGTATAGTTCCATCTGTAAACCAGTCCCATCTGTAAACCGGACATCCCAAGTTATCGACTTGTCAAAAAAAATGGTACAACTCATATCAATATCCAATCACAACATCATTACCCAGATTTCACAATGACATACCTAATAAATTACATATGAAAACTCTACTAAATCGTTTTAAACAAAACAAAATCCAATGTAAAATTTGGCATGATCCTATCTATAAACAGGACATCCCAAGGTATCGACTTGTCAAAAAAACCCATACAACTCATATCACTATCCAATTACAACCTCATTACCCATATTTCACAATGACGTACCTAATAAATCACATATCAAAACTCTACTAAGTCATTTTAAATAGAACAAAATCTAATGTAAAATTCGACATGATCCCGTCTGTAAACAGGGCATCCTAAGTTATCGATTTGTCAACAAAACCTGTACAACTCAACTTCCAATTTAGCAAGTAGAAAAATATTTAAAATCCCTAATATATGAACCTAACAAATAAATTAATGTCAAATTAACCAATCTTCACCGTCTTCATTAAAACCAACAACATCTCGATCTCAGTCGTTGTTCTTGTATATCACCATCTATACCATCCTGCCACTGCTTACCAACATTCTTATCATTCTGTCCTTCTGACATGTTTTCATCTTATTTTGAAGCACTTACAAAGTTAGGGTCATAACAACTGGGATAAGGGAGTTTAAATAGAAGCCATGCCGCAATGGCTACATCACTAGAGGTCATAAAGTAGACAAGCAAGAATTTTCTAAAGTTGAAAGCTCTATTTGTGAAAGTAGATAGATTAATGTCAATCAAAAATAAAAAATAAATAAATATTCATTTAAACAAATTCATGTCAAAGCTACTATTCACATTGAGGGCTTATAAAAATAATAAATAAATAACATTATCATAATTAATATTTAGTAAACAGGATTTTATTCAATAACGGATTAATTCCATTTTCTTCTCTATGCTATTATTCCTACATGTTGCCTCAATGCCATCCATTATTTCTTTATGCATTTGCTCACGTGGTGTATCATATCCACATATGCTTTACCTTGCAAATCAAAATTTCAACAATTTCCACCAAGCGGGGAAAGTAATCCGAATTACATGTTACCTTTTTGTATTCAATACCCAAAGTCTCAATTTCTATCAAAATGTTTTATACAAAACTCATTGCTTTAGTTGGCAAGATTTATAGCATCAAAACAAATAATCATGCTACATTAACCATTTATTTCATGCCTAACCTCCAATGAAAAATTCAGCATGATCCCGTCTATAAATAGGATATCCCAAGTTATCGACTGATCAAAAAAACCTATGTGACTCACATTACTATCCAATCACAACATCATTACCCAAATAAGATTCAAATTTCACATCAACACATTATAAATCACATATCAAAACTCTACTAAGTTGTTTTAAACAGAACAAACTCCAATGTAAAATTCGGCATAGTCCGTCTGTAAACAGGACATCTCAAGTTATCGACTTATCAGAAAAACCTGCGTAACTCACATCACTATCCAATCACAACGTCATTACCCATATAAGATTCAGATTTCACATTAACACCTAATAAATCACATGTCAAAACTCTATATCAAAAAAACTAGACATCCCAAGTTATCGACTATATCAAAAAACCTCTACAACTCAAATTCCAATTTAGCAACTAGAAAAACAGGAGAAATCTCTAATATATAAACTCAACAAATAAATTAATATCAAATTAACCAATCTTCATCATCTTCATTAAGACCAACACTATCTCATGTTGCCATACATGTACCTGAAAAACTAAAGACACAAAAAAGAAAACATGTCAAATATGAAAGTAACACAACACCAACGATTTTAAAATCTTACATTGAAGTTAGCAATATAATAGGAAGAAATCTTGTAACTATCTATAAAAAGGTGAATTGGACTCAAAGTGTATAGCAAGCCTAAAAAGAAACTCTTAAAAAGATTTCGACTTCAAACCACAATGTTTAGCTCCACATGGACAGTAACACCACATTATCCCCACCATCACCACCACAACCATATTTGTCAATATGTAACTTCACCAAAAGAGTTCTTCACATTAGCCTGTGGCTTGAGTCGTGGAGTAGGGAAGAAGAGGGAGAGGTGAAAGAGGTTTTTCCCTTTTCTTTTGTTTGTCTATTTTCCATTTTCTGATTTTTTTTTCCCTTTTTTAATCTCAAAAAAGCAAAAGAGAGAAAGAAGCTCACTTTGTGTGTGCGTGAGAGAGAGAAAGAGAGATAGAGATAGAGAGGAAAAATGCTCATAAGTCATTAAAGCCCATCATCCCTCCCTCCCCCCCCCCCCCCCCCCAAAAAAAAGGAAAAAGAAGGTTCTAAGTCCAAATTAACTCCTAACCCATTCCATGTATGCTAATCATATGCCACTCTAAAATCATGTGTTATAAAGTATTTACTATATTAACTCTTTTCCCTTCTCTGTTTCCTTTTTTTTTTCTTTTTTAAACCAATAACCTTACTCCACTGTCCTATGCGCTCGCCTAGTTGATCTTTAGTAAGTGCAATTAGGAGCCTTATGGGGTTTTAAAATAGTACTTTGAAATTTGATAATTGAATTGAAGCACCTAAAATTGAGAATGGGGGTTCTTACCAGTGTTAACACCAAAACATGAGTTCTTCAATCTCAAACTCTGTTCTTCTCCATAATGTTGTAGCACTCAAAAGCAAGATATGCATATCCAATAAGAAAACTGCCATAATACAAACTTTGGTTGAGAAGATAAAAAAAGCAAAGCAGGAAAAATAGTAAATTTGCATTTTAAAAGCCAAATGATTTCATATCAATAGTTCTCCGAATCAAACTCCCATCAAAAGAAGGGGGAAAGAATAGACATTTCATAAGAATGCCAAATAAGATGAAATTTATATTTAAAATAAAGAAAAAAAATTTACTAATCCAAATGAACTTACAATCTACATCAAACATTAAACCTTGAATGTTTGGTGCAAGGTTTAGGCCACCATATCCACAACAAATTTTGACCGTAGGGTTTATGCCATTCACCTACAGTAAATAGGAAATCCCCTGAGCTATATTAGAAGGAAAGATACACCATAATATTAAAACCATTTGCATAAAACATATATCTAAAATGACATACAATAGGTATGTGCAAATTAGATTATATTATAACCCATAAGAAAACATAAAACTACACATGTACAACTACCTACCTATGTACCACATGGAGGCCAACGTCGAACTCTCCTGGGCCGTCCCTCAACATCCTGCTAATCCGGCTCTGGATGATAGTGGATCACATGCTGCTCTACACCGGGATGTGGATATACATCATGGTCCATAGCCCTACCCCTACCTCTAGCTCCAGCTTTAGCTCTGCCCCTACCCCTACCCCTACCTCCGCGTCGTACTGGATGCTTATCGACACCAATGTCCTGTGACATCATAGGCTGATGCGAAGGTGTGTGATGGGTGATATCGGCGGGGGTTGCATCAATGGATGGCCCAAATGATAGCAAATGTGAGGGTGCCCCTGGAGTGAATGCCGATAGAGATGATAGCTGACCGCGTGCGGTGGTGTTCGATAATCCTCCATGAACATGTCTAGCATGGATGTAGACGGCCCAACCTGTGGTGATGGTGCAAACGATGATGATGGAGCACGAACAAGAGTGGATGCAGCAGTTGGCCCCCGTGGTGGCACAGAGGTATACAACCCATGTGGCGATGGCGCATAAGACGATGACGGACCATAAAAAGACTGGATGCATGTGCTGGCCAACGTGGTAAAGGTGGTGGTACAAATGTAGACGGCTCAACCGATATCGAGCGTGCATATGACAATGAAGGCTTTGAATGAGTGGACGTAATCAGTGGCTCGCATGGTGGTGTGGATGCAATTACTGGAACACCGATCAGTGCCAGACGATCAACCTCGTCAATGGCCTCTAATGTTTGCTAGGACAACTGTCATATACACTGCATATCTTTATGCAAAGCCCTCAATAAATCCTCAATGGTGTCTCCAAATAATGATAAGCTATATCATGTGTAGCTGTCGCATACCGTGTCTGCAAAAGACATATATATATATATATATATATATATATATATTAGTAACGGATCGATAAGAACGTATTCATAACAAATATGTGTTGTCAAACATAGTAACAAATAGCTCACCATGAGCACCATACTAGAACTTTATCCATGGTATCCGTCCTTAGGCGCAATCCGATGCTTCGGATTGCCAATCAATATACGTGAATGCCTACGATACCACACCATGTACGGGTCATCGTGTCTCATTCGTTCCCTGATCAATTCACCACTGATAACATGTGTAGCGCGGTCTAATTTGACTAATACATTGTGATGTATATAGTCATGTAGAGCATGCATTCAATTATAGTAGACTCATCTTATAATACCATAGCTCAATGGTGAATCTAAGAGAACGAATTGAACCCTATTAAGATATGGTTTGATCCATGATGAGTTTTACTAATGTATCCATCTAGGATATACCTTAAAATTGCTACATATTGATAATTTAGGGTTCACTCCAGTTTTGTCCCAATTATATCAGATATAATATGGGAAGAAACCCAACTTAAAGAAGTTAAGGCTTGGGCTTGTGCTACGTATGTCTGGAAACATAATGTAGACAATCTGGAAATACGGTCAAGTAAGTGTTGAATTGTGGTGTATCCCAAAAGTGGTTGGGATAGTATTTCTATTACCCTAATGAACAAAAGTTGTCCATTAGGATGTTTGCTGGATTTTCTTGAGAAAGAGTTCATTCAAGAAAGATGCAAAAGTAGATAGAATTTATAGAATTGTCTGTAAAGCCACAAACGAACAAAGATCCAACCCTTGTCTCTGTTGAGACAAAACCCTTAACTACACTACAATCTTTTCATAGATCAAATTGGATATTTCTTAACATAAGAGAGATATTGTATCTCTATTAGAATGTGAAAGAATTGTTCTTTGGTGATAAAGATCACCAAGATAATCCTATTGATTATGACTAGACGATGTTTCACATCAACTTGAGAAATGACTAAGAGTCATTAAATCCAATATGGATAGGTAGAGACCTAAAAGGCTTGGCTATTTAAGAATGTTTTCAACATAGGCAAAAAGTTGTCTATAAAGAAACTTGTTTGATAATAGTTATGCTGAAATCCATTTGGATCTTGTTATCTATAAACACACATTTTGAATATAAGATATGTCAAAAAGGATATAAAGATGTTATATCAAATGGTGAAAAACCATAAAAGTGTGTAAGTTATAGAAGTCTATTAATAGACTACAAGGTTCTCATAATTAGAACATCTATAAAGTTGAAGTAATCAAATTGTTTGATTTCTCTCATTGTATAGATGGACCATGAGTGTATAAAAGGTTAGTGGGAGTGCGATCGTTTTTCTTTATCCTAAGTATGGATGACATCATAATCATTATGAATGATATATGAATGTTATCTAATGTGAAGTTTTAGTTTTTGAGAAAAACTTCTTCATGAAAGATTTGGTAGAAGCATCCAACAAGATCTATAGAGATAGATCATATAGATTGCTAAGTATCTCCAAGTCATTAAACATAGTTGAAATGTTGAAGGAGTTCAACATGGAGAATTCTAAGGGAGGTCTGATTTACTTCAGATAAGAATTCATTATTCAAGGGTATGTGCCCTAGGATAACACAAGTAAGATTCTTAAAGTGTTAAGAAGCCTTATTCTACACTATGTATTGAACCTGATATCTATTATGTTGTAATTGTTACAAATAGTTATCAGTCAATTCAAATTTGGAATATTGGATTGTATATGGAAATTGTAAACTCATAGTAGATGGGTATATGGATTTGGATATAATCCATATGGGGTATATTTTATATTCACTTTAGTTGGTGAAATACTTAATGGAAGAACTGTATGAAAGATACAGTGGATTCCATTATTAAGGGTGAATTAATTGTCGCATTGTCTAGGAGACTGTTTGGATCTATAAGTTCATTTAGAACTTAGAGTTGTTCCTTCCATTGAGTTGCCCACACCTTGTTTTGTGACAACAATGGGTCTATATCTCAAGTATAGGAATCACGGTCTCATCAAAAGTCCAAACTCATAGAGTGACAATTCCAAGTGATTAGAGGAATCATTGGAAGAGGTAATAGATACATTACAGAAGATATTATCTACATAAGTTTTTGTAGACCTACTGACTAAAGCTTTAAAACATAATTGGTTATGTCTAAGACCAACATCTTGAGAAGATAGGTATGCGATACATGGTCGATTGGCTTTAGTACAAGTGGGAGATTGTTAGGATTATGCCCTAGAGCCAATCATAGAGATGATTGTTTAGGGATTAGGAACAATCATTTGATTTCATTTATATATGTCACATTTATTATTGATTTAATAAAAGGGCTTATTCTATTATGTTTATATGCATCATTTATATTTACATAATATGTCCATGGAGTTAGAGTTGAGAATATGGAATTACAAAGAGTTGTAATTTTGAGACTATAGATATATCTCTGTACTAAACTCCTAAAGCATTCCTAGTTGAAGGTTCACTATAATGGACAGTAATGAACCATAGGACTAGCACTTGTTAGGCTGACTCTATAGGAGGATAGCTAGTCTCAAGCTATTTGTGTGGAGACACTACAACCAACAAGTGGGTGCCTATTATGAGAATAGGTACACTGAATGTGACCAAAGATATGAGATAAACTGAATGGAGTTTTATCCTGCCTGTCAATCAGTTTCTCATTGTTATAGTGGTACAAGTAATCCTTAGACCTGAGACACCATAGTTGTCTTATGCATGTAGCTTTAGAAGTTTGATAACACTAAGTGCAAATCCTATTCACGGGTTTGCAAAGGTGTTCATTGGCCCTACTGCTATGTGTATGAAGGCATGTGAGTGATCAACAAGGGATCCATCACTCTCAGGAAAAAGAGAGAGAATGTCTCATATAGCATTCATAATATAACTCATTAAATCCATGGCCATGGTAGGATGAATATGAAAAGAGTTTCATGAGTTCATCAATGAGTTGATATCTATGAATGAGTATAAAGTAATTGAACTAGGGACTTGACAGACTTCCATGTCCTATTAGTTCAATTGGAGACATTGTGTTGAAGGAAGGATGCAATTGTAACCTATAAACTATAACAGAAGGGTTCTTTGTAAATGACTATTCACCTCATTAAGGACCACACCATGAGCCATATGCTAGGTGTTACTCATGGTTAGTAGAAGCCCTAATTGATATAAGTGAGTTATAATCAATTAGGGAATTGGAAGGAGTTTCAATTAGACCCTAAATGGAAAGAGTTCCATTGTGCACACCTCGTGCTATTCCTACTACTTGATGATGTGAACCTAATGGGTCACACACTGATCATGCAAGAAGGGCTTTAAAGTCTATGAGAGAAAGGTTTTAGTGAATAAAGAATAGTTCTTTATGGGCCTATTTGTATTTGATACAAATAATAGGGGTTAATGTGCAATTAAGAGTAATTACACATAACCCTATTAGGGTTTCTTCCCCATGGCCAGCCCCCTTTAGTGGGCTGCCTATATAAGTCACACTTATGTGTGACATGGCATAATAGGCTTGCACAATAAACCCTAGCCGTCCAGCCCTTTGGAGGCTCTCTTCTCTCTCTCTCTCTTCTCCACCTCTAGCAACAACAAGGAAGAAGAAAGAAAAGGCTTGAAGCTCTAGCTAGGTGTGGATACCGTTGGAGGCAGCACACTTGGGCTGCTCATTCACTGCTGTCCGGAGTAGAAGCTTGGAGCAAAATGGAGAAGACAAAAATCCTGTAAGTGTTCTAACCCTCTTCGTAGTTAGGGTTTGATTTTGTGTTATGCATAGTTAGATTCATGGGATTGGGAATCATAGGAAAAATTTTTATGTTCCGCACTTCTATTTTTCCCTCTTGTTCGATTCCCAACAAAGGTTTGGAAAGTCTTCTTTGACGGAGCTGCAAACAGAAGAGGTTATGGCATAGGAGTGCTACTAGTCTCGCCCGAGGAAGCCTTCACGCCTTAAGCAGTCAAATTGGGGTTCGAAGCCACCAACAACATAGCAGAGTATGAGGCCTGCATCCTAGCATTGGAAGCTGCGTTAGAGTTGGGGATAAGAGAACTAGAGGTGTTCGGAGATTCAGCATTGATCATCTGTCAGATAAAAGGGGAGTGGAAGACTCGCGATGAGAAGCTGTTGCCCTATCATGCCTATTTGGAAGCACTGACTAAAGAGTTCACGGAAATCGAGTTCAATTACCTGTCGAGAAACAAGAATCAGTTTGCTGATGCCTTAGCGACTCTAGCTTCAATGGTGGAAATACCAGAGGGAGGAAGCGTGAAACCGCTCGTGATTGAATGCAGAGAGAAACCTGTTTATTGCTATTCCATTCAAGAAGGAGAGGTAACAGATAACCACCCTTGGTTTTATGACATAAGAAGGCTCATTGAGGAAAGAGAATATCCGGAAGAAGCATCTCGCGTGGATAGGCGAACACTGAGAAGATTGGCAAGCCATTATGTGGTATGCGGAGGAAAACTGTATCGGAGGTCTTACAACGGAATTCACTTGCTGTGTGTCACAGAGGAAGAAGCCAGAAAACTCATCGAAGAAATCCATAAAGGAGTGGGAGCTCCGCATATGAATGGATACATGTTGGCTAAGAAGATCATGAGACTAGGGTATTACTGGTCTACAATGGAAAGGGATTGCTATGCCCACGTCAAAAAGTGCCATAAGTGTCAGCTCTTCGCCAACGGACAACACTTGCCCTCCATACCCTTAACAAGCATGTCAACTCCGTGGCCGTTTGCAGTATGGGGAATAGATATCATCGGACAGATTAAGCCGAAGGCATCCAATGCTCATGAATACATTTTGGTAGCCATCGATTACTTTACTAAATGGGTGGAAGCAGCTTCCTTCAAAGTTTTGAATGCTAAAAAGGTGGCGCAGTTCATACAGCTTAACATTATCTACCGATATGGGGTACCGCATGAGGTCATTTCAGATAACGGTCAGCATTTCCAGAAGGAGACCAAGGAACTCTTGCAGAAGTACAAGATCGTTCATCACTTGTCGTCCCCGTATCGTCCGCAGACAAACGGCGCCGTGGAAGCCGCCAACAAAAACATCAAGAAGATATTACAGAAAACGACTGACACGTACACTGGTTGGCATGAGAAACTACCATTGGCATTATGGGGGTATAGAACGTCAGTCAGATCGTCAACAGGGGCTACGCCGTACGCGCTAGTGTATGGGATGGAGGCTGTTTTGCCAGTGGAGTTGGAAGTTCCTTCGTTAAGGGTTGCCGTGGAAAGTCAGCTGGCAGAGGTGGACTGGATCAAAAGTCGTTATGATGAGTTGGCATTGCTAGATGAGAGGCGATTGAGGGCTCTCTACCATGTGCAAGGGTACCAGAGAAGAGTCGCAAGGGCATTCAACAAACATGTCAAAGACAGAGGCTTGAAGAAAGGGGATTTAGTGTTGAAAGAGATCCGAGCTCCAATTTTCGATCCTTGAGGAAAGTTCAAACCAAGTTGGGGTGGACCGTACGTCATCAAGGAGATATTGCCAGCAGGGGCTGTTCGACTTATGGATGTGGATGGGATTGAGTTCACTCGTCCCACCAATTGGGATCAATTAAAGAAGTATTATGTATAAGGCCTGCTAGGTTGAAAACCTGTAAAGGCGGCCTAGGCAAAAGTTAAGGCATGAGAACTACGTAGGACCTGATTCCCAAAAAAAAAAAAAAAAAAAAAAAAAAAAAAAGAAAAAAAAGAAAAAAAGAAAAAAAAAAGAAAAAAAGGAAAAAGGAAAAAGGAAAAAGAGAAAAGAAAACGGGGATACGTAGGCAGCCCATAAAGTTACATTGGGTGCG
Source organism: Liquidambar formosana (assembly GCA_039720395.1). NCBI lineage: Eukaryota > Viridiplantae > Streptophyta > Magnoliopsida > Saxifragales > Altingiaceae > Liquidambar > Liquidambar formosana. The sequence goes on from CM077820.1 coordinate 38,392,533, forward strand.
GTCCAAACAACACAATCAAAAAATCTCGAAAGTAGATTATTATTGGCAATTCATTTGAAATTAATTGTTTGACATAACAATTTATTGATGTTAAGTAAAAGAACTATCGACATGCCATAGAAATTCTATTCTTTGAGTCTTTAAGTCCTCTTGAGTTTCTTCAGAGTCATTTTGTTTGTCTTCTGTCTCTCTCTATGAAGTCTTCTTTTCTTTCGCAAGTCATGGCCGTGGGATGCCTCCACTGCTTCAAGAATGTCTTCTCTACAAAATCCAAATCTCGTGTCCTTGATAAGGTCATAAATTCTTTCTCGGCGAGAAGTCTCCCTGTCACCCAAATCATCCTTCAACCATTGCTTGTATTCTTTATTCATCTCGAAAGGTCCTTCAGTGTTGGCAATCCGAGTCAATTTCAGGTCTGTAGGCCAGCGAGTCCTCGCCCACTTGATTATGGTAGGCCCGACAGGTTCCACAAAGCAACAAGGTCCTGTTAAGGATGGTATGGTTTGCATGGCGCCCATCTGGCGAAGAATTCTCGAAGTCCAATAGAAGGAAGTCTATCTCAGTCCTATGAGTTTGACAAAAGCACACCCCAAGGTTCGAAAAAGTACCTGCTCTTTACACCCCCATGTGAAGACGTACCATTTGATGTTCCGCCATGACAGCGTTTGGAAATAACCCAACCAATCTCTTAAAGAGAACGGCCCAGGGAGTTCAACTCGGCGCAGACAGAAGTGCTGGGGCTTGTATGGAGTGATAGTGGTGGGAGATAGAAAATTCAAGTGCTCGAGTAGCCACATTTGCAGCAAAAAGGGGCTGCCTTCTAAAGGCACTTTGGGGTTGCCGTGAATTTTATCTAAACCATTCAAGGTTTCAGCTAATACCAAGGGAATAATGTTATGTCGCTTGAGAAGAGGGGTAATCAACTCACATATTTGAACAGGGGCTTGAAGAGTGCCGGTTGATATGAGAAAGCGACCAATTAAGCAAAAAGCGAGTGCACGCTGAATTTGAGGGGTGAAAGTCAAAGTACCTTCGCTATCATGAGCCAAGAATGAGGTTGCTAACTTCATTAAGTCCACCATATGGTCCTTGACAAAGATCGTTGCGTCCCTTTGAGGAATGCCAAGAAAATCCGAGAAGGAAGCAAGGTAATCCGAGCGAGGTGTAGGAAGAATGAATGGCCCTGCGGGCGAAACTCCAAATAAAGCACAGAATTCCTCCATGGTTGGGCATAATTCTTCATAATTAAATCGAAAGACATGGATTTGAGGATCCCAGAAGTATGTAGCAGCAGTGAGAAGGGTCGTCTCGAGCTTCATGTGCCTTATGGAGAGCAATGGTTCCAAGCCGAAGCGCTTAAACTCAGTTTTGTCTTTGGCAGCCATGACTGCCAAAAACCCTCTTAAGAACCCATCCAAGGCTTCCATAATTATTGTCAATGAAAATAGGTGAGTTAGAAGACTCCCCTCATGTGTTTTTATAGGAAAAGGGTCACAAATTCGAGTCCTAAAGGAAGTAGAACTGTCAAAATCGCAAAATTCCTGAAAAATCGCGAAAAAGCGCGTCGACCTCGGGTGACCTTCCGGGGCCAGATGGTCACCCGAGGCCTCTGCCTTGTTTTGCCTTGTTTCGCTCGGTTTTGCCTATTTTCGCGTTCGGATGGCCTTTTTAGGCTATTTTCACTCCTATGAACTCACATTGACTCAAATTTTCATGAGAAAGGCACCATAACATCATCATGATAGATTCAAACAAGCACAACAAGTATCCATACTAAGGGATAAGAGAGTTGGTTTTAGGTGGCAAGTACAAAACACAAGCATGAAATGCAAAAAGATAGCCATTGTCTCATTGTTTTTACAAGCCCAACAAGAAAGTAAATGAACTCAGCGATTCCCAGAGCTTCTTTTGCTGCTCAGCCTTGCTCCGTCACGACCCCCACGAGGTGCTCTAGGAGGGCGCATTGCCGGTGGTGGCTGCATATACAAAATCCATTGCAAAGAGGCTAAGTATGAATAGAGTTGGTTGAAAACCACATATGAGAACTTTGAATAGGTGGAACACTTACCATGACATCCAAACGAGCTTCCGCCATGGATTTGGCTAAGCTCATCCTCACAAGGTCACGCCTCAAGCCCTCACTCAGGTCAATAAACTCTTGGGCATACGCCGCAGGCACCTAGGATAATCAATAAGGGTAAAATTGAAGGCAATGTTCAAAGAAAGAAAGAAATACCCATAAAGAGAACTCACCTGTTCTCGATTTGGGTCGATCCTGGGGGACTCATCAAATGCAGGATGAGTGATAGCGGTCTTGACAAAGTCTGACCCACTGCACAAATCAATGAACCAATTCGGCTGAGGCAAGGGTAGTGACCTATCCCCCTCCATCTCATCTTCCTCAGAGCCAGGAACCACTCCTGAGCCCACTGTCGAGCTATGCCCTCGTGCTCGCCGACCCTGCAAATGCTCGCCTATTAAATAGAATCTCTATCAAAAAGAAAAGGCTAGGAGAATGTTAAAGACTTACCCCCTGAGGAGGGAAGCCTGTCACCCTGGGCCTCATCAGATATTGGAGACAGAAAGTGTCATATGCAATGTCAGGAGAAGTGAACTCCTCCGCATCCCAGCCTCTCAAGGCATCCCACAACTCCTCCCCCTCCATTAAGTTAGCATGCCTCATGTTAAGTGGTGGAGGCATTGGAGCCATGGCAGCATTCACATCACCCATGACTTGGCGTAGGACCCGCTCTCCTAGGTACCAATACCTACCCATGGGGCCTTCCAAGAGCACCCTCTTGCCCGTCAGCATCAAGCTAGGAATGCATCGCTTGGGTAGCATTGGTACCCATATCTTCTAGGGATTCCACTCAATCTGTTCAAAAATCCAAAATGAGAAATTGGGAGTAAAAAGAAAAGGAAAAGAATGGGAAAGAATTTCACCATATCAGCAGTAAGGTTTGCTAGGTGAGCTCTAGCAAAGGTGTAATCATGACGATTCGCCGCTCGGATGGACACATAACTAGGAGAGTAATTCTTGAGGGTAGGCCATTCAATGGTTTCCTCAGCAAGGGATGGGCGACATAGGTTGAGGTACTCATAGCACCAAACCTGTCAAAAATTGAGAAAAGAGTCAAAAAGAAAGATAATATAAGGACAAAATAAAAAGGAATGAAAGGGAAGTAGCATTACCTCCCAAACAAATGGCATCCCGCCGAAGTCCTTAGTCACACCACGTGACATGTCACACATTGTGCGATACATGGTGGCTAGAGCAGCCCCTCCCCAGTTGAATTTCCTAATCTTGTCAACATCTTCCATGCTTGCAAGAAGACCCAAAGGGGCTAGGTCGCCCGTGCCGGCAAAGAATGTGCATGAGATCATGTACAGAAGGAATGCCCTTGTAATGCAATCGGGGCTTGCACCCTCGCTCTCCCCTTGCTTAGCAAACTTGTTGAAAAGCCAAGTGCGTCGCACCGCTTTCTTGATTACCTCAATCTCCATCCCAAGGTAAGCTAGGAGATAATCCTCATCCTTGTGAGCCTCCTCATAGAACTCCAAGCTTTTGCCTTTAATGCTCAAGCCTGTGATCATGGTGAAGTCCTTGGGGGTTAATGTCATCTCCCCGAAGCTAAAATTGAATGTATTGGTGGTGTCCCACCATAGCTCAGACAAGGCTAGCAAAGCTTGCCTATCACATTGGTCATTCCATAGAGAATCTAGGAATGGGCCAAAACCGGCCTTTTCGACATAGCCCTTGGTAATGGGTTGGAAGTTTTCCATGTTTCGCCACCATTCAATGAGTCGTTTGACAGAGGACCTAGTGCGCATCTCCTGAAAGTTGGGCTATAGCCATTGAAAATACCTTGAGGGTTAGTTGAAAGAACATGGAAATAATAAGCTTACACTAGCAATTGGTTTCAAATTGTTTTCTAAAAGATGTTAAAAAGTTGTTTTTATTCATGAAATGAATTGCTAATGGATGTTTATGAGTTTACTTGTTCGTGTGCCTTAATTTGGCAAGGATTGAACACTTTTTTATCACTTGGGCATTTTATCGAACACTTGGTGGGTGACACCTCCCAAGCCTTGAAACAAAAGAATTTTGTATAGTCAATCCTTGCTAAATCATAGCATATTACTCACTTGAGGGTTTACTTGTTGATATACATTGATTTGGGGAAGATTGAACATCTTTATTTCACTTGGGAATTTTATCGAACACTTGGCGGGTGCCATTTTTCAAGCTTTCAAATGAAAAGAATTTGTGTGTTCAATCCTTGCCAAATCAAGGGATATCACTCAACAACCCAAGGGGTATTCAAAAGAAGTAGAAGGGAATGCAATTTCATCAAAAGAATCGAAAGATTCAAAAGAAAAGTGTTAAGTTGGGTAAACTTACTTCTTGTTGGGAATGGATGAATGAGAGATGCTTCTCGGGTTCAAGCAACACCCTAGCTTGTGGGGCATCATAGAGTGGTGCCTTGTATGTGCTTTTGACCCTATAGAATGGATACTTGGTGCTTGAGTCCTTGCTTGATGACATCCTTGATGATGGAACTGGGTTTGTGAAAAATGGGTTTGATTTGGTTTGATTTCACAAGATGATGTGAATTGGTTGTTTTGATTGCTAAATGTGCTTGATTTGTTGTTGTTTGATGTGCATTTGATGTTTGGATTGAATGGTTTTGAAGTAAGAATGAGAGAATGAGAGTTGGAGATGATAGGATGAGAGTTTAGAGAGAGAAACTCTCTAATTTTCGGGTTGGGTGAATGTGAGAATGAGTGGGCAAACATGGGTTTTATAAACCCAGATTTTTTCTTTGGTGGGCTCGGGTAACCGTCCCCCCTTGGACGGTCAGCCGTCTTGCCCTGGACGGTTGACCATCTGAGGGCAGATGGTTACCCTAGCCCGCTTTGCCCGTTTGCCCCGTTTCGCGCGCTTGCGACCTCTAAACTTCTCCAAATTGACTTTTTGTGCAATCCTTGAGTTATAGGATGAATATACCCCTCAAGTTTATCGAGTTTCAATGAAATTTTTGAACCTTGGGTGATTGTATTCGCCCGCATAACGAGGAGGTGAAATAGCCATGATAAATGGCTTTCTCATGAAATGAGCTTAGTGTTGAATTGATTGACTTTCAAGTCTTGGAATTCAATTCTCTAGGAGATAATAATGATATCATATCATGAAATGACTTGCTAGTCATGTGATAAAGATAACTTCATATGAAATGAGGATTCATGAGCTATGCTAGTTACGAAGTAACTTGCTATCTTTGTGAAAAGCACATGAAATGCACTTTGTTTTTCAATCAATTGACTTTCAAAATCAATGTTATATCATGTGATAAAGATAATTTCACATGAAATGACATGAAATAAGCTTGATTTTCAATCAATTAACTCTTAATTCAATGTCATTTCAGGTGTTAAAGATAATTTCACATGAAATGATAAGTAATGCACTTGATTTTGAGTTGAATGACTCTCAATACATTATCATTTCATGTGATAAAGACAATTTCACATGAAATGCACTTGATTTGGAGTTGAATGACTCCCAGTACATTGTCATTCCATGTGATAAGGGTAGTTTCACATAAAATGACAAGAAATAAGCTTGATTTTGAATCAATTGACTTGCAATTGGGTCTCATATCATGTGATAAAGACAATTTCACATGAAATGATGATCCATGAGTTATGCAATAACTCCCCGTCTCTGTTACTTCCACAGAAAGTGGCACAATTTCCCATGAAATGACGATCCATGAGTTATGCAATAACTCCCCGTCTCTGTTACTTCCACAGAAAGTGGCACAATTTCCCATGAAATAATGACCCATGAGTTATGCAATAACTCCCCATCTTTGTTACTTCCACAGAAAGTGGCATGAAATGATCCATGAGTTATGCAATAACTCCCCATCTTTGTTACTTCCACAGAAAGTGGCACAATTTCACATGAAATGACGATTCATGAGTTATGCAATAACTCCCCATCTTTGTTACTTCCACAGAAAGTAGCATGAAATGATCCATGAGTTATGCAATAACTCCCCATCTTTGTTACTTCCACAGAAAGTGGCATGAAATGATCCATGAGTTATGCAATAACTCCCCATCTTTGTTACTTCCACAGAAAGTGGCACAATTTCACATGAAATGACGATTCATGAGTTATGCAATAACTCCCCATCTTTGTTACTTCCACAGAAAGTGGCATGAAATGATCCATGAGTTATGCAATAACTCCCCATCTTTGTTACTTCCACAGAAAGTGGCATAAAATCACAATTTCACATGAAATGATACATGAGTTATGCAATAACTCCATATCTTTGTTGTTTCCACTGAAAGTGGCATGAAATCATAATTTGATGAGTCATGAGTTATGAAATAACTCACCACATTTGTTATCCCCAGTGAGACTGGCATGAAATGCCCTTGGTTTTGAATTGATGGACATTCAATTCACCAATAATTCACATAAAATGATGATTTATGAGTTATGAAATAACTCGTTTTGAGAATGCCAATGAGATTGGTAGGGTACCTTGTGATGCACTAGTGCAACTAGCTTTGCATCATGAGAAGACCATGTGGATATCACTAATGCAATTAGTGCATGGTAAAGGCATTTGCATGAGCGCACCAACGAATGTTGGCATGCATAGAAATGCATTCAATTATCTGCTTCGATGAAATCGTTGCAAGCTTGGATATGACGAAGTCTATCCTGCTGGTTCCCTTTGAGTTTGCTGGTATTAATGGGATTAATCTATCATACAAAATGCGTTGTTATATCACTAATGCAATTAGTGCATGGCAAAGGCATTTGCATGAGCGCACCAACGAAGTTGGCATGCATAGAAATGCAATTAATTTGTTGCTTCGATGAAATCGTCGCATGCTTGGTCTATCCTTCTGGTTCCATTTGAGTTTGTTGGTATTAATGAGATTAATCCATCAAACAAAAATGGGTTGTTCTTTGATCATTGGCTCGCAAGTGAAACTTGTTCACCAATGAGGGGCTTCTGTCACACCCCATTTTTGTCACCTTAGCTAGGACATAACATTTCATGTAGGATTTTGAGTCCTTTTTGAGTCTAGTCTTTTGCATTGAGTTTCTATAGCATTGAATATCATGTGTATGAATTTTGAAGTGATTTGGAGTTCATTTCGATGGTCAATAAGAACTTTTGCGACTTGAAGGGCATAATCGTCTTTTAAGCCGTATATTTTCCATTTGACCTTGGAATGAATCCCGAGTCATCCCATCAAGTTCATATGGTTATATAGAGTCCATATATAGGTTCAATTTCATGAATTAATGGTTTAAGATCAATTCGGCTCGTAATGGTTCGGGTTGGCTAAAAGACCCTTTCTTGGTTTGCTCAAATTGACTCATAAGACCCAACCAATTTTCTCTCAATTAACTTCAATTGGGCTTTATTTATGTCCTAAACATGTTTAGAAAGATCGATTTTCGATTGGGAAAGCATTCGGTTCGACCTCGTGTACAAACCCAGCTTAGCGACGGTGAAGCACCATGGTTAACCACCTTTGTAAAACCCAACCATGCACTCATGGTTGAGGATTTTTGTCCTAAAATGCTTAAAAATGTGTTCCCCTTCGAAACACGGTCGTTTTGGCTTTTATTTCGTCAAAATCAGACTTAATTTGAAGATTTTAGGACTTCTGAAGCAAGTGGAAGTCAAAACTGAAGCGGAAATAGGAGGGCCTCGGGTAACCGTCCGGGGCTGGACGGTCAGCCGTCTAGGCCCAGACGGCTAACCGTCCAGGCCTAGTTGGTCACCCGAGGAGTCCTTCTTTAACTCAAATTCTGACTCTATCTTCCCTCTTTTGACGGTTTCCTCCGCCAAAACAACTTGTCTGAGCCTAGGAGTGTGTAGGTTTGAGTTGTTTGAGCACCAAGAGAGTATCTAATAGCCCTAGGATCATTATTTAGTGAATTAATCCTAGCCATTGGTTTAGGGGGTCAGTTCTCTATATAAAGGACATGATATTCAGCACATATGGGGAGGTTAATTGCACTTTACACTTAGAGAGAGAGAGAGCTACGAGTTTGGAGAGCTAGAAGGACTTCAAGAGGAGGCTCTTCAACCCCAAGCAAGCAAGGAAGCAAGAGGTTTGAAGACAAGGAAGAGTCTACAAGAGGTAAGCCTATCCCTTTAGTGCTGAATTAACATGAATTCTCTGCTTCTCTTGCTTCTCTTTCTCCTTCTTCTTCTATGGTAGTTCTAGTGCATGATATAGCTCCACATATTAGGTTAGTTCCATGTTTTTAGGATAGTATATGAATGATTTTAGGATAGTTTATGGCTTTATATGCTTGACAATCCCTGGTTTACCAAGGATTTGATAGCCTGATTCGCTCTATCTTCTTAAATCATGCATAGTTCACATGTTTAGGTTGCTGTGATTATTATCATGAATTGATGCTTCTGTTAGTTAGTATATGCTATATGATGATATTCATGATAATTTGAGCATGTCTTAGAGTCGTTCCATAGGTTTTAATGCATAGTTGTGAGATTAGGGTTTCGATAACCCTGAAATCGCACAAGTTTCATACAGCATACTTAGCTTAGCTTTGTGAGTTGTTGCTCATCATAGTCATTCTATATATGCTGCATATAGTTGAATCATGCTAGGTTTGCATTCATATAGTATATTTTATAGGGTTTTTGGAGATATTATCCTTTTCTAAGGATAATTATCCTTTTCGTTGAGTGAGGTTTTGCATGAGAGTCTTTTGTGATGTGTTTAAGCATGAAATCACTTCTATTGTGTTCTAGGGTATATATTTTACGTAGGATATGCTGATTGCACTTCCCCATAACGACTTTCTTACGTGAAATTATTCTAGGATAGTTTCGCTTAAGAAAGCTCGCCGTAAGGAGGCCTATTTTCATGTTTTACATAAAATGACATCTTTCTCATTAGAGTATGCTTTGTTATCATGTTTATTAATGTTATTGGAGTCTCTTATGCTTGTTAGTGTGTCTTTCATAGGTTTTTATGCATGTTAGTTAGGTCATTGCATGTAGGATTGAGTTAGAGTCCTTAGTTATTCATTATTCTTGTTGTTTGCATGATTAATGGATGATTTTAGGCTTTGTCAAGGTTCTGTCCAGATTAGGATATTGTTTTCTTTGCATGATTGTGTGCACTTGTAAGGGTGCAAACAGGTACAATGCTTGTCCTATTGCAAATAGGGCTGCTATGGTCTGAAATGGCTAATGCTAGGAGCTTGTGCGCTCAGGTAAGTAGGGTTTGAAGGTGCCCCAATTCACCTTTCTTTTCTTTCTTTTCTCTTCTCCCTCCTAGGGTTACTTCTTAATACAAGCTTATGGTAATTATCAAAGGTTTCCTTCAATATAAAATTCTGGTTTTTATCAAGGTTTTCCTCTTATGGAAGTTTTCTGTTTTGGATTAAATCAATATATTTTCAAATGAGGAAACCTAGGGTTATTACCATAGGTTTGTATTAGGTTGTAACCCTATTCTTTTCGAACTACGTGGACTTTGATCCATGTATTTCGCTGCATGGTACGTAGGCGCTCTTCGTGAGGCTCAAGTCCGTCCTAGGATCCAAGTATCCTAGGTTTTTCTTTTTTTTTTTTTTTTTTTTCTGTTTTGTTTGAGTGATTATGCATGGATGATTGGATAGAATATATGATATGCATGCTGCCTTGTGATGATATATGATGATATTTGAGTGAAAAAGATATTAAGTTAGCCCAATTAAATTAAGAGACCAACTCGGGCGATGTGGGTGCCTATGGGCTTTTGCCCAAAACCTTCCCACGTCGTAACTTAGCCCCCGAATCCAATTTTTTGGTTTCAAAGACTTTGCTTTTCCTTTAATGGAGTCATGTGGTTTTGAAAATAAAACATTTTTGTGGTTTTCCTCTTTTCCCTAAAAAATGAGGTGGCGACTCCCTTTTTGTTTGTTGTCTTTAAACCCCCATATATATTCTTGCCAAACCCTTGTGGGCTCCACGCTCTCCTTTTTTGTGGGTTCACAGCACGCCTAACACCTGAAACTCCACTTTGAACTCCGTGGGTCCTATGATTAAAGGTAAAATGACCACCCCAATTACTTTTCTGTAGGCATAATCATATGCCCTCACTGTCTGCCCAGATGGAGTGAAATCAGTGGGCCCCAAACCCAAAACAGTTGTAGTTCTCAACGAACATACATTCAGTGCTGAATTGTTATCAATTAAAACCGTGGGGACCCTCTTCCCCATGGTGTCAACAGTTATGTGTAAAGCTTGGGAGTGGCTTGGCCCACTTTTTGGTAAGTCAGCTTCTGTGAACACTATAGTGGAATTCTTCGGAGCAAGGTTTACTAGATTGACCAATCCTTTTGGAAACAAATTAACCAGAACCTGTATCTGGTTTAATAACTTCAGCACTGTCTATCTGTGTTTGTGAGAGGCCATAAGCAAGCCCCAGATAGTGATATTAGCATTGGTCTTCTTCAGCTGTCTAAGTACTTTATCTTCTTCTTCTTGCACATCAAGGCATCTATAGGCCTCTAACTCACCCCAATGGATTATCAGATTCCAAATTCAGAAGCTTAAAATAGCGGCCCCCTCTTGTCATGTGGTTTATTTCTTCATCACTAGCCCATATGTCATCAATCTCATTTGTGTCATCCATTAGGTCATCCCATTCAATCATGTCAATGTCCTCTATTTGTACTTCTTCAGGTATATCATCCCAACCCGTAGGAATTATATGTTCACTTGGCAACGGATCTGGATAAAGCATATAATAATCAAATTTCCCTTAAGGTTCTCCCAATAACCCCACTCAAGGGTCTCTTGCTTCATACCTTTCTTTCAACTGCTGCTGGATGGACTTTTTTTTAAAACAATAGGATCTTTTGGTCAATGAAGTCTTGGACAACTTTTTTCAACATAGCACAATCCTCGGTATCATGGGCGAGTATACAGTGGTATTGGCAATATTGATGGGGTGTTTGGGGTCTTGGTTTTGGGGAGAGAGGTATGATGAGGCCCTTGTTATGGCATTGGTGAAAAGCTTGGGTCAAGGACATAAGTAGTGGGGTGTATTGTCTTATGGGTAGGCGGGGTCGAGATGGGTCAGTTTCAATGGCATTTATGGAGTTGGGTGAATTATAAGAGGGAAGGGGATTTTGTGTGGCATTTGGTGGAGTTGGTGGTGAGATGATTTGTTTGTCAAGTAAGTCTTGGATCTCATGCTTGAGGCGATAGCAACGGTTGGTTAGGTGGCCTTTGGTTTGGTAGAACTTGCAGTATTCATTTTCATTGTAGTTCTTGGGCAAAGGGTTTGGTGGTGGTCTTAGGTCGAGTGGTTTCAAAAGGCCTCGGTTCTTTAGTTTCTCAAGCAGTATATGCAACTCGGTGAAATGGCGAGGTAGGTTGGCATCATTTAGGGAGATAGGTTGAATGGGTTGGGTTATTACATTGACCTCGGCATTGTTTTTCCCAGCAAAATTTGGCCTACGGTTCCTTTGGACTTCCTCTGTCTTAATTGACCCATCGGTAATAGCATCCTCAACCTAAGTACCTACCCCGATAAGAGCCTTGAAATTAGGGAAATAGTGAGCAAAGAGGTACTTGTGATACACTGGCAACAGGTTCTTAACCACTAACTGAATTTGATCCTTCTCATTCGGTCTATCTGCCATCCTTGAGGCCTTTTGCCTCCACCTCATAATGAAAGCGGAGAAAGTCTCATTAGCCCCTTGTTTTGTGGTTTCTAGGTCCCTTCGTGTGACATCCACCTCGATATTGTACTTGTAGTGCTCTGAGAACTCATTACATATATCCTCCCAAGTCCAGGTTCTATTCTCGTCCAACACTAGGAACCACTTTAAAGCTGACATGGCTAGGGTTTCATGGAACATTTGAGCCAAGAGTTCATCTGTCGCTCCTCGAGGGTGCATAGTCATACATATATCTTCAAATGGGTCTTAGGGCAGCCCGTTCCATTAAACTTTTCTAATTCTGGCATCTTGAATTGTAATAGGATACGAGCTTGATGAAACGAAGATAGGGTACGTACATCCACCATATCATCTATCCTACGGATTCTCTTTATAGTTCTTTCTAAAGCTTCTACCTTGTTAGCCAACACAGAATCTGTACCAGAAGTCTTCTCCTTACTTCCCCCTTCTAGGTTAACAACTTCGGGTGGTTCATTTCCCTTGGGCTTAGTGCCTCCTCTTCCATTGGTCTTAGTGCCTTCTTCGGATTGAGTCCCATCTTCAATGTTATCCCTTGGGGTACGACCATTGTTCTGTTCAGGTCCTGACATTTTCTGTTGGATATCCTGAGCCATTTTCAATGCCCTTTCGGATACATCGGTGGTGTAGTCAAGCTTAGTCATGATAGCCTTCAAACAAGTCTAAACATGAAAATCCCTTTCACTAGCTCCTTCATCAGCCACGTCTGATTGGTTGGTGGAATCAATACTCACTAAGCGCCCTTGCTGGTTGCGGATCCAAGCCAGTACGTTATCTTACTCCTCTATAAAAGGTAACAATCAATCTTTCAACCTAAAGGTATATCCTAAGTTTCCATATTTATCTCAATGATTCACACCATACATACTTAATTAGTTCCTTTCAATCCATTTACCTTTGCAAGGGCCATGAATGAGAGGTCCGTATTAAGGATATACGGTGCAAAGGTTCTCTATTAAGTTTCCATTAAGTACATCACAAACATGGTCATGATATCATTTCAAACAAGTATGGGTGCATAAGGGTGAACCAATAGTGCCCTACAAGTCTGTATACATGGACTAATGATAAGGGTAGGCTAGAGGTCCTTCACTTGCTTGAACTATCTTTATGCCTAACCACATGTGGCATCAAGAACACCGCATAGGTCTAGCAGTACGTGATTAGCTTATTTAATATACCCAAGGGTACTTGGCAAGAAAAGTTGATAGCTTTCACCCCAACACATAGAATCAGGAAAACCAAGGTTGAGGCTAGGCCCATCAGTGGCAAGGATACATCGAGGGACAATTGATCTTAACATACAAGAGTTTGTGCACATAATGCAATAAATGAAAGCACACAATCAAGCGGATGTAATGTGATTGATTTTAATTAACATAAGAAATTAATTTAGCCCAATCAAATTATACAGAGTCTAGCCCACAAATTCCTTAGTGGAGTCATCAAGCTAGTGGACTCATGAAAGTGGCCCACATAAATAAAAAAGGGAGTTGCCACCTCATTTTTTAAATGAAACAAGGAAAACCTTAAAATGTTTTATTTTCCAAAACAAGTGACTCCATGTTTAAAAATGGTAAGGCAAAAGATCTTTCGAAAACCAAAGATTGTGAATTTAGAGGCTAAGTTACGATATGGGAAGGTTCTAGGCAATGCCTATAGGCACCCATATCGCCTTAAATGGTCTCTTAATTTAATTGGGCTAAATCAAAGTCTTAAACACACACAAATCATTAATTATCATCACAAAACAGCATGGATATCATCCATTCATTCATCTATATAGGCAAGATAATAAAAGAGAAAAAATATAAAAGAAGAAAGGAAAGAAAACCTAGGATACTTAGTATCCTAGGGCGGACTTGAACCTCAAGGTGAGCGCCTACGTACCATATATAGAAATACATGGATCCAAGTCCACATAGTTCGAAGGGAATAGGGTTATAACCTAATAAAGGCCTATGGTAAACCCTAAGTTTCCTTATATGAATAAAAGAGTTTCCAAAGATAAATGATTCTCAAAAAATCTTTAGAAAATGTGGAATTTCAATAAAGATAGAAACTTTCATTTGAAAAAGAATTTTTCATAAAGGAAACTTTAGAGACTTACCATATTCCCCTATTAGGAAATAACCCTAGGAGAGAGAAAGTTTTAAGGAAAGAAAAAGTGAATTAGGGTACTTTCAAACCCTATTTACCTTAAGCAATAGCAACCTGCCAAAATAACCACCCTATTTCATAAGGTAATTACTTTATTTGCAACATTTCATCTTGCAAAAGCCAAAATAATCACCCCGCATTGGTGGGGTAATTGCACCTGTCATATCCCACTTTCTATGGGTTTGTACCTGTCAAGTACTTGCAATTTGTATGCAATATACATTAAAAATACCAACAAACCAAACTAGTTTCCAACCAAGCAATTATCATGCTAAAATATAGACAATCACATGCTCAAAATATGACATCAATGACAATAAACAAATCTGGACAGAATTGAAATAAAGTCTAAAATTACCCATAAGTCATGTGAATAACACGAATCATAAACTAATAAAAACCCTAATTCAGCCCTATATGCAATGACATGCAAAAAACCCTAAAATCAACTACCATGAATGCAAAAACCATCATGGTTATTCTATATGCTGTATATATACAGCAATTATGAAGAAAAATCAATAAAAATTCCTTAAGCTATAATGCTATATGCAACTTTCCTAAAACAAGGATGATAGAAACCCTAGAATCACTACTATGCTCTAAACCATATGAAATAACTCTAAATCAAGCAAAACTCATCATGAATGACATTCTAATCATGCATATCAACTAATAGAACTGTCAATACATGATAAAAATGCAAGCTTGAACATGAAATAGAGCTATTCTAAGCAAAAACTCAATTTCAGCATAATCGAAACCCTAAAATCCCAACTATGTATTAAATCACATGAAATAATCCTCTAGCATGCAAAACTACCCGGGAGCAACATTCCAATCATGCATATTAACTAATTAAAGGATCAACACATGAAAAAAATGCAAAATTGAACATAAAATATAGCTATTCTAAGCAAAAACTCTATTTCAGCACAATAGAACCCCTAGAATCATAAACTGTCATGCCCCAAAAATAGCTTTGCTAAAGCCTAGTGAGGTAGGTAACAGCTCAAAACCTTATCCATTCATTCTCCAAGTGACACCATGTTGACAAATATTACGTCACATAAATATAAATTTCATTATTACCTCATTTACTAAATTATAATTATTACAATGCATCATTGTTTGATATTAAATCACATATATCAACCTATCAAAACAAAACAACTATCAAGTCAGGAAAATATGCTCCTCTATTCATGTCTTCTCAATAGCTCACAAATTTCCAGATCTTGAAAAATAATTTTTAATCAAAGGGTGAGCAAATCACGACTCAGTGAGATAATTCATCCATAAACGCTTAACATTAGTATACAATAGCTCATTTTACATTTAACAGCATCTCTGTAACATCTCATACTTTAATGATGTTAATAGCATTTCTCAACATTTATGCCACTCAAGCATATAAAATTTGCACGTACCTATACCTCTGTTGCCTGCTGCAACCTGCAAAAACAATCATAGCATACATGTCTGCTCATACAGGATATACTATCTACGATTATAGCACACACCTCTCATCATATGTGTATGCTACCCAACTGGCCTCTTGCCCTAAAATATAGAATAGCATATTAGTGCACTAACTGCAGGGCTTTCTCAACCCGGTCGTCTCATCTCAACATCTCAATATTTCAATCTCAGTTACAAATATAAGCAACTTCACACAAACATGTCACAAAATAGATTTATACGTGCTTGTTTCTCATCTCAACATTTTAATCTCAATCACAAGTACAAGCATTCAACTTCACATAAACAGATCACTGAATAACTTTATACATGTTTGTACATGCATTAATAATCATATCGCTCAACATATGGATGCTAATATCATGCACGTATACTAATTAATCTCAATAATATTTTAATATCCAATTATGAATATGAATATTCATGCTTATGCATTATCATTCATATTATGCTCTACTACCATTAACACTTTTAATCAAACTACTGAACATAAATCTTAAAGCCAAATATTCAGTTTGGGGAAATTTTAGAATTTTTCATAAGTTCAGGGGCTATATTGCAAATATAGAAATATGAGGACTATGATGACATCATAAAAATATTAATAAAAAATCCCTGAAGTGTTCTACTTCTCATAGAAATTGCATAGGTTCAAACAAAACTCAATTTGGAATCCATTCAAGCTATTTTTAGTAAGTAGGGGTAAAATGGTCATTTTACACGTGAATTAAATAATACCCAAAATTAAAACATTCATTTTACCTCAAAAATACTCTCATGTAGATTTTGTTGATATGAATCTAATGGTTCAATTCGTAACTCAATCAGAATTCTATACACTTTGTTTGAGCTAGTCAAAGTTTGAAAACAAGCTACACAAAAGGGTTAAAGTCTTCTAATTTTTGAAACTCGTGTTATCATACTCATATGGGTACAAAATTATAAACATAAGTTTCTAGTAATTTTATAAGATTGTTAAAAATATTTTCAAAACCTAATGAGAGCCCCACATGGCCAATTGCACTAGGGTACACGTGGCCTATGGTGCACCCTGCCACACTCAATCACATACCCTTCTTCTTCCCCGCGCAAGGCCAAATTCTACTGCTGTTCATAGTTTTTTTTTAAGATTTTATCAAAACGTAAAAAATTCATAACTAATTCATTTCTTAACCTTTTTCGATGATTCGAAAGTCCATTTTGCTTAGTTTTTCATGTAGAATATTATAAAAATGTCAAAAAAAATAAAATGAGTTATGAATTCGTACAATTTTTCATATTTGTGTTTCAAGTTGTCCAATTTATTTCTTACAACCTACAAAATATTAAAGGCTAAGATTTATACAGAATCTTCTCTATAGTATCATAAAACTATGGTAAAAATTTCATAAAGTTTTATTTACAGTGCATAGAGAACCAATCAAACAAAGTGTGAGAGAAGCCATTGATGCTTCTTTGAAGCTCCAAAAATTATCCAAACATCAACCAATCCTCATGAAACTTTTAGAACCTATCCTATATCATTCAAAATGAAAAATCTCACCTCAGATTTATAGAAAAATGCTTTGAAACTTTCTTGGTTTGAGCTCCCTTCTTTCTTTCTCTCTATTTCTCTCTTTTGTTACACTCTCTTAGCAGCTCATATAGCATGAAAATGGGCTGAATATTAGCCCTTTTATACCCCCTCAAGTCAAAGGAAGTCTCCTCTCATTAATTTATGAAGATTCCTCCTTATTCCTTTGTCCCCAAGCAAGCCATTTTCTTTTTCTACAAGCAAACGTGGCTGATTTGTTTGTTTTGTTTTGTTTTGTTTTTCTTTTTCAGCCATTCATAGAATTTTGTCACCTATCCCTCCCCATGTAAGCAATGACCTCATCTTAAGGCTTAATTACATCATTAATCCTTATTATAATAAGTTAGTAATTTTTTTTTTGTTATATATATCCTAAAGTTTTAGTGATTAAATAATGATAAATTTTAATAGAATTATAATAATGATAACAACAATAATAAAAATAATAATAATCACAATAATCAATTGATAATTAGGGTGGCAAATGTTTAGGTTATCACATAAACACACATAAAATCACATGGAATAACACTATGACATGCATAACTAACCATGAATGACATTTTTATCACATATATTAACTAATAGAAGTATCAACATATGATAAAAATCCAAACTTGAACATGAAATAATGCTATTCTAAGCATAAAACCTAATTTCAATAGAAAAGAAAGAGGTATACTTATGGTGGAGCCTACTTACTGCTATAGAACTCTCTTCTCCTCTTGTGAACAAGTTGAAAAGCTCTCCTTCAAGCCTCCATGCAAAGCTCCAGCTCTCCTTGAAACTCTATCTCTCTATCTCTCACTCAGATTTAGGTTAAATGCCTTAAGGATGGCTGTAATTGCCTCTAGGTGCTTCTCCTAGTGCTGAAGTATAGAGGGGTATTTATAGGGTTTGAGGGGAATCCATCAATGGTTGGGATTAAAACCCTAAATATTGATCCAAGGGTCATTGGAGACTCTCTTGGGGCTCAAGTAGCTCAATTAGGGTTAAAAATAAGGTGGAATGGCCGCTGGAGGCAAAATAGTTTGAAAAAATAGGAAGGAGTCCCTGCTTCAGTACACAAAAAAGGAAAGAGGCTCAGGTGACCACCTGTGGCTGGGCGGCTATCAGCCTGGGCCCAGGCGGCTAGCCGCCCAGGCCTGGGTGGTCACCCGAGGCCTTGTCAACTTTTGTCTATTATGAGCCTTTTCAGCTTCCAAATGTGTTTCAGGGCCCAAATCAACTCCGATTTTGACGAAACAAAAGCCAAAACAACCATGTTTCGAAGGGGAATATGATTTGAGTCACTTTAGGGCAAAAAACCCTAGCCATGGCTGCATGGTTAGATTTTACAAAGACGGTTAACCGCTATACACCACCGTCGCTAAGCTTAGGTATGCATACAGGGTTGCACCGGATGTCTTCCAATTCAAAATTCAACCTTCCTAAACACATTTAGGGATGAAATTGAGACTAATTAAAGTCAAATTAGTGGGAATTGAGTGAAAATCATGAGCCGATTTAAGCTAACCCGAAGTGGGTCTCTTAACCAATTTGAACCATATTAAGCCATTCTAATCCCGAACCATCAATTCATTAAATTGAAGCCATAAATACCTCAAATGCATCCATATGAACTCCAATTGACAACTCAGAGATCATTTCAATGTCAAACGGAAAGTTTGTGACCTAAAAGACGATTATGCCCCTCAAGTCGCAAAAGTTCTTATTAACCCTCAAGATCAACTCCAAATCGAACCAAAATTTATACACATTATTCTTAAGACCCTAGAAACTCAATGCAAAAGACTAGACTAAAAAAGGAAACAAAAAGACACATAAAATGACATACCCTAGCTAATGTGGCAAAAATGGGGTGTGACAATATGCAAACATGCTTTGAAGATACTTGAGAGATAATGAACATTACGGAACTCCCCACCTTATATGTACGTAAAAGGTGGACAAGCGATGCGAGATCTACTGATATGCAAGATATGCAGGGGCAACAATAATGTAGATCTGAAGTTGGCAGAAGCCTCACGATATAGGATCTTGATGACGTAAAAGGTGGACAAGCCTTACGATATAGGATCTGAAGGTGGACAAGCGATGTGAAACTGCATTTACATGCGTTCTCTAAACCCAATCCAAGTTGCAAAAAATGCTTGAAGAGGTAATACATGTACACATATATGGGAACCAATAGGACACTAGAAATCAACTAAGGGGAATCGAGTTCTATTCCACTTTCAAGCGGGTTTCACCTTATTTTTAGGGTACAAGGAAACCACCAAAAGATTTTTTTTTTACAAAAACAAATTTGACTCCATATAATGGAAAATAGGCAAGTCTTGAACCAAAAACAAGGATTCGAGGGCTAGGTTATAAAATGGGAAGGTTCTGAGCCACGGCTTGTAGGCACCCATTTCACCCAATAAATCGGTCTCATTTATTGATTTGGCTTAATTAATTTCAACAATGCAATATAGCTAAAAATTACGAAAATTAAAAGATAAAATCTAAGCTAAGTTGGACTTGGGCTTAAGTGAGCGGTCTACGTACTTCTGACGAAGATTAAAGTCCATGTAGTTCGAACAACCATGCTAGGGGAAGAGTTTCACTCCTCGTAGGACTCTATTAGAATCCAATCCATAATTAAACACTTGCTTTTGAAAAACAACTTACTTCGAAAGAAATGATTTGAAAACTTGTTTGATTTATGATCAAAACCCTAATATAATCCTATAAATAATAAAACTCATAGGAAGATGCATCATCACATAAACAACTACATCATGGCAATAGAGTTTGGGGATTATACTTGACAAAACTGAGGCAGAGTTATATTTGCAACCCCAAGGTTTTGAAGTTGAAAACAAGTAGAGCTTCGACGCTTTCAAGCTTTAAGATGGCCTCAGGGGAGGGAGTCGGAAGTCGGACAAAGTTTCCGCGCTTTTAAGCTCTAGAATGAGTCGCAAGCTAGAAGGTACTGATAGGAATGTTCCCCACTAACTATTGAGCCCAAGCTCTTCTTAGAATGAGTCTCAAATGAGAGGAGACTAATAGGAACGTTCACCCCACACTCAAAAACTCAAGTTCTTTATTTGCTTAGGAAAACTCTACTAAGACTTGGTGGAGAATGAAGGAGGGTGTGAACCCTGGAAAGTGGCCCACATGATTGAAAAGAAAATAGGTTAAGTTTGAAAAGGAAAAGGAGTCGCCACCTTATTTTTTAAAGGAAACAAGGAAAACCCTAAAAAACAGTTTATTTTAAGAAAACAATTTGAATGACTCCATGTTTAATAAGGAAAGGCAAAAACAAGTCTTTTGGAAACCAAGGAAACTAAGGATTCGGAGGCTAAGTTATGACATGGGAAGGTTCTAGGGAAAGCCTATAGGCACCCATGTCACCCTTTCGGTCTCTCGGTTTATTTGGGCTAAATTAAAGTCTTTTCAACACACAAAATCAACATATATCATCACAAGATAGCATGCATACCATATATTCCATTCATCCATTTTATCCATGCATAATCAAACAAAGAAAACAAAACAAAAAAGAAAAAAGAAAAGAAAAGAGAAGAGAAAACTAGGATACTTGGATCCTAGAACGGACTTCAGCCTCAAATCGAGTGCGTACGTACCATGCAACGAAATACATGGATCAAAGTCCACGTTGTTCGATCTAAAATTAGGGTTAAATCCTAATATAAACCTATGGTAAAAACCGTAGGTTTCCTTATTTGAAAGATAGAAAATATGATATTTAAACCAAGTTTGAAATAAAAGTAACTTCCACAAGATGGAAACTTTGAGAAAAAGGCAACTTTATTTTAACAAAGAAACCTCTAATAATTCACCATGGATTCATATTAAGAAGTAACCCTAAAAAGGGAGAAGGGAAAAGTTAAGGAAGAAAGAAGTGAATTAGGCCACTTCCACACCCTACTTATCTTAGGCAATTACTCCAAGCAAATAGCAAGCTTAAGCAATGATAGCCCTATTTGCAATAAGGCAATTATCGCACCTGTTTGCACCCTTGCACGTGCTCAAAACAAGACAAAAAGAAGAACAAAGAAATCTGGACAAAATAGTATTAAAGCCTAAATTCATCCACTAATCATGCAAATAACATAAACAGTGAATAAAACTAAACCTTAATGCAATCATAACACTAAGACATGCACAAAAACCCTAAAATCCATTAACATGAATGCAAAAATATCATAATTATTCTATATGCAAGACATACATAATAACCATGAAGAAAAATCAACAAAGAAGCCTAAGTTAACATGCTATATGAAACTAACCTAAAATAAGGACAATAGTGTTAGGATTATGCCCTAGAGCCAATCATAGAGATGATTGTTTAGGGATTAGGAACAATCATTTGATTTCATTTATGTATGTCACATTTATTATTGATTTAATAAAAGGGCTTATTCTATTATGTTTATATGCATCATTTATATTTATATAATATGTCCATGGAGTTAGAGTTGAGAATATGGAATTACAAAGAGTTGTAATTTTGAGACTATAGATATATCTCTGTACTAAACTCCTAAAGCATTCCTAGTTGAAGGTTCACTATGATGGACAGTAATGAACCATAGGACTAGCACTTGTTAGGTTGACTCTATAGGAGGATAGCTAGTCTCAAGCTATTTGTGTGGAGACACTACAACCAACAAGTAGGTGCCTATTGCGAGAATAGGTACACTGAATGTGACCAAAGATATGAGATAAACTGAATGAAGTTTTATCCTGCCTGTCAATCAGTTTCTCATTGTTATAGTGGTACAAGTAATCCTTAGACCTGAGACACCATAGTTGCCTTATGCATGTAGCTTTAGAAGTTTGATAACACTAAGTGCAGATCCTATTCAGGGGTCTGCAAAGGTGTTCATTTGCCTTACTGCTATGTGTATGAAGGCATGTGAGTGATCAACGAGGGATCCATCACTCTCAGGAAAAAGAGAGAGAATGTCTCATATAGCATTCATAATATAACTCATTAAATCTATGACCATGGTAGGATGAATATAAAAAAGTTTCATGAGTTCATCAATAAGTTGATATTCATGATTGAGTATAAAGTAATTAAACTAGGAACTTGACAGACTTCCATGTCCTATTAGTTTAATTGGAGACATTGTGTTGAAGGAAGGATGCAATTGTAACCTATAAACTATAACAGAAGGGTTCTTTGTTAGATACTTATTCACCTCATTAAGGACAACACCATGAACCATATGCTAGGTGTTATTCATGGTTAGTAGAAGCCCTAATTGATATAAGTGAGTTATAATCAATTAGGGAATTGGAAGGAGTTCCAATTAGAACCCGAATGGAAAGAGTTCCATTGTGCACATCTTGTGCTATTCCTACTACTTGATGATGTGAACCCAATGGGTCACACACTGATCATGCAAGATGAGCTTTTAAGTCTATGAGAGAAAGGGTATGAGTGCATAAAGAATAGTTCTTTGAGGCCTTGTTTGTATTTGATGTAAACAATAGGGGTTATTGTGCAATTTAGGGAAATTGCACAAAACCCTAAAAGGGTTCTCCCCTAGGGCTGGCCCCTTTAGTGTGGCATATATAAGTCATACTTATGTGTGACATAGCATAGGCTTGCTTGCACACTCCCAACCCTAGCCATCCAAAGTGTTGGAGGCTTTCTTCTCTCTCTCTTTCTTCTCCACCTCTAGCAACAACAAGGAAGAAAAAGGAAAAGACTTGAAGCTCTAGCTAGGTGTAGATACCGTTGGAGGCAGCACACTTGGGCTGCTCATTCACCACTGTCTGAAATCAAAGCTTGGAGCAAAAAGGAGAAGACATAATCAACTATAAGTTCTAAACCCTCTCTTTGTAATTAGGGTTTTATTGTTTTGTATGAACCACAATCAGATTCATGGGTTGCATGGAATTGATAGGAAATTTTTGTTATTCAAGTTATTCCGCATTCTATTTCCTTCTAGTTCAATTCCTTACAGTGGTATCAGAGCCATGGTTGTGCTTCATACAAACATCATATGGGCTGGTATTTATGGTACAATTAATTGGACATTGGTGTTCTAATTAGTTTTAAGAAAACTAGGGTTTTATAAAACTGTTATGAACAGTTTTCATGATAGTCATGAAAAACCGTCATCTTGTTTTGCATGTCAAAATTTGAGTTCTCCTCCAAAATTTTCGTGCCATATATGGTTAGAAAGCTCTTCGAATCAGCTTTCAAACCCAACAAACGGTTCGTCGATCCGAGTTCTGTAGAGAAAGTTATGAATTGTTTACTATAGGCTGTCTGGAAAGACAGTTTTACGCGGGAATGAAACTCTAGGTTGTTCTTCATCTTCTTCTTATATTAATTTGATTTATATTAATCATATGATGATTATATACAATTATATATACTGTATATATAATTACTATATGTATTTGATACATTAAAAATCGAATTTAAAAGAAAAACAAGATTGAAGTTCTTGAAGAGGCTGAATCCGGGTTCTTGAAAAACCCAGGTTAGTTTTCTGGTTTTTGTTCATTCTCTTCCATCAAAATCATTATGAATGATCATAGATTTAATACATATATTGTATAGATGTTTATCATTGATGTTGGTATGAGTTTTGAATTAAAAACAATCAAAAAATTTGAGTTTTAAAATTTTCCAGCAAAGCAGTTTTCTGGGCAGCATGATACAGCCATGGTTATTGGCATGTATCTTCTTCATAGGAGCAAGGCAGGGCATGAAACCACCTCTATTAGAATCGTGGGATACTAGGGGATAAACCCCAAGTGGTGCGGCAGCCATTAGATGGCATCTTCTAGGGTTTTAGAACCCATTCTCTTCATTATCGTTTTGCTGAAATTTTCTGGATATTCTTCATAGATTTATTTGCAGCGGCTGTTTGGGCTTGATTTGATCAATTAAATCTCACCTATGGGGGTCGAAAATCATATGGAGATATGACTTGAGGGTTGCCAAAGCTTGGGCAGCCATGGTTGGATCGTGGCAGCCATGAAAGCTTCTTTGAAGCTTCATCTTCTTCAGCAGGCAGCAGCTAGGGTTTATGGAAACCCCCCCCAAATTCGACCTAGGGCTCTTGGCCCTTAATCACCACCTCTGTGATGATTGTCCCAGATGTAGGAGAGTGCCCCAAGGCCTGGCATAGGCTGGCAGCAGCCATGGGTGGATCGTGGCAGCCATGGAAGCTCCATGGCAGCCTCCTTCTATTTTCGGAAATTAGGGTTTTCTTAGGAAACCCTAATCCTATGTGTACTAGGGTTTTAGAAACCCTAATTACCCTCATCAATGTGTCCTATTAGGGTTCTAATTATGACATTAATGACCAGCCTTGGTCATTAATGAACCCGGTTCTAATTAAATGCATTAGGGTTTGAGTTTATGAAACCCTAACCCTAATACATTTAAAATTTGATTTCTCCCAAATTAAATTAATTCCGAAATTAATTATATAATTAATATTGATTAATTTTAAGATGTTTTAAATTGTTTAAAGCAATTTTGGAATAAATTTATTTTCTGGAATTTTTTATTTAAATAAAATTGTTTTATTTATTTAAGTTAATTCCTAATACTATAGTATTAGATACTAGTTAGTATTATTTAATTGTTTTAATTATTCTAATGATTTTGATTAATATGATTGATCAAAATTAGATGTTTTAAAGAGTTAAAACATGTTAGGATAGATTAAAATAATTTTGGGAAATTAAATGATTAAAAGGAGTTTTAATTCAATAATTGATTTCTAAATTAGGGTTTTAGAAATTCTAATTTTAGAAATTAATAAATGCCATTTATTTTGTTTTATTAAGTTGTTTCAATTATTCTAGTAATTTTGATTAATATGATTGATCAAAATACAATGTTTTAAAGAGTTAAAATCATACTAGAATAGATTAAAATAATCTTTGAAAATTATTGATTAAAAGGAGTTTTAATTCAATAATTGATTTCTAAATTAGGGTTTGGGAAATTCTAATTTTAGAAATTAATAAAACATTACCATTTTCATTATTTTAATTTTGGATATGATATTTTGAGGTCCCGTAATGAGATTAGGAAGCATTAATGAGATTAATGAAGTCCAATTAATAGAGTTACCATAATGCCCATATGTTTTAATTGCTTACAGTACTTTTATTTATGCAATATGATTGTATAATTGTGTGTGGATGATGATTATGGACTAAGCCCCCTTAAACCAATTGTGATTGGCCGTCTTATGGGTTGTGAAATATTTTTCAAAGGGTTGTAATTTATTTATGGTGATGTAATTTTTTAATTGGGGCTTGCATGCCACCTTTTTCTCCTTCACTATCTCTATCATTCTCTTATGTACCCCACATTCCCCTTATGTATCCCTTTCTTTAAATTATGTAAATGTTATGTAATCGAGAGCGCACTAAGGAGCATGGTGGACTCAAAAGAGCATAGTAGAGCCCAACAAGCCAATGGTGGAGACCATCAAGCTCATGGAGGAATTGGAGGACTTGAAAGCTTAGAGAAGACTTTCAAGAATGCATGCATGTTTCCATTGAATGTTTTACGATCACCTACACCTACAATAGACCTTGGATTCAATCTATTGGCTTGGATTGAATCTTCTTAAAGTCCATAATCATCATAGTGGGAGCTTTAATTTATGAGATAATTGTATTAGCTCCAATACCATAGTTTGGTATATGTTACCTATTCACTTAGGGACTAATATCAAAATATGGTACTTTTTATATGTTGATATATAATAGCATGCGATGTATGATTTATAATAGCATGAGATGTATGATTATAAATAGCATAATTTATATGTTTAAATTTTGATACATAGGATGCATGTTAATTTGATGAGACCCTTTAAAACCCCTCTTATTTAATATTAAGTTGAAAATGGAGAAGTCATTGGGAAATGAATTCTTCATTGCCTTCCATCTTTATAGGATCATCTAACGTCCCTTAATGTGGGTACCTGGCTGCAGACATGTAGGAGCTACCCATGTTAAAGACATTACTTGAAACTATCACATATGAGATATCATGGGGTGCCTAAACTGGTATATACCAAGAAACTAACATGTGAGGTATATATTTGGCGAAACATACCTGTGTGAATGATGGGTTTAACTTAACTAGGGAAGTATTCCAAAAAACTAACATGTGAAGTGTATGTTCCCTAGAGGCAAAATGATTGGAACTTACTTATGAAGCAATAGACAAAGAGTTGTCTTCTTATTGTGGGTTAGAAGTCAAGAAACTAACATGTGAGGCTTCTAGGTCACAGTGGGACCCCAATCTCCATTAGGAATGAGATTCCCGAATTCCATTAGAGGGTGTATGGAATTTGATAAAATAGTGGGAGGTACCATATGATTAAAGACCCTAATCATTATGGATAAAAATGAAATATAATTCTTTGTTTATGTAGATTACCTAATTACTCACCTCAAAACCCCTATTTCCTAATATAGGATATTGATAGTTTGATTAAACCCGATTTCTTTGATTGACTTAGGAAATTGAGAATTGTTCTCAATTTCAAAAGATTGTTTATATGCTATTAGGCCTTTTATTAAAGGCCCTCCATAAAACATCCTAAGAAGAAAAAGACACTATGCGCAATTGGCATCTTGTTGCCATGCTATATGATAGTATTGATGACTAATGAGCTTCAGAAGCAAAATTATTCAATGCAAGTGCCTTTGATGTCCTACATCACATACAAAGGTTGTATTATGAGTGAAATAATACTATAAAGTATAGTACTTGTAAAGGACTTCTTCTGGACTAGGATGTAATAAAAGTTGTTTATTAATAATCATTCTTTTGAAAAATGATTAATCACATAGAATAGCTTGAGAAGCTAGATGTGATTTAAAATGGAAGCATAGAGGAAAGCAAGTCTTGAAAAGTCAAAAACAAAGAAATATAATTATTTTGTAGTAAATATAAGGTATAGTAAAGGGAACTTGATAAAGTATCAGTCTTCCTAGAAGAACCAAACTTTTGAAGTTTTGGTTCATGCTCTAAACTAAATTGTTGGTTAGTTCTGCTTCTTGGTTTTTGGATTCTAGTATAATCTAAATCGAAGCAGAAAGTTAAGTAGATAATAAGTTACCTTTAAAAATTTTAATAGAGCAAGAGTTGCTAGATTAATTTTGGGAACTTATTTCTTAACTACGTCATTTAAGACATTCTAGAAATTTAATTTCCGAATTTAAATGACTAATTAGAGCGAATGCAACGTATTCCGAGAATACAAGAGATGTAGAGACTCTCATTTAAATGTAACGATTATGACTTGGTTATGAGATGACCAAACTCATCTTTTACTTGGTGAAGTAAATGAGTTACATTTATAATTTGACTATACATTGTGATGTATATAGTCATGTAGAGCATGCATTCAATTATAGTAGACTCATCTTAGAATACCATAGCTCAATGGTGAATCTAAGAGAACAAATTAAACCCTATTAAGATATGGTTTGATCCATGATGAGTTTTACTAATGTATCCATCTAGGATATACCTTAAAATTGCTACATATTGATAATTTAGGGTTCACTCCAGTTTTGTCCCAATTATATCAGATATGATATGGGAAGAAACCCAACTTAAAGAAGTTAAGGCTTGGGCTTGTGCTACGTTTGTCTAGAAACATAATGTAGACAATCTAGAAATAAGGTCAAGTAAGTGTTGAATTGTGGTATATCCTAAAAGTGGTTGGGATAGTATTTCTATTACTCTAATGAACAAAAGTTGTCCATTAGGATGATTGCTGGATTTTCTTGAGAAAGAGTTCATTCAAGAAAGACGCAAAAGTAGATAGAATTTACAGAATTGTTTGTAAAGCCACAAACCAACAAAGATCCAACCCTTTCCCCTATTGAGGCAAAACCTTTAATTACACCACATTCTTTTCATAGATCAAATTGGATATTTCTTTAAATAAAGAGAGATATTGTATCTCCATTAGAATGTGAAAGAATTGTTCTTTGGTGATAAAGATCACCAAGATAATCCTATTGACTATGATTAGGTGATGTTTGACATCAACTTGAGAAATGACTAAAAGTCATTAAATCCAATATAGACAGGTAGAGACCTAAAAGGCTTGGCTATTTAAGAATGTTTTCAACATAGGCAAAAAGTTGTCTATAAAGAAACTTGTTTGATAATAGTTATGCTGAAATCCATTTGGATCTTGTTATCTATAAACACACATTTTGAATATGAGATATGTCAAAAAGGATATAAAGATGTTATATCAAACGGTGAAAAACCATAAAAGTGTGTAAGTTATAGAAGTCTATTAATAGACTACAAGGTTCTCATAATTAGAACATCTATAAAGTTGAAGTAATCAAATTGTTTGATTTCTCTCATTGTATAGATGGACCATGAGTGTATAAAAGGTTAGTGGGAGTGTGATCGTTTTTCTTTATCCTAAGTATAGATGACATCCTAATTATTATGAATGATATATGAATGACATCCTAATCGTTTTGGTTTTTGGAGAAAAACTAATTCATGAAAGATTTGGCAGAAGCATCCAACAAGATCTATAGAGATAGATCATATAGATTGCTAAGTATCTCCAAATCATCAAACATAGTTGAAATGTTGAAGGAGTTCAACATGGAGAATTCTAAGGGAGGTCTGATTTACTTCAGATAAGAATTCATTATTCAAGGGCATGTGCCCTAGGATAACACAAGTAAGGTTCTTAAAATGTTAAGAAGCCTTATTCTACACTATGTATTGAACCTGATATCTATTATGTTGTAATTGTTACAAATAGTTATCAGTCAATTCAAATTTGGAATATTGGATTGTATATGGAAATTGTAAACTCATAGTAGATGGGTATATGGATTTGGATATAATCCATATGGGGTATATTTTATATTCACTTTAGTTGGTGAAATACTTAATGGAAGAACTGTATGAAAGATACAGTGGATTCCATTATTGAGGGTGAATTAATTGTCGCATTAGTCTAGGAGACTGTTTGGATCTATAAGTTCATTTAGAACTTAGAGTTGTTCCTTCCATTGAGTTGCCCACACCTTGTTTTGTGACAACAATGGGTCTATAGCTCAAGTATAGGAATTACGGTCTCATCAAAAGTCCAAACTCATAGAGTGACAATTCCAAGTGATTAGAGGAATCATTGGAAGAGGTAATAGATACAATACAAAAGATATTATCTACATAAGTTTTTGTAGACCTACTGACTAAAGCTTTAAAACATAATTGGTTATGTCTAAGACCAACATCTTAAGAAGATAAGTATGCGATACATGGTCGATTGGCTTCAGTGCAAGTGGGAGATTGTTAGGATTATGCCCTAGAGCCAATCATAGAGATGATTGTTTAGGGATTAGGAACAATCATTTGATTTCATTTATGTATGTCACATTTATTATTGATTTAATAAAAGGGCTTATTCTATTATGTTTATATGCATCATTTATATTTACATAATATGTCCATGGAGTTAGAGTTGAGAATATGGAAATACAAAGAGTTGTAATTTTGAGACTATAGATATATCTCTGTACTAAACTCCTAAAGCATTCCTAGTTGAAGGTTCACTATGATGGACAGTAATGAACCATAGGACTAGCACTTGTTAGGTTGACTCTATAGGAGGATAGCTAGTCTCAAGCTATTTGTGTGGAGACACTACAACCAACAAGTGGGTGCCTATTGCGAGAATAGGTACACTGAATGTGACCAAAGATATGAGATAAACTGAATGGAGTTTTATCCTGCCTGTCAATCAGTTTCTCATTGTTATAGTGGTACAAGTAATCCTTAGACCTGAGACACTATAGTTGCCTTATGCATGTAGCTTTAGAAGTTTGATAACACTAAGTGCAGATCCTATTCAGGGGTCTGCAAAGGTGTTCATTTGCCTTACTGCTATGTGTATGAAGGCATGTGAGTGATCAACAAGGGATCTATCACTCTCAGGAAAAAGGGAGAGAATGTCTCATATAGCATTCATAATATAACTCATTAAATCCATGGCCATGGTAGGATAAATATGAAAAGAGTTTCATGAGTTCATCAATGAGTTGATATTCATGATTGAGTATAAAGTAATTAAACTAGGGACTTGACAGACTTCCATGTCCTATTAGTTTAATTGGAGACATTGTGTTGAAGGAAGGATGCAATTGTAACCTATAAACTATAACAGAAAGGTTCTTTGTTAGATACTTATTCACCTCATTAAGGACAACACCATGAACCATATGCTAGGTGTTATTCATGGTTAGTAGAAGCCCTAATTGATATAAGTGAGTTATAATTAATTAGGGAATTGGAAGGAGTTCCAATTAGACCCTGAATGGAAAGAGTTCCATTGTGCACACCTTGTGCTATTCCTACTACTTGATGATGTGAACCCAATGGGTCACACATTGATCATGCAAGATGAGCTTTTAAGTCTATGAGAGAAAGGGTATGAGTGCATAAAGAATAGTTCTTTGAGGCCTTGTTTGTATTTGATGTAAACAATAGGGGTTATTGTGCAATTTAGGGAAATTGCACAAAACGCTAAAAGGGTTCTCCCCTAGGGCCGACCCCTTTAGTGTGGCATATATAAGTCATACTTATGTGTGACATGGCATAGGCTTGCTTGCACACTCCCAACCCTAGCCGTCCAAAGTGTTGGAGGTTTTCTTCTCTCTCTCTTTCTTCTCCACCTCTAGCAACAACAAGGAAGAAAAAGGAAAAGACTTGAAGCTCTAGCTAGGTGTGGATACCATTAGAGGCAACACACTTGGGCTGCTCATTCAACGCTGTCTGGAATCAAAGCTTAGAGCAAAAAGGAGAAGACATAATCAACTGTAAGTTCTAAACCCTCTCTTTGTAATTAGGGTTTTATTGTTTTGTATGAACCATAATCAGATTCATGGGTTGCATGGAATTGATAGGAAATTTTTGTTATTCAAGTTATTCCGCATTCTATTTCCTTCTAGTTCAATTCCTTACAAATAGGAACCCTAAACTCACAATCATGCTTAAAAACCTATAGAATAGCTCTAAAGCATGCATAACTCATGATCAAGAGTTTAAACCATGTATATTAACTAACTAAAGCTATAACACATGATAAAAAAAAAAAAAAAAACTCAACTTTAGCTTGCAATAGTCCTATTCTACAAGAAACCCTAATTTAAACTTGAATAAAAGGGAGTTTTACCTTAGGAAGAGCTTCCTTGCTGCTGTAGAGACTCTCTTCTTGACTTGTGGATGACTTGAACCAATGTTCTTCAAGGCTACAGCAGAAGCTCCAACTCTCCTTTAGCTTTCTCTTTCTTATTCTCTCTCAAACACTCAAGTTTAATGAATAAGTGGCCTCTAATTGCCTCCCCTTGTGCTGAAGCATAGGGGGCTATTTATAGAGTTTAATTAGGACAAATCAATGGCTAGGATTAAATCCATAAAAATTAATCTAAGGGTTATTAGAGACTCCCTTGGTGCTTAAGAAACTCAAAAGTTACCAAAAACTAGAAAAAAAGTCGTCCAAAAGAGTCCAAGTATGTCAAAATTGAGGAAAATCCGCTTCAACAAGGAATTTGCAAGAAAATAGGAAAGTGGCCTCGGGTGACCACCAGGCCTTAGGTGGTCACCCGAGCCCACTTCAGTTTTTTGACTTTTTTGGATTATGTTACCTTTTAGGAGTGTTTTAGGGTCAAATTAACTCTGATTTTGATGAAATAAAAGCCAAAACGATCGTGTTTTGATGATAAATACATTTTTAAACATTTTAGGATGAAAACCACTAACCATGGGGGCATGGTTAGGTTTGACAAAGGCAATTAACCGCTACGCTCTACCTTTGCAAAGCATAGGTATGCACATGGGATTGAACCAAATGTTTTCTAAACCAAAATTAAACTTCCTAAAACACTTTTAGGGATAAAATGATGACTAATTAAAGTCAATTTAAGGAAAATTGATTGGTAATTGTGAGTTGAATTGATCCAACCCAAAGGGGTCAATTAACCAACTTGAACCATATTGAGCCATTTTAACCCTAAGGCATTGATTCATCAAATTGAACCTAGAAATACCTCATATGCATCAATATGAACCTCAATTGACAATTTGGACATCATTTCAAGGTCAAATGAAAAAGTTGTGACTTAAAAGACGATTATGCCCCTCAAATCACAAAAGTTCTTATTATCCCTCAAGATCAACTCCAAATTGAACCAAAATTCATATCCATTGTCCTTGTGACTTTAGAAAACTAATGCAAGTAACTAAACTCAAAAACAAAACAAAAACATGCATGGAATGACAATCCCTAGTAAGGTGGTGCAAAAATGGGGTGTAACAGAGGGGAGGACCCCTATTTATAGCTGAGGATGAATAGAATGAGTGGCTAGGATTGGATCTAGCTAGGGATGATCCAAGGGCTCTAAATCACTCTTAAGAGTTGATTTCTATCTCAAACTCTTAAAAAATTTGGAGAAAATCCAAGTTAAATCAAGAGAAAGAGTCTAAAGAGGTAGTGATTGAGTAAAACTCCGTCATAGACCAGCTTGGGCACCCTTGGTGGCCGTTTGGGCTTCCCTAGGTGGCCAAATGGCTACTAGGGGCTGATTTGGTGCTTTTTTGCTTCCTTTTGTTCATTCTTATCCACTAAGGCTATGTATTGGGTTCATTTCAAGTCTAAATTCATTCATTTTGGATTTAAAACAATCGTGGCTCAATTCTCTACTTTAAATCTTATTAAAACACTCCTAATTGATCCACACTTGGTCAATTAATCAAGGGTTAAACCCATATGGCTCATAGAGGTCAATTAAGGTTCACCGGGGCAACATTAGGGTTTAAACCCTAATGGAGTCCTATTTGCAATCAAACTCTTCCAAAAATGATTCCAAGCATTAATACACCTTAATTAAGACTCAATTAATGTTAATGAAGCATTAATTTGGCCCAATTGGATCAAACTAGGAAGCAATTATAAGAAAGACCGATGAACGGAATCAAACCGAGCCTACTTTGGACCATCCTTAAGCAAATCATCTCCAAACTTAACCAAACTTTAAACCAAGCCTACAAATGACATCCTAAGGATATTGGGATCATCTCGGGATGAATTTTGTGGGAATTGGATATCGAACAAGAGCTATGCAAGTGAAATGACATAAATGCCCTCTAAATTGTAAAAGTTCTTATTAGCTATCAAGACTTAACCAAATTGAAACCCAGAAGATACCATGGATTATTTAGGATGTATAGAGTCTAACTAAAAAGATTAGTGCCAAAATGATGCAAAAACCTATATGTGATAATGTTCCTAAGGTGGAAAGGTGTGGAATTAGAGGATGAAAATGAAGTGTCTATAGAGAGTATAGATTAATGAAAAAGCAAGATCCCTTTTTTTTTGGGGGGGGGGGGGGGGGGGAGGGGAGAGAGAGCCTAGAGGGTTGTGGAGAAAAAAATTGATAAGAAGAAACGGTTGGAAAAAAAGTCAGCCTCCTCCAAGGTAACATGATGTCTCATTTTATTGCATTTTTGTGTTCATTAGTAAGGTATAAGTTATTGATTTAAGCTTATAATTTTTATTTTTTAAAATTGTACAGTCTAATCATAATTCTATGGAACAGAATGTACATGTTCCCCTACCACCGCAACCAACTCAGCTATCGCAGGTGATATTTTTATAGGATAACCATATACATAAAGATTATATTTTTTGCACCTTCTTTTTGTTCATTAGTAAGGTATAAGTTATTAATTTAAGCTTCTTTTTTTTTTTTTTTTTAATTGTACAGGCTGCTCATAGTTCTATGGAACATAATGTATATGTTCCCTTACCACAAGGACCAACTCAGCTATTGCAGGTGGTATTTTTATATGATAACCATGTACATATAGATTATATTTTTTGCACCTCCTTTTTGTTCGTTAGGAAGGTACTAGTTTTTTATTTAATCTTGGAAAACAATTTTAAATTCTTTTTTATGGTTTTATTGTGTAGGCTCATAGTTCTATGCAATAGAATGTATATAGATGGTATCTGTTGCATTTTCTTTTTGAGGTATGTAGATTCATATTTTTACTTTTGTGTACAGGTGGAGGTTGATGGGTTAGGTCCACTGATGCATTCGATGTCCTACAATACTCCACCATTTCATGGATTCTAAGCATTGCTTGCACAATATTATGCTTGCTCGTTGATTGCATTACTGCACTCTTAGGGTTCAAATAGTATTGTTTCAAGTCATGTAAATATTCTTTTTATTAAAGAATTCCATGCATAATTTATTATCGCACATTGAAGCTTATACTTGCTCCCTAATAATTGTAGGCGTTTGACATGAACACACCGAGCACATGACACACTTCTCTCTTAATCGATGGCATTGGTGATGACTACCAAACACCTACATCAAGCTCTAGCACCGGTATAATTAGCACTTTGGAGATCATGGATATCTAGCGCATTTTGAAGCTTATAATGCTATTAGTTTTATATATTGTGTTATGTTTTGCTTTTATTGATACTTTTTGTTATACTAGTTTTTAGGCTTTAGTGATATTGTTTGGATATGCTCCAAATTGGGATAGGATGATACTGCATTGATACATTTTGTGAATGGGCAACATTATTTATATAATGTGTATTTTCTACAGGTTTCATAAGTCGATAACTTGGGATGTCCTTCTTTACATATGGGATTATGTCGAATCTTTCAAAAAATTTGAAAACAGTATTCTAACATTCAATGCATACCTTTATAATATTAATGGAGTTCTATTTAGCCCGAGGGTAATTCCTCTTGGTAGCTTTAACTTCAATATGAGTCAGACAGAATGCGTGGTTCTTTAGCGCTTTGGTATTGTTGTGTTTGGATAGCTTTAATGTGAATAGTGTTCCCTCAACTACTATTCCTTTTAAAAATCTAGGATACTTACTTATCTATATACTTCAAAATCCTATTTAGTATTTTTTAAACTTCAATACTTTTTTCCTTTCACAATCCACCAAAAATGCATGTTTTTAAATAGATGAGGGGAATTACCAAACATTGAGCACTTTCTTCAACTTGCAATTGAAGGGAGAAAAGGGGTTAGCCGTAATCGAAGGAATCCCACGTTCCAATTGGCAATCTAAAATCATTCTAAAAATTAAACGTACTCAATACTTTACACCAAAATTATAGCATATCATATAAATGCTCAAACATAGCCAAATTACAGAGTTTTAAAATAGGAGAAATTAGCAAGAAGTCCCCTTATATAGGACTTATAGAAGCGTAAGTCTATAAGAAAAACTTATGCAGCCATAAGTCCATTTTTAAGTGACATAGTGTTTTTATGAAAATCTTATGTGCATAAAGTCAATTATACCCTTAAGTTGTTATTTTTTATTTTCAAATTTTAAAATAGAATAACTTTCAATTTACATGTCGGTTTTTAATAAAATTTATATATTTGGAATATGTTCGTCAAGATCTTTGAAACAAGACCCATAATGAATATAAAATTATGAATTTAAAAAAAAAAATTACATTGAATATATATACTACTTCAAAATAGTTACATATATCAATTTTGTGTGAGTTTCAA
This sequence comes from Liquidambar formosana, assembly GCA_039720395.1. Lineage (NCBI taxonomy): Eukaryota > Viridiplantae > Streptophyta > Magnoliopsida > Saxifragales > Altingiaceae > Liquidambar > Liquidambar formosana. The sequence continues at coordinate 38,428,143 of CM077820.1, forward strand.
AATAGTTACTTCATAATTTTTAAAAAAATTATTACATATAACTGTTTTGTGTCGATTCAATTGCCCAGATCTATCAACTTGAAATTAATCCATGAAACCTAAATTAATCTAATCAAAAGGAAAAGAAAGGAAAAATAGATAAGGAGAAATAAAGCCCTTCTAATAGTTTAATCAATGATGTGAGTGGTTACAAAGGTGTTTTCAAAGTGTTTTCCATAGGGATCTTAAGGTTGGGACAAAACAAAGAAGAAAAAATTAGTTAGTGAGGTAAGATATTTGCAAAACCAGTAGTACATCTCCCAAAGCAACATTTATCCCTCCAGCCGCCCATCTCCCAAAGCAAAACCAGTGAGGGTTAGATTTTGTTTAGCACAATACCTTGGCCGGCGATGAAATGACTTGAGGATACAAAGACATGAAGGCAAGAACTACACGTTGGTTTGGCTTGAAGTTAGGATGGGTGGGTGTCACACCCCATTTTTGTCACCTTAGTTTGACGTCATCATTTCATGTAGGTTTTATTTTTGAGTTTAGTCTTTTGCATTGAGTTTCTATGGCATTAAATATCATGTGTATAAATTTTGAAGTGATTTGGAGTTCATTTCGATAGTTAATAAGAACTTTTGCGATTTTAAGGGCATAATCGTCTTTTAAGCCGTATATTTTCCATTTGACCTTGAAATGAATCTCGAGTCATTCCTTTGAGTTCATATGAGTACATAGAGTCTATATATAAGTTCAATTTCATGAATTAATGGTTTAAGATCAATTCGACTCATAGTGGTTCAGGTTGGCTAAAAGACCCTTTCTTGATTTGCTCAAATCGACTCATAAGACCCAACCAATTTTCTCTCATTTAACTTCAATTGGGCTTTATTTACATCCTAAGTGTGTTTAGAAAGATCGAATTTCGATTGGGAAAGCATTCGGTTCGACCTTGTGTACAAACCCAGCTTAGCGACGGTGAGGCACCATGGTTAACCACCTTTGTAAAACCTAACCATGCACCCATGGTTAAGGATTTTTGTCCTAAAAAGCTTAAAAATGTGTTCCCCTTCGAAACACGGTCGTTTTGGCTTTTATTTCGTCAAAATCGGATTTAATTTGACCCCCGAAACACTTCCAGAAGGCGAAAGAGTCTAATCGAGGAATGCTGATGGGAGCCCTTGGGTGACCATCTGGGGCCAGACGGTCACCCGAGGGAATCCATCTTTAAGTGGGATTCTGACTCTTCTCTCCCTCTTTTGACAGTTTCCTTCGCCATTACAACTTGTTTTCTCTTAGGAGTGTGTAAGTTTGAGTTGTTTGAGCACCAAGAGAGTCTCTAAGAGCCCTAGGATCATTATTTAATGAATTAATCTTAGCTATTGGTTTAGGAGGTCAGTTCTCTATATAAAGGACATGATGTTCAGCACATAGGGAGGCCACAAGTGCACTTTACACTTAGAGAGAGAGGGAGCTACGAGTTTGGAGAGCTAGAAGGACATCAAGAGAAGGCTTTTCTACCCTAAGCAAGCAAGAGAACAAGGACTTTGAAGGCAAGAGAGGTTCTACAAGAGGTAAACATCCTTTCAATTGCTGAACTTAAGCTTTTCTCCTTCTTCTTCTCCTTCTTCTTCTATGATAGTTCTTGTGCATGTAGTAGTGTTGGGAATCGAACAAGAGGGAAAAATTGAAGTGCGGAATATAAAAATTTTTCCTACGATTCCACAGCCCATGAATCTAACTATGCATAACACAAAATCAAACCCTAACTACAAAGAGGGTTAGAACACTTACAGAATTTATGTCTTCTCCTTTTTGCTCTAAGCTTTGATTCCGGACAGCGGTGAATAAGCAGCCCAAGTGTGCTGCCTCCAACGGTATCCACACCTAGCTAGAGCTTCAAGTCCTAATCTTCTTTTCCATGTTGTTGCTAAAGTAGGAGAAGAGAAGAGAGAGAGAGAGAGTGCTGGAAATTCTGGCCAGCCCTTAGGAAGTTCAACTTGTGATGATGTCACACATCATAGTGTGACTTATATAGTCCACACTAACGGGGCCGGCCCTAGGGGGAAACCCTATTAGGGTTTTATGCAATTTCTCTAAATTGCACAATAACCCCTATAAATTATATCAAATATAAATAGGCCTCAAAGAACTATTCTTTATGCACTCACACCCTTTCTCTCATAGACTTTAAAGCTCATCTTGCATGATCAGTGTGTGACCCATTGGGTTCACATCATCAAGTAGTAGGAATAGCACGAGGTGTGCACAATGGAACTCTTTCCATTTAGGGTCTAATTGGAACTCCTTCCAATTCCCTAATTGATTATAACTCACTTATATCAATTAGGGCTTCTACTAACCATAAGTAACACCTAGCATATGGCTCATGGTGTGGTCCTTAATGAGGTGAATAATCATTTACAAAGAACCCTTCTATTATAGTTTATAGGTTACAATTGCATCCTTCCTTTAACACAATGTCTCCAATTGAACTAATAGGACATCGAAGTCTGTCAAGTCCCTAGTTCAATTACTTTATACTCATTCATAGATATCAACTCATTGATGAACTCATGAAACTCTTTTCATATTCATCCTACCATGGCCATTGATTTAATGAGTTATATTATGAATGCTATATGAGACATTCTCTCTCTTTTTCCTGAGAGTGATGGATCCCTTGTTGATCACTCACATGCCTTCATACACATAGCAGTAGGGCCAATGAATACCTTTGCAAACCCCTGAATAGGATTTGCAGTTAGTGTTATCAAACTTCTAAAGCTACATTGTTAACACCCCATTTTGTACCGCCTAAATATTTCGAATCCACCCTTTTAAGCCCGGTGATGAAGGGTAGCCCAACTTGAAATGACTAACAAGTGATCCCCAAAGAACTGATGTGGTCGCAGCTGCAGCCTGGCCCAAATAAGCCCAGCCCATTCCTTTGTGCGTACGCACCTTTAATTCATGCGTACGCACCTTACATTTATGCGTACGCATGATAAATTTCCAGTATTCGAATTTTTCCCCCCATTTCCCCTGTTGCCTTATATGGATGGAGCCTACTGCACATCCAGCCTGTGACGGCTGAGAACCAGAGAAACCCTAGTTCCTTACCCCGAAACCCTAATTCTTCGCCTATAAAAAGACCACTTCCGCATCAAAGGGGAGGATCTTTTTTTGGGGCCACCACCATTTTGAAAGCTCCACAAAACCCTAAAGACTCTTAACCTAAAAGCTGAAAAGGCGGCGGCTGCGATTACGGAGGCTCAGGAAGGAAAGATTCTTGTTAGTGCATTCATCGGGATTCACCCAAACCTGAGGGTAACGTCTTTTATGATTCGGTTCTTTGAATGTTATAATAATCACTAATTATTCCTCCAAGCATATATTCCATCATGCGTATTTTCATTGAATGCCGTGATTTCAGATTTATTCAAGTGCTTTCAATCAAATGTTGCATGACCGGATCTACACTTTATATTATGTTCTAGCATGTTTAGCATCATTTAAATATGTCTTTGCATGATTAATCGGTGTAATGTTTAAAGTGCATGCATTCACGGTTAAATTTAGGGTGTAATAATGACATGATAGGATATCTGCATGCGATTAGGGTTCTGTAATTCGGAGTAAAATAGCATGTGCAATTTCAGCATGTTTTTTGTTATTTTCGAATCTGTCATGAAATGTGCGTACGTATAAATTAAAGGTGCGTACGCACCTTGTTTTTGTGCGTACGCATATCTATGATGCTGTGCTAACCCATTTTTGCAGGCAGTGACGAATCCTTCTCCTTTCTCTCCTTTCATAGCTACTGTTTATTCTGTCTGTTAATTTTTATCTTCTGTTTAGTTATTTATTTGCATATTTTTATTCACATAATGTCACCTTGTGTGCCATAGTCGCTTGATATATTTGTCGCATGAATAGGGTTAAACTCAATTAATATTTCTCATTAATTAAAGCCAACAAAATGCGTGTGGAGGCCGGATTTAGCCGGGCGTTGTCGGGTGCCTAACACCTTCCCAACAACGTACCTTAACTCCGAACCTTGATTCTTTGGGTAATGACGAGTGGGCCTCTTGCTAGGGGTCAATCGGTTCCCGGGGCCCAACCGGGTGGCGACTCCCTCTCCGCCCTAATCACACCCGTGGTTAGCGGCGTACTCCCGAGCCGGCGTGGTTCAGGACGCGGCGCTCACATTGGCGACTCTGCTGGGGAAACAGAGAGTTAGACTCCGAAGTATTTTGTTGGCTTTAATTAATAAGAAATTTTAATTGGGTGAAACCACAATTGCACACACGCACGACCTTGGTACCTCATTACCCCTCGATGGAAGTCTGATTAGAGACCCGGGATCCACTCGATCTTATGGGCAACTCGGCTCAGCACCATCAGCCCACGGCCTGTGCCACTAACCTGTGATAAGTTAGTGAGTACGTTAACGGGTTGCTCTTTGAGCACCCTAGCCTGGGTAACCCTTGAAGGAGACACCCCACTCTGACCCACCACACTAGTAACCCCCGAGGCTCTTACCTAACCTTGTGTGAATGTGTGTTGCATCGCATGTCATGTTGCATTCATTTCTTAGCACGGGTATGGGACGAGGCCCACTTTAATGTGGACTTTCTAAGTTCGAGCTCATTTGAGGGAAGATTGTGCGACAATGTAATTGGACCTAGGCCCCTCAAAAAAAAAAAAAAAAAAAAAGGTCTGTTAGGCCTATGGTCCAAGAGAGTGGTAAGATGTGTGTCTTGGGCTCGAACAAAGGAAATTTACATGCGAGGTGGACCTACTGATAGTAAAGGGCTAGGACCTATACGGAATGTCCATAACCTTCTAAGCTGGGCCGAAGTCCAAGCACCATTGTGTCCAAAGCCCAGCGAGAGGAAAGTGAGATAAATCTGTAATGGGACCAAACCCTCAAAAAAAAAAAAAAAAAAAAAAAAAAAAAAAAAAAAAAAAAAAAAAGGAGGAGAGGTTTGGATCCCAAATGAGAGCATTGTAATGGGCCAAGGACGAGATGGTGCTTTTGACTTCACAAGAGAGGTCTACCTGTCATCGAACCTTTGAAGATTTAGTAAACATGATAGGGTTTGGTGATAAGGTATGACGTGGGTAAAAGACTTGAAAAAGGAAACTTTAAAGTTGGGGGAAGTACTCATGCGCGCTCATTCTCCTTTCAGCAAGATTGATTCGACACCAAGGACGGCATTTGATTGTGTTTGGGCTCGATCTCCGACCACCAACAGACTTAGGAGGGTTGCAATAAGCAGAATGGCAGAGCAAGTGACTTTAGCTGATATCCTTGAACAGATGAGAAGCGACAAGGTCGAGATGAGGGGCTTCATGAATGAGATGAGGGATCGTGTTACCAAGCTGGAAAAGGGGAAAGGAAAGTCAGGAGAAGAAGAACAACCTGAGACTGAGGAAAAAGGGGAACCTAAGGGAACTGAAGAGGAACACCCGAGATGGGAAGATGACGACTACGAGGATTACCTAAAGAGGAAAGAGGCCAAAGAAAAGGACGCCCGGGTGGAGAAACTGGTAGCAGAGAATGCTGACATGAAGGCCCGGATGGACCGAATGCAGACGGCATGGCAAAAATCGCAAGGCATGGATGACTACATGTATTCCATGGCAGGAATCACAACTGAGTCGAAGGTGCAGCTTCCCCCGAAATTCAAGATAGCTGATTATGAGAAGTTTGATGGCACTGGCGACCCCAAACAGCACTTGCGCCAGTACCTGAGCATCGCTAAGATGAGGGGGTTAACCCCCGACCAAGTTCTGTACGCCTTCCCTTTGTCTCTCTCGTCAGATGCTTCGAAATGGTACTACGCCCTTGACCCAAAGGTCTCAGACTCTTGGGAACAACTCGCTTCGGAATTCGCCAACAAGTACGCTTACAACACTATGCTGGATGTCACCTTGAGGGACCTGGAGATGACAAGGCAGAAATCAGACGAGACGTTTTCTGAGTTTTTGACCCGCTGGAGAGCTAAAGCCGTCAAAGTGGTAAATAGACCCACGGAAATCGACCAGATAAACATTATCCTGAGGAATTTGACGCCCGTTTACTTCGACCGCATGCTGACCTCTTCGGTTATGAACTTTGAACAGTTATATCAGTGTGGGACTCGCATCGAAGACGCCATTCATCGTGGTCAGGTGGACAGGCAAAAGAAGACATATGGTTCCGGTACCAGCAGCGGAAACGGAGGTAACCGGATGGGCGGTGGGACCCCAATACAGGCCACGGTAGGGGCCGTCCAACAAGCCCAAGCAGCACAGAAACCTCCGAGAGTGTACCATGACCTGGGAGTCCCATTGTCAAAGGCTTTGGCCAATCTGAACAAAAGAGGGCATTTAAAGCCATTGGAACCTAGGACGCTACCCAACCCTATTCCCCCGCACTGGAGACAGAACGAGTTTTGCGATTTCCACCAGCGCATCGGCCACAGAACCGATAATTGCATGCGTCTAAAAAATGAAATCCAGGATTTAATTGATTCAGGGAAGCTACCACCGCCAAGTAACGACAAGCCAAACATACAGAATAACCCGCTCCCGGATTTCAGAAATACACCGCCCCCGGCATTTATGAATTTGATCAGTTGTGCGGATAAGGTCGAGGACCCGTCCGAGTTTATTCTAATGATCAGTACAAAGAAAGCTCCCTGGGAAGATTATGATAGTGAAGAAGAGGATATATGGGCAGAGATGAAGAAGGATTCCATGCACCTGACTCGCTCCGGGAGACATTTCAAGCCCGGATTTCTGGAAGCAGATCACCCGGGCCGAGAAATGAGCCAAGAAGCAGACATCGAGAAAGTAAGAGAGAGAATGGGGCGTCTGGGAGAAGAAGAAGAGGAAGATCGGGTCTTGAAACAGCTAAAAAAGACGCAGGCGAGCATAAGCATTTGGGGTTTGATTACTGCCTCAAAGAAGCATCGTCAAGCTCTGCTGGACGCTTTAGCGCAAAAGGAGGTGCCAATGGAAACTACCCCTGAACAAGTGTTGTCCCTCATGGGGGTAAGCTCAATGAACAAAGCCGTGATGACCTTCTCCCAAGAGGATTTGCCAGTTGAAGGGTTCGAGCATGCGAAGCCGCTGTATATCACTGTAGAATGTAAAGACCTAAAGATACCGGTAGTTCTGGTTGATAATGGGTCGGCGTTGAATGTCTGCCCAATGCGTACTGCAACAAAATTGGGAATAACAGAGGAAAATCTCTCACCATCCGCAGTCACAGTCAGAGGATATGATAATGGTTGCAGGAGTGTGATGGGGACTTTCAAGATAATATGCAAGGTGGGACCAGTGGAATCGACAGTGGAATTTTGTGTCATGGACATCCCTGCCAACTATAACTTGCTGTTAGGAAGGACCTGGCTACACCCTCTACAGGCAGTCCCTTCCACTGTACATCAGAAAATCAAGTTGCCTTGGGGTGGAGGCGTTCTGGTAATTCACGGGGACAAGGAAATCACCGAGCAGGTCTTGGGAATAAAAGAGGAAAGCAATGAGATAGAATGGAGGGGCTTCGAATTCATACAAGCGATTGACAGAGCAGATGCAGGAAAGGAGAAAGTATCCCCAGATTTTGGGGAAAACATTAATCACATCGTGGCCCACATCATGAAGAAATTTGGATACATGCCTGGCATGGGGTTGGGAAAAAGAGGAGATGGCATCACGGAATTCCCAGAATTTCATATGCAGAACAATCGTAGGGGACTCGGGTACACAGGCGAGAACAAGGAACATTTTCCCAAAAATGCTGATACGCTTAACGGAAATTTCATAAAGGAGGGAGAGGATTTCCCTTATTGTGGATTCTCTGAACCGTGGGTGAATCGGAAGAGTGGGAAAAGGAAGATGGGGCTGGAAGTGTTCTTCCAAGAGAAATTAACCCTCAGAGACACACGCTCAGAGACTGTTAAGACTTCTGAAGAACGAGATTGGGTTGAAAATGTGGATCAGGCAAGCTGGGATCTCTTATTGTCGGCTAGAAGCAATGAAGACGTGCTGGTTTTAAGTAAGAATGCTGGGACTGCCAACCCCTCCGAGTTCATCTCTGCGGCTGATGGGAACACCAGTGCTTGGGTCTGGGAACACGAGGCTGAAATCACTTATAATGTCAAAATAAATAAGAAGTCTGTCCCTTCTAAAGTCAAGCTAGGATCTGGGAATGAGTCTGTTGCAAAAAAAATCCACCGATGTAACCCAAATTTCTGATGATGCAATAAAATCTGATTTTGCTTATTCGAATGAGTCCCCCAATGACGAGGCTAATCCAATGCATGACCTTCTAAATCCGAATGAATTAGCTAATAAGAACCAAGATGGGAAAATCGAACCTATCAAAGAAGAAACTATTATCATTAATATAGGCACCACAGAAAATCAAAAAAATATACAAATTGGCTCTACCCTAAATATGCATGAACAGGCAAGCCTATCGGCTCTTTTACGGGAATTTCAAGACGTGTTCGCATGGTCATATGAGGACATGCCTGGCATAGACCCAGAAATCGCTCAGCATCACATTCCCATTCGAGATGGAGCAAAACCAGTAAAGCAGAGATTGAGGAGAATGTCGCCAGAATGGTCATTGAAGGTCAAGGAAGAGGTTACGAAGTTACTAAAGGTAGGGTTTATAAAAGCCGTGGACCAAGCCGACTGGATAGCAAACATAGTACCTGTGCCAAAGAAGGACGGACGGGTGCGAGTCTGCATAGACTATCGGGATTTAAATAAAGCTTGTCCAAAAGACGATTTTCCATTACCACACATAGATGTGCTGGTAGACAATACCGCAGGGAGTGCATTAATGTCATTTATGGACGGTTTCTCGGGGTATAATCAGATACGGATGGCACCAGCAGATATGGGCAAAACGACCTTTACCACCGGATGGGGCACTTACTGCTACACGGTCATGCCATTTGGGTTGAAGAACGCTGGGGCCACCTACCAAAGGATGGCCACTACTTTGTTGCATGACATGATGCACCAAGAGGTTGAAGTGTACGTGGATGATATGATTGTAAAAGCAGAAACTCGAGACGGGCATCTGGAAAACCTGAGAAAGTTCTTCAAGCGGATACGAACATACAGTTTAAGGTTGAATCCCCAGAAATGTACTTTTGGGGTCACATCGGGAAAGTTACTGGGGTATATCGTAAGCAGCAGAGGTATCGAAGTAGATCCGCTCAAGGTAAAGGCGATTTTAGAGATGCCACCCCCTAGTACCGAAAAGGAAGTCAGAGGGTTCTTAGGAAAATTGCAGTACATAAGCCGGTTTATCGCAAAACTCACCCCAACATGTGAACCAATCTTTAAGTTACTCAGGAAGGGGGAACCGAAGGAGTGGAATGAACAATGCCAGGAAGCCTTTGACGCCATCAAGAGGTATTTATTAAACCCACCAGTATTGGTCCCCCCTCGCCCTGGGAGGCCTTTACTATTATACTTGTCTCTTTTTGAGGAAGCTCTGGGGAGTATGTTAGCACAGGAGGACGACCAAAACTGCGAACGAGCCATATACTACTTAAGCAAGAAGCTGCAGGGGTATGAGGCAAGATATAACGCCATAGAAAAATCTTGTTTCGCCTTGGTTTGGGCCGTGCAAAGATTGAGACACATCTTGTCGAGTTTCGAGGTTTGGGTTATAGCCAGGATGGATCCGCTCAAGTATCTGTTTGAAAAGCCCGTGCTGAACGGGCGGTTGTCGCGATGGTTGGCTCTACTGGCCCAGTTTGAACTAACATATGTCACGCAAAAATCCATCAAAGGGAGGGCCATCTCGGAGTATTGCGCTGAGAATCCAGTCCCGGGGCAGGCATTGAACGACGAATTTCCTGATGAAGATCTCTTTGTTATAGATTGCATTGGACCTTGGAAGATGTACTTCGATGGAGCCTCTAATCAATATGGAGATGGAGTGGGAGTTCTTTTAATTACCCCGGATGGGTCTCATATGCCACTGTCGTTTAAATTGAACTTCCCAAACTCAAATAACACAGCAGAGTACGAAGCATGCATTGCAGGTCTAGAGGCACTATTGGTACTAGGGGCAGAGGAGGTAGAAGTGTATGGGGATTCAGCTTTAGTAATTTCCCAAGTTCAGAGAATTTGGAAGACCCGAGAAGAGCATTTAAAACCCTATCAGAGTTACTTGGAGAAGTTGGCACAGAAATTCCGAAGGATAACGTTTACCCCGCTTCCTCGAATCCACAACCAGTTCGCGGATGCATTGGCCACCCTAGCTTCGCTTATTCGAATACCCTGCGGGACCCAGATAGAACCATTGGTCGTCCAGCAAAAGTCTAGGCCAGCGCACGAGGAAATGATTGCATTGATTGACGGGGAGCCAGATGACGGATATCCTTGGTACCATGATGTATGGAACCTCTTAGGAAAAGGGGAATACCCAGTAGGGGCCGACAAGAAAGGACGTAGGGCATTACGATTGTTCGCTACACAGTTCATCATTTGCGGGGGGAAATTGTTCAAAAGATCTTATGACGGAATTCATCTGTTGTGTGTTGATCAGAATGTCGGGGAGACCTTAATGAAAGAGATTCACGAGGGGGAATGCGGGACGCACATGAACGGAAGAATGTTAGCCAAAAAACTTATGAGGCTGGGATACTATTGGAGTACCATGGAGAACGATTGCGTAAGATATGTTCGGAGATGTCATCAGTGCCAGGTATATTCCAGTTCCAACTACATGCCACCGGTTGCGTTACATCAGTTGAGCGCTCCTTGGCCATTCTCTGCCTGGGGCATAGATATTATCGGGGAAATCAAACCAGCTGCCACGGGAGGATACAAGTACATCTTAGTGGCTATTGATTATTTCACCAAGTGGGTAGAAGCGGCTGCCTACACAGAATTGAAATCCAAGCAAGTGGCTAAGTTCATAGAGGCCAATATTATCTGTCGTTATGGGGTACCGCATGAGATCATCTCAGATCACGGCACACAATTCGAGGATGAGGTCAAGCGCATGTTTGAGAAATACAAAATCCAGCACCATCAGTCTTCCCCTTATAGGCCACAAACCAATGGAGCTGTCGAAGCCGCCAACAAGAACGTTAAGACCATCTTGGAAAAGACGGCCGTGACTTACAAAGATTGGGCTGAAAAATTACCCTATGCATTGTGGGGATATAGGACATCCATAAGAACCTCCACGGGAGCAACCCCATACTCACTGGTGTACGGGATGGAGGCCGTTTTGCCTGTAGAAATGGAAGTGCAGTCGCTACGTGTGGCGATAGAAAGTGAAATTCCAGAAGTGGACTGGATACGGGAAAGGTATGAGCAGTTGGCATTTTTAGAAGAGAAGAGGTTAAAAGCGTCCTATCATGTGCAAGGCTACCAACGCCGTGTGGCCCGAACTTTTAACAAAAGAATTAGACCACGGAACCTGAAAGAAGGAGATCTGGTACTTAAGGAATTTCGGGCACCAGTATTTGACCCCCGCGGAAAATTCAAGCCAAACTGGATGGGGCCTTACATCATTAAGACAATCCTTCCCGGAGGTGCTGTTAAGCTCATGGACAGTGATAGTAATGAGTTCACTCATCCAATCAACATGGATAGGCTTCGCAAGTACTATGTGTAGGGAGGAGTGCCAATTTTGTATAATGCGGTGCTCATATTAATATAATAATTCTTCATTGATAATGGTAAAGACAAGTACATCTTTTGATGCTTATTCGTTAACTCATAGGAAAGAAAGGAAAATGCATAAATGAAACCAAATCATCCGAGCTCATTCATTAAGTAGAATCATCTTTCGCCCTCTTGCTTGCTCCCTCTTCATCTTCAGCGTCCCTTTTCCGCTTGTATGTCTCTTCAGCCTCCACTTCCCTCTCCATGTCAGCAGCTAACCATGTGTAATAACTTCCGGACGGGCTGATCACTTTGGGGGCTGAGATACGCCAATATACGGCTTGGTTGTGCCACTCGTCCTCAATGCGTTCCACTACCCTAGGGGACCATGGACAAGTATACCTAAGATGCCAATACTTGATAGGTTCTTGCTTTTCCCCGTACTGGCGATGGATACGGAGAGGGGAGTAAAAAGAGACTTCCTTAAGACCAACCATCATGACACAGTAAGAGAGCACGAGCTTCTTCACAGCGTAAGTGACTCGCCACCAGGGGCAATACCATAAGATCGCATGGCACGGAATAGTATCCAGCATCTCTCGGGACTCCTCGACAGACGGGAAAGGGGCTTGCAACTTTCGGTAACGATAGTGCTGGGGATGATAAGTCCAAATGCTCATCTTGGGCTCAGCAATTAACCGTAGGCGTTCATACAGCCAGATCTGCGAAAAGGGGAAAAACAGGAGTTATAAATGTGCGTACGCACGTTTTAAATATGCGTACGCACCTTTAGTATGTACGTACGCATATTTAGACAAATTCCAGTAAAAGAAAAAAAAAAATGATAACGGGCGGGAAAGACGGGGAATTTCTCTCGGGAACCTGCAGTAAGAGGGGACTGCCATCAAAGGAGAAGCTCTCGGTGCGCACTACTCGATCCAGACCATTGAGGGTACCGGCAACAATCATCATACTCGGATTGAAACTCCTTATCTCAGTGAGAGAACGAACAATGAAGGTCTCTATCTTGTTCTGCTCCTCCAAAAAGAAAAGGGTGGCCATGGCACAAATGCACGCGGCACGCAGGTAAAAGACGCGAGCCTCCCCGGTGGGCATTGGGCGGTTGATAAAATACTGCGACAAGGAAGGGACGTCGATGCGAAAATCCTTCACCCATTGTTTCACCAGCCTCGTAGAGAGCCCGAGAAACCGAGCAACCTCATCTGCGGTGACCTTTTCCGTAATCGGCACGAGCAAACCATTGAAAGCAGTACGCCCAAGGATCCCGCCAAAATCCTCGATGGTCGGACACAGCTCGTTACAGTTGAACCGGAACACATGGCGAGACGGGTGCCAAAATTCCGCAGCCACGTGAAGAAAAGGATAATTAACGTCCACCTGACAGTAATGAAAGATGCACGGCAGGCCAAAGAGTTCATTGAATTCGGCTTTGGCCGAATCACTGAAGGACGTCAGCCATCGGGTAATCGTTTTGCCAAGTTGAGAGGCCTCCATGAATTCTAACTCGTGAAGAAAGAGGCGCAAGGTCGGGCTCGAGTTTATAGGCGGTACCAGGGTTTCCTGGTTTCATTTTTGGAAAGTATGAAAATAGGGAAGTAGGGTAAATGTGCGTACGCACATTTCAAAGGTACGTACGCACATAATATTTGTGCGTACGCATGTTTAATACCAGCACTGGTATGTGCTTACGCACATGTGTTTCATGCGTACGCACATTTGAAGGGGTTTTGGTGCAGTTTTTAGCTCTTCGGGTACTTAACACATCGGCTTGCTTCGCAATATTGATGGGATGATCGAACTCATAGCACAATTGAAACACAACAAAAACAAGGATAAGAGTGTTTAAGTTATCCACGCAAGAAAGGGAAGGAGAAATGAGTAAACATGAGTATACAACCCCAAATGTAAAGTTTAAAACAAGTCTGATCCAAGAAATAAAAGAACACAGTCAAGAGTCCGAGGCAGCATCGCTACCCTCGCCACCATCATCATCATCGCCGCTCTCGGCATCCTCACCATGACCCTCCGCCTCCTCCCGAGCTATGACTAGCTGAAGGGACAGATCCGTCACCATCAGCTTCAGGCTGCCCACCAAATGGACCAGGTCTGACACCTCCGGGATAGTCGGCTATCTAAAATAAACAAGGATGGGATCACGTTAGGACATGCATAGCATTTTAACATGTTTTCAAATACAGGGTAAGATGTTGCATACCGCACGGACACCCTCAGGCATGGGATAGCCGAGACAGGAGGACGCCTTGGGAACCATCCGCTCCCCTGGAACACCCCTCGTCTCATGAAAGGGCACGTACCATCCCGGGTACACAGGATCCACGGCTCCGGAAGATGACGCATGTGGGTCCTATAGCAAAGCACGTCATCAGATCAGATAACAGGATTAAAGTGAAAAAGAAGAAAGAGCAGGATATTGACCCACCGTCGAGGGCATGGAAAGGCTCGGCATGAGCTGCTCTCTGGCAAAAAGCTCGTAGTCAAAATCCTCCCCCATCAGTCTGTCTGTATACGCAATCCCACCCCGCCAGACGGCCAAATCCTCATCACTGCACTGGTAAGGGAATGCAATATACGGGGGAGGATCCAACGGCACACGAGGGATCACGCCCATGTCGGCATCGAACTGCCAAGCTACCCTCTCAGCCAGATAGAACGAACGGGCGCCGGCGTACTCGAACACCTGCGACACTGAGGTGAGCTCCCACGCCGCAGTGTCGTGCTCAACTGGGGGCAAAGGTGCCTCATCCTCCCAGGGGCGGGGAACGATCTGCGAACACATAAGAAATCAAGAAGAGGAATGAAAGAAAACAAAGAAGCGCAGGATTGTGTAGTGATTCTTACCCTCTCGACCACCATCTCGTCGAGGAACCTGCGGGAGCTCAGATGCTGCCGCATACTCACTGCGGGGACTCCCTCCTCCTCAACCTCCTTTCGGAGGTACCTATGAACCCATAGCTGTGGCACAATGAAAAACACAAGTGAGCTGATAGAAATAAAACATCATGAGCAAAGAAGTTACACAAACAAGAGAAGATAAAAAATCTTACCACCCACACTCTCCAATAACTAAGCATGGAGTTGATGGCACCCCTGCTCAGTGAATCCATGGCGGAGATCAGATGGGCATAGATGGCGGCGCCCCAACAGAAACGATCGGCTGTCTCCAGATCCTCCAAGGCCAGCAGCCACCCAAAAGAGACGGTCTGTGAAGAGTTGGGGACCAGATAGGCCCCCAAGAGGAACATGATGTAAGCTCGCGCCATGTGGGCTCGGTGCTCGGGGGTATCCTGCGGGTAGGAGAGGTACGCATCATATAGGCCAGGGCAGTAAATGGAAGAACCAGTAAAGGCTATGCCCAGCAGCCGCACTGAAATCTCTGCTCGCTCGTCTGCATCATGATCAAAGGAGAAAGGCTCCCCAGTCATACGCAGCCCGGACAACCGATAGAAATCGTAAGGGGTCATCGTCAGCTCTCGCCCTCCGATATGCAATGTATGCGTGGTGTCCCACCACCTCTCAGCTAGGCAGTGGACTATCGCCCTAGGAGTGCGCACGTTCACGTCAGCCGTGATCGCAGAAAAACCGACGGCGTTGACCAGAGCTCTGGTCTCGCCGGTGAGCCGATTCCACCAAGCGCCTGTCTTGGTGAAACTACCCCTCGTCACAAGCTCAGGTGGAAGCTGCCACAAGAAAAGTCACAGGTAAGTATACAGCACAGGTACGCATTACATATGTTCTGTTTGCACAATAAAGGTACGTACATTTAAAAATATGCGTACGCATCTTCTTATGTGCGTACGCACTTATAGGAGGCCAAAATAGCACCTGAAAGTACGTACGCACATTTACATTTTCAGGATTTGTAAATGCGCGTACGCTCCAACTAAATGTGCGTACGCGTGTTTTGGAAGCCCGTGTTTGTTCATTACAGGAATGTGCGTACGCTTCAACTAAATGTGCGTACGCGTGTTTTGGAAGCCCGTGTTTGTTCATTACAGGAATGTGCGTACGCTTCAACTAAATGTGCGTACGTGTGTTTTGGAAGCCCGTGTTTGTTCATTACAGTAATGCGCGTACGCATAAATGAAAATAGCGTACGCTCTTTGTTCAGTTGCAATTCTACGCTTCCTACACATACGTACGCGTGAAACAAAAGCACGTACGCACATTTTGTGTTCAAAGTTTGTCATCGTCCCCATCGTTTCCCGCCCCCATCACAGTCAGTCAAGGTCGTGTTTTTCTACCCCAAACCACTTAGGCCATTCGTCATTAGTATGTTTCATTCATTGGCAGCAGGTTTTACAGCCCTAATCTAGACTAAACGGCGAAAGAGGAAACGAACACAAATGCGAAAAGGGGTGAAGGTCGTACCATGCCTTGGCGTGCGTAGTGGGAGAGGTGCTCTTTGGGACGATGCACGATCCGCATCACCTCATTCACGATGCGCTTCGGAGCCCATCGCTTCACCGCCGGCTTGCCCTCCTCGCCGCCTTGCGCGCCCTCACGCCGTGCTCGTTTGGGAGCCATTATTTTGTTATGGGTATCGAAGGATGAGAAGGAGCAAGGTTTGATAGGAGAGAAGAAAGGGATGTAGGGTTTTATGCGAGGGAAGAGAGAGAGAGAGAGAATCGTGGGTGAGAAGTTTCCGGAGAAAATGGAGGAGAGGGTATCGGGTTCATGGAGAAGAAGAACAGTCCAGGCGAAACGGCGTCGTTCTGTTTTTTATTTTTCTGACATCAAGTAAATATGCGTACGCACATTTACTTTATGCGTACGTGTATTTAGGTCACACGTACGCACATTTACCTTATGCGTACGCACTTTTTGTGACAGACCCCCTGTTGCTACTCAAGGCATGTGAACCATGCCACGTACAAATCACTCGACCGTTCAGTGCCGCATTTCGAAAATTCGACTCAGTCAAGTCATGATCAGAAATTCAGCCCGCGAATTTCTCAATTCCACCCGTGAATTGTCCGTCATCAGAAATTCAGCCCGCGAATTTCTCAATTCCACCCGTGAATTGTCCGTCATCAGAAATTCAGCCCGCGAATTTCTCAATTCCACCCGTGAATTGTCCGTCATCAGAAATTCAGCCCGCGAATTTCTCAATTCCACCCGTGGATTGTCCGTGATCAGAAATTCAGCCTGCAAATTTCCCAATTCCACCCGTGAATTGTCCGTTATCATAAATTCAGCCCGCGAATTTCTCAATTCCACCCGTGAATTGTCCGTTATCAGAAATTCAGCCCGCGAATTTCTCAATTCCACCCGTGAATTGTCCGTTATCAGAAATTCTGCCCGCGAATTTCTCAATTCCACCCGTGGATTGTCCATGATCAGAAATTCAGCCTGCGAATTTCTCAATTCCACCCGTAAATTGTCCGTTATCAGAAATTCAGCCCGCGAATTTCTTGATTCTACCTGTGAATCGTCCGTTATCAGAAATTCATCCCGCGAATTTCTCGATTCTACCTGTGAATCGTCCGTTATCAGAAATTCAGTCCGCGAATTTCTCGATTCCGCCCGCGAATCATTTAATCCGCAGCGTCAATTCAACTCATTACTGTTTTTACGGACTTTCTCGTGCCCCGAAAAGTCAATACCACGCATAAGAACTACGTTAGGTCTGATCTCTGAAAAGAGTACGTAGGAAAGCAGGCTCATTGTCTGATTCGACCTCATCTCACCTTATGCATATCTCAGCATTTGTTCCAAGGACTTGGAATATCGGCCGGCCAAAATGGATTGTTTCTAGTCTTTCAGTTCTGTTCACTCTGCGAATAGAGCTGAAAGAAGGGGCAACTGTTAACACCCCATTTTGTACCGCCTAAATATTTCGAATCCACCCTTTTAAGCCCGGTGATGAAGGGTAGCCCAACTTGAAATGACTAACAAGTGATCCCCAAAGAACTGATGTGGTCGCAGCTGCAGCCTGGCCCAAATAAGCCCAGCCCATTCCTTTGTGCGTACGCACCTTTAATTCATGCGTACGCACCTTACATTTATGCGTACGCATGATAAATTTCCAGTATTCGAATTTTTCCCCCCATTTCCCCTGTTGCCTTATATGGATGGAGCCTACTGCACATCCAGCCTGTGACGGCTGAGAACCAGAGAAACCCTAGTTCCTTACCCCGAAACCCTAATTCTTCGCCTATAAAAAGACCACTTCCGCATCAAAGGGGAGGATCTTTTTTTGGGGCCACCACCATTTTGAAAGCTCCACAAAACCCTAAAGACTCTTAACCTAAAAGCTGAAAAGGCGGCGGCTGCGATTACGGAGGCTCAGGAAGGAAAGATTCTTGTTAGTGCATTCATCGGGATTCACCCAAACCTGAGGGTAACGTCTTTTATGATTCGGTTCTTTGAATGTTATAATAATCACTAATTATTCCTCCAAGCATATATTCCATCATGCGTATTTTCATTGAATGCCGTGATTTCAGATTTATTCAAGTGCTTTCAATCAAATGTTGCATGACCGGATCTACACTTTATATTATGTTCTAGCATGTTTAGCATCATTTAAATATGTCTTTGCATGATTAATCGGTGTAATGTTTAAAGTGCATGCATTCACGGTTAAATTTAGGGTGTAATAATGACATGATAGGATATCTGCATGCGATTAGGGTTCTGTAATTCGGAGTAAAATAGCATGTGCAATTTCAGCATGTTTTTTGTTATTTTCGAATCTGTCATGAAATGTGCGTACGTATAAATTAAAGGTGCGTACGCACCTTGTTTTTGTGCGTACGCATATCTATGATGCTGTGCTAACCCATTTTTGCAGGCAGTGACGAATCCTTCTCCTTTCTCTCCTTTCATAGCTACTGTTTATTCTGTCTGTTAATTTTTATCTTCTGTTTAGTTATTTATTTGCATATTTTTATTCACATAATGTCACCTTGTGTGCCATAGT
Source organism: Liquidambar formosana (assembly GCA_039720395.1). Classification (NCBI taxonomy): domain Eukaryota; kingdom Viridiplantae; phylum Streptophyta; class Magnoliopsida; order Saxifragales; family Altingiaceae; genus Liquidambar; species Liquidambar formosana. The sequence goes on from CM077820.1 coordinate 38,446,732, forward strand.
CGCTTGATATATTTGTCGCATGAATAGGGTTAAACTCAATTAATATTTCTCATTAATTAAAGCCAACAAAATGCGTGTGGAGGCCGGATTTAGCCGGGCGTTGTCGGGTGCCTAACACCTTCCCAACAACGTACCTTAACTCCGAACCTTGATTCTTTGGGTAATGACGAGTGGGCCTCTTGCTAGGGGTCAATCGGTTCCCGGGGCCCAACCGGGTGGCGACTCCCTCTCCGCCCTAATCACACCCGTGGTTAGCGGCGTACTCCCGAGCCGGCGTGGTTCAGGATGCGGCGCTCACATACATGCATAAGACAACTATGGTGTCTCAGGTCTAAGGATTACTTGTGCTACTATAACAATGAGAAACTGATTGACAGGTAGGATAAAACTCCATTCAGTTTATCTCATATCTTTGGTCACATTCAGTGTACCTATTCTCGTAATAGGCACCCACTTGTTGGTTGTAGTGTCTCCACACAAATAGCTTGAGACTAGCTAACCTCCTATAGAGTCAACCTAACAAGTGCTAGTCTTATGGTTCATTACTGTCCATCATAGTGAACCTTCAACTAGGAATGCTTTAGGAGTTTAGTACAGAGATATATCTATAGTCTCAAAATTACAACTCTTTGTAATTTCATATTCTCAACTCTAACTCCATGGACATATTATGTAAATATAAATTATGCATATAAACATAATAGAATAAGCCCTTTTATTAAATCAATAATAAATGTGACATACATAAATGAAATCAAATGATTGTTCCTAATTCCTAAACAATCATCTCTATGATTGGCTCTAGGGCATAATCCTAACAAGTAGTTCCCCATATTAGGTTAACTCAATGCATTTGTGATATGATATGAATGATTTTAAGATGATTTATGATTTTACATGCCTGAAAAACTTTGGTTTGCTAAGGTTTTAAAGGTGTCATCTTCTCTGTCTTCTTAAATCATGCATAGTTCATATAGCTTATTCGCTGTGATTATTTGTGAACCCACGAAAAAGCGCGGCCCACAAGGGTTTGGCAAAATGATAGGCGTGAAAGACAACAAACAAAAAAAGGAGTCGCCACCTCATTTTTTAGGGAAAAGAGGAAAACCACAAAAATGTTTTATTTTCAAAACCACATGACTCCATTAAAGGAAAAGCAAAGTCTTTGAAACCAGAAAATTGGATTCGGGGGCTAAGTTACGATGTGGGAAGGTTCTGGGCAAAAACCCATAGGCACCCACATCGCCCGAGTTGGTCTCTTAATTTAATTGGGCTAACTTAAGATCTTTTTCACTCAAATATCATCATATATCATCACAAGGCAGCATGCATATCATATATTCCATCTAATCATTTCATGCACAATCACTTAAATAAAACAAAAACAAAAAGAAAAGAAAAGAAAAGAAAAAAACCTAGGATACTTGGATCCTAGAACGGACTTGAGCGTCACGAAGAGCGCCTACGTACCATGCAGCGAAATACATGGATCAAAGTCCACGTAGTTCGAAGAGAATAGGGTTACAACCTAATACAAACCTATGGTAAAAACCCCAGGTTTCCTTATTTGAAAGAGAATTGAATAAACAAGTTTGAACTTAGGAAAACTTCCACAAAATGGAAACCTTGATAAAAAAACAGAATTTATTATTGAAGGAAACCTTTGATTAAAACCATAGACTTGTATTAAGAAGTAACCCTAGGAGGGAGAAGAGAAAAGAAAGAAAAAGAAAGGTGAATTGGGGCACCTTCAAACCCTACTTACCTGAGCGCACAAGCTCCTAGCATTAGCCATTTCAGACCATTGCAGCCCTATTTGCAATAGGACAAGCATTGTACTCGTTTGCACCCTTACAAGTGCACAAAATCATGCAAAGAAAACAAAATGCAAATCTGGACAGAACCTTGACAAGGCCTAAAATCATCCATTAATCATGCAAACAACAAGAATAATGAATAACTAAGGACTCTAACTCACTCCTACATGCAATGACTCGACTAACATGCATAAAAACCTACCAAAGATACACTAACAAGCATAAGAGACTCCAATAATATTAATAAACATGATAACAAAGCTCATTCTAACCAAAAAGATGATATTTCATGGAAAATATGAAAATAGGCCCCCCTACGGCGAGCTTTCTTAAGCGAAACTATCCTAGGATAATTTCACGTAAAAAAGTCGTTATGGGGAGGTGCAATCAACATATCTTACGTAAAATATATATACTAGAACACAATAGAAGTGACTTCATGCTTAAACACATCACAGAAGACTCTCATGCAAAACCTCACTCAACGAAAAGGATAATTATCCTTAGAAAAGGATAATATCTCCAAAAACCCTATAAAATATACTACATGAATGCAAACCTAGCATGATTCAACTATATGCAGCATATATATATAGAATGACTATGATGAGAAACTACTCAAAAAACTAAGCTAAGCACGCTGTATAAGACCTACGCGATTTCAGGGTTATCGAAACCCTAATCTCACAACTATGCATTAAAACATATAAAACAACTCTAAGACATGCTCAAATCATCATGAATATCATTCATATAGCATATATTGACTAACAGGAACATCCACACATGATAACAATCACAGCAACCTAAATATGTGAACTATGCATGATTTAAGAAGATAGAACGAATAAGGCTATCAAATCCTTGGTAAACCAGGGATTATCAAGCATATAAAGCCATAAACTATCCTAAAATCATTCATATGACATCACATAAACATTGAATTCCATCCATAAGAAGAACAATCTCATGCACCATAACTATCTTAAAAGAAGAAGAAGAAAGAGAAGAAGGAGAAGCAGGAAAATCATGTTCAGCATTAAAAGGACATGCTTACCTCTTGTAGACTCTTCCTTGTCTTCAAACCTCTTGTTTCCTTGCTTGCTTGGGGTTGAAGAGCCTCCTCTTGAAGTCCTTCTAGCTCTCCAAACTCGTAGCTCCCTCTCTTTCTAAGTGTAAAGTGCAATTAACCTCCTCTCATATGCTGAATATCATGTCCTTTATATAGAGAACTGACCCCCTAAACCAATGGCTAAGATAAATTCATTAAATAATGATCCTAGGGCTATTAGAGACTCTCTTGGTGCTCAAACAACTCAAACCTACACACTCCTAAGCTCAGACAAGTTGTTTTGGCGGAGGAAACCGTCAAAAGAGGGAAGATAAGAGTCAGAGTTCGAGTTGAGGAAGGACTCCTCGGGTGACCAACTAGGCCTGGACGGTTAGCCGTCTGGGCCTAGACGGCTGACCGTCCAGCCCCGGACGGTTACCTGAGGGCCTCCTATTTTTGCTCCGCTTTTGACTCCCATTTGCTGTAGAAGTCCTAAAATCTTCAAATTAAGTCCGATTTTAACGAAATAAAAGCCAAAACGATCGTGTTTCGAAGGGGAACACATTTTTAGGCATTTTAGGACAAAAATCCTTAACCATGGGTGCATGGTTAGGTTTTACAAAGGTGGTTAACCATGGTGCTTCGCCGTCGCTAAGCTGGGTTTGTACACGAGGTCAAACCAAATGCTTTCCCGATCGAAAATTGATCTTTCTAAACATGTTTAGGACATAAATAAAGCCCAATTGAAGTTAAATGAGAGAAAATTGATTGGGTCTTATGAGTCAATTTGAGCAAACCAAGAAAGGGTCTTTTAGCCAACCCGAACCATTACGAGCCGAATTGATCTTAAACCATTAATTCATGAAATTGAACCTATATATAGACTCTATATACTCATATGAACTTGATGGAATGACTCGAGATTCATTCCAAAGTCAAATGGAAAATATACGGCTTAAAAGACAATTATGCCCTTAAAGTCGCAAAAGTTCTTATTGACCATCGAGATGAACTCCAAATCTCTTCAAAATTCATACACATGATATTCAATGCCATAGAAACTCAATGCAAAAGATTAGACTCAAAAAGGACTCAAAATCTTACATGAAATGATATGCCCTAGCTAAGGTGACAAAAATGGGGTGTGACATTATTGTCATGAATTGATGTTTCTGTTAGTTAATATATATGATATGAATGATATTCATGATGATTTGAGCATGTGTTAGAGTCGTTTCATATGTTTTAATGCATAGTTGTGAAATTAGAGTTTCAGTAACCCTAAATTCACATAAGTTTCCTATAGCATGATAGAATAGGTTTTCTCTTCTGTTTTTTTCTTCATGGTTATTATATATGTGATATATATGGAATAACTATGATAGTTTTTGCATGCATGTAGTGGATTTTTAGGGTTTTATGCATGACATGAGATTAGGGTTGCATTAAGGTCTCTATTTATTCACTGTTTTTGTTGATAACATGATTAGTGGATGACTTTGAGCCTTAATACTATTCTGTCCAGATTGTTATGTTATCCTTTTTGATATGCATTGAGCACTTGTAAGGGTGCAAACAGGTACAATAATTGCTTTATTGCAAATAAGGTCATTATCGCTTGAGCTTGCTATCGCTTGGAGAAAATTGTATAAGGTAAGTAGGGTATGAAATGCCCCAATTCACTTTTCCTAACCTTTCTTCTCTCTTCTTTTTCCTAGGGTTATTTTCTAATAGAAGGATATGGTGAATTCTAGGGTTTCTTTCCACCCCTTTTCAAAAGTCTATATCTTTCATTGAAATCTTATTAAGAATCATTTGTCTTCGAAAATTGCTGTGGAAGGAAACCTAAGGTTTACCATAAGTTTCTATTAGGGTTTAACCCTATTCTTTTCGAACTACGTGGACTTTGATCCATGTATTTCGCTGCATGGTACGTAGGCGCTCTTCGTGAGGCTCAAGTCCGTTCTAGGATCCAAGTATCCTAGGCTTTTCTTTTCTTTTCTTCTTTTTTCTGTTTTATTTTATTTTATTTGTTTGATTATGCATGGATGAAATGGATGGATGGGATATATGTTATGCATGCTGTATTTTATTGATTGATACTATTTTGCATGTGATTAAGTTATTAAATTAGCCTAAACAAATTAAGAGACCAACTCGGGCGATGTGGATGCCTATGGGCTTAGCCCAGAACCTTCCCACATCGTAACTTAGCCCCCAAATCCAATTTTCTAGTTTTAAAGACTTTGCCTTTCCCTTTAAAATGGAGTCATGAGGTTTTGGAAATAAAACATTTTTATGGTTTTCCTCTTTTCCTTAAAAAATGAGGTGGCGACTTCTTTTCGTTTGTTGTCTTTCACCTTTGTATTTTTTGCCAAACCCTTGTGGGCCACGCTTTTTTGTGGGTTCACAGTTTGGCGACTCCGCTTGGGATATCAAGGGCTAGACTCATTTAACTTGATTGGGCTGAATTAATTTTTTATTGTTTAATAAAATCAATCACTTGCATCCGCTTGATTGTGTGCTTTCATTCCTTGCATTGTGTGCAAAATTATTGCATGATAACTCGATTGTCCCTCGATGTATCCTTGCCAAGTGATAGCCTAGTTCGACCTTGGTTTTCCTGATTCCATGTGTTGGACGAAACTATCAGACCTCTCTTGCCTAGTACCCTTGGGTATATTAAATGGATCAATCACGTACTGCTGGACTACACGGCATTCCTGATGTCACATATGGTTAGGTATAAGGATTGGTACAAGCAAAGTTGAGGACCCTAGCCTACCCTCTTAAAAGAAAGAAATACATGTAATGGGCCTTCTAGGACATCATTGAATCACCCTTATGCACACACTTTGTTGTAATGATATGCTGCCAAATTTTTATGAGATGTGATGAGTGCTTGTGTTTGCTTTAACCATGGGTAATGATCAAGAATTAATATTATGTGACCTTACCTGCATACCTTTAACAAGTACCTCCACCCTTCATCTAAGAGGCTCCCTAAAGGAAGAAGGGGCGTGACTAATTAAAGGTGTATGAGTTGAGACCATTTAAATTATGGGCTTTAAAGTAAAATAATAGGGGCTTGTCTAGAATGAAAAGTTTGATCAAAGGTTAGGAAGTAGGGGCTCATTTATCTTTATGTCCTTAGTATGTCACCTCACCCTTCGTCTTAAGGGACACTTTTAAGGATGAGGTGTCCAACTAAGGAGATATCATGTTTGGACCTGGCCCATAGTTTGCTTGCACATATTGCATTGTCATATTTTGGGAAATGAAATTGTTGATTGTTTTAAAAATGGTTAATGGCTAGAACCTAAAGATAAGTGACTCACCTTCATGCCTTTAGTATGTCGCCTTACACTTCATGGTACCCTTGGGGATGAGATGTCTAACTAAGGGGATGCTTCATAAGATTACACTTATCAAATTTAGTGCAGTCATGGAAATCTTGTTAAAATGTTTTGGTTATGGGCTAAAAAGGGGAATTTGTTCTTGAAGGAGGGCTGGATTAAACCCATGATAACTTATTAAGGTTGGTCAACGTGGGCTCTAACTTTGAACCCAAGATGGCTGAACGAACTAGCAATTCTACATTCAACCTCGAGGCTTGTCTTAGAACAATAATAGAGAAGCTTGACCACACCATTATGGTATCCGAGACCGCGTTGAAGATGGCCCAGAAAATCCAACAGAAAATTTCAGAACCCGAATCTAGGGCCCCCACTTTTGACAATCATCAAGGGTTTAATGATTCTGAATCCACCGAGGACCCAGAAGAGAAGGAGAGGAACCACCTAAGACCAAGGAAAGGGAGTCCAAGATTGCATCAAGAGAAGATTCGACCGTGTTGGCTAACAAGGTAGAAGCTTTGGAGCGGACCTTGAAGGGGATCTATAGGGTTGATGATATGGTGGATATGCGCACTTTGTCTTTGTTCCCAAAGGCTCGTATTCCACTCCAATTCAAAATGCTTGAGCTAGAGAAGTTCGATGGTACGAGTTGTCCTAAAACTCACTTGAAGATGTATGTGCGAGCTATGCACTCCCGTGGGGCTAATAATGAATTGTTGGCCCAAATGTTTCAAGAGTCGCTGGTTAGCTCTGCATTGAAGTGGTTTTTGGCTTTGGAAGAATCTAGAACCAAGACTTGGGAGGACGTCTGCAATGAATTCACGAATCATTACAAATACAACACAGAAGTGGATGTGACTCGTAGGGATTTGGAGACTACTAAACAAGCCATGAATGAAACGTTCTCTTCTTTCATTAGTAGGTGGAGAATCAAGGCTTCTCAAATGGCGAACTGACCCAAAGAAGAAGAATAAATCCAAATAGTGGTCAAGAACTTGCTTCCCATTTACCATGAGCATTTGTTTGCACATTACTTCCAAAATTTCAAGGCCTTAATTGGAGCTGGAATGCAAGTAGAAGATGCTATAGCTAATGGGACAATCGAGAACGAGAGGCAAGCTTATGGGGAATTTCCTTAGGTCAATAATGTGAGTGGTAGTCCTCATTGACAACAAGATCATTTAGTGCTTGCAGCTGCACCAATTTTGTCATGACTGTCCGTAATAAAGAGTTTAAGTCTTTTGTTTGTTTTCTGGTTAGTTAATTGTTTTTTATCTTCGAGTCAAATGTCCTTTGAAGTTTTGAGTCTTTTGAGTCCTAGTCATTGTCAATGTGCTCTTCTTTATTCCTTCAATAAAAAGTTTGATTTCAATAATTCCATTGTCTCTCTATTTCTCTTTAATCAATTGACTATCAAAGTGGCATGAACACAAGAGGCTCAAAAGCTCTTCCCCCTAAAAAGGCAAACTAGATGAATGATGAATAAACTGTGACTAATTAACTTGGAAATAAAGAAAAGTCTAAAATGGTAAACATAGGGGTCACCCGCCCACTACACTATGAAGACATAGGCCAAGCAACTTGAGGAGATCTTGAAACCCTTGTAAGAAGCAATTCAAAGATCAAAAGAAGAAATAAACTACCATGCTATAAGCTTTTGGAGATGTTTATTTCCCTCTCCCTCAAAAAGAAAAGAAAAAAAAGTCAAAACAAAATCTGTGACTACAAAAAAAAAAAAAAAAAAAAAAAAAAAACACACAAAAAAAACACACAAAAACACAAAAAGAAAGGGAAGGGATTAACATCCAAAAGCATAAAAAAAGAAGATCAACAACAATCAAAAGAAAGTCTTGTGATCAAAGAAGACTACAATCTATGTTCGTGACTCGCGGGAGAAGTTTAAGTCAAGTAAGGGTGGTCTCTATGTGGTTATGTGTAAAGCCTAAGCCCGCTAGGTTGAAAACTTGAAAAGGCGACCTAGGCAAAAGTTAGGGCTTTTGAAAGAAAAAAGAAAAAAAAATGAATGATGAAAAAAGGAAAGAGAATTTCTTGAACTACGAGAACCTGATTCTCCACAAAAAGAAATGTTAGTTTGTTGGATTAATATCTTGGGAAGATCAAAGTAGAGATACATAGGCAACCCACAAAGTTACTTTGGGTGCGGTCCAATTCATTGAAAAAAGAAAAAAGAGAAAGAAAGGGGCTTTGCACATAACCAACCATTAAAGGCAATTCTTTGTGACTAAGTTAAGAAGAAGTAGTTTCATTGATTGAATTAATGAGTTTAAAATACTACATGCCATTGAGAAAGTTAATTTGATTATTCTTCTTTTTCAATTTGTTCTTGTTTGTCTTTCTGAATTACTTCGTGTGTCCTTCCATTTTCATCCTTTGAGTCTTGTGTGTCTCCAATGGTCATCGACCTTGTCCTTTAAAAGCACTCATTCACTACAATCCATTTGTAAAGTCCATTAGATTTTGTCCTATCATATCTTAATTTAGACTTAGACTCTTGTCATGGATTTAATGATGGAAAAGGGGTAGCAGTAACTACTAAGGAACAATTTGCCTTAGTTGTAGGCATGAGACTTTATGAGCTTGGGAGAATGGGTGTTGCTTTCTATGAACCTGGGGCTAATTTGTCTTGCTTAGCCAAAGAGCTTGATCAAACATGATACTCTACGAACTTGGGGGCTGATTCTACTCATAGAAGAAGAAATAAAATGTGTGCTGGGGCTGGTTTGTTTAATCAGAGAACCTAAATAAATTAATGAAGAGAAGGAGCTGAGGCTTCAGGAATTGAATTCCTTTGCTCTAAGGAGAAAAGAAAAAGAAAAAGAAAAGAAAAGAAAAGAAGAGACAAAGAGCCCGCTAGGTTGAAAACCCGAAAGGGCGGCCTAGGCAAAAATTAGGGCAACCCGCTAGATTGAAAACCCATAAGGGCAATCCAGGCAAAAATTAGGGTTTTGAAAAGAAATGAAGAAAGAAGAAGGGAAGATGAATTTCCACTCTATTCTATACCTTGAAAAAGAATCCATGGGTTTAATCAAATCCTCTTGAAATGCATTGTTTCCTAAAAAGGCTTGACCACAATTTCTAAAAGAAAAATTGCATGACTGTGCTAAGTCTGGATAAGTGACCTGAAAAGCTTTATGAGAAAAATTTGATGAAAATGATGATTGTTTCAATGTGTTTTCTTATGTGAGTTGCATGTCTTTTGGCTAAGCCATAACACATTTACAAAATAATCAATAGGAACTTTTCCCCAATCATTACAAAGACTAAGTGAAAAGATAATTTTTCAAAGTATGAAGTTACCAAAGTGATGTGAGAAATTGAAATTGTTTTCCTTGAAAAGGAACGAGATTTAAAGAGAAGTTTTCACCTAGAAGGGGTATGATTGTTGATTTTGTTGCATGCTAGAAAAGCTTTGATAAAATGAAAATGTGAAAGGGTTAAGCTTTGTGATTTGTGCATAGGTTGATAACATTCGACCTTCGAATTTTTTATGATATTGGTATTGAGTTGTTTGATAGCGTTTGATTTATGACATTTGTGATTTGTTTGAATAGTTTTCCCCACATATTATCCACTGGTGTAACTGGTGTAGTATGTGAAGACCTTCATCGAACACAGTTCGGTGTAAACTATAAATACCTCATATTATTCACCGATGCAACTAGTGTAATATGGGAAGACCTTTCATCAAACGCAATTCGGTGTAAGTTATGGATACCTCATATTATTCATCGGTGCAACTGGTGTAATATGGGAAGACCTTCATCGAACGCAGTTCGGTGTAAGTTATGGATACCTCATATTATTCACCGATGCAACTGGTGTAACATGGGAAGACCTTTCATCGAACGCAGTTCGATGTAAGTTATGGATACCTCATATTATTCACCGGTGCAACTGGTGTAATATGGGAAGACCTTCATCGAACGCAATTCGGTGTAAGTTATGGATACCTCATATTATTCACCGGTGCAACTGGTGTAATATGGGAAGACCTTTATCGAATGCAGTTCGGTGTAAGTTATGGATACCTCATATTATTCACCAGTGCAACTGGTGTAATATGGGAAGACCTTTATCGAACGTAGTTCGATGTAAGTTATGGATGCCTCATATTATTCATTGGTGCAACAAGCAAACAGTATGAGAAATATGTGTGAAGAGTTCTGTGGAGCTCATGAGGAGTACCTTTGTGTGTGAGGAGTTCTGAGGAGTACCTTTGTCTGTGAGGAGTTCTGTGGAACTCATAAGGAGTATGATTATGTGTGGAAGCTAGTTTGTGTGTGACGAGTTCTATGGGTAGGTGGCTTCTGACCTATAGAATTCAGTGACATAGTCACCTTCTTTTCATGTGTTTCCCCGGTGAGTATTAATGGAATTGATTTCACCAAACAAAAATGGGTTGTTCTTCTATCATTGGTTCACAAGTGAAACTTGTTCACCAATGAGGGGCTTCTGTCACACCCCATTTTTGTCACCCTAGTTTGACGTCATCATTTCATGTAGGTTTTTATTTTCGAGTTTAGTCTTTTGCATTGAGTTTCTATGGCATTAAATATCATGTGTATAAATTTTGAAGTAATTTGGAGTTCATTTCAATAGTTAATAAGAACTTTTGCGACTTTAAGGGCATAATCGTCTTTTAAGCCGTATATTTTCCATTTGACCTTGAAATGAATCTCGAGTCATTCCTTTGAGTTCATATGAGTACATAGAGTCTATATATAGGTTCAATTTCATGAATTAATGGTTTAAGATCAATTCGGCTCATAGTGGTTCGGGTTGGCTAAAAGACCCTTTCTTAGTTTGCTCAAATCGACTCATAAGACCCAACCAATTTTCTCTCATTTAACTTCAGTTGGGCTTTATTTACATCCTAGGTGTGTTTAGAAAGATCGAATTTCTATTGGGAAAGCATTCGGTTCGACCTTGTGTACAAACCCAGCTTAGCGACGGTGAGGCACCATGGTTAACCACCTTTGTAAAACCTAACCATGCACCCATGGTTAAGGATTTTTGTCCTAAAAAGCTTAAAAATGTGTTCCCCTTCAAAACACGGTCGTTTTGGCTTTTATTTCGTCAAAATCGGACTTAATTTAACCCCCGAAATACTTCTGGAAGGCGAAAGAGTCTAACCGAGGAATGCTGATGGGAGCCCTTAGGTGACCATCTGGGGCCAGACGGTCAGCCGTCCAAGCCCAGACGGTTAGCCGTCCAAGCCCAGATGGTCACCCGAGGGAATCCGTCTTTAAGTGGGATTCTGACTCTTCTCTCGCTCTTTTGACGGTTTCCTTCGCCATTACAACTTGTTTTCTCTTAAGAGTGTGTAAGTTTGAGTTGTTTGAGCACCAAGATAGTCTCTAAGAGCCCTAGGATCATTATTTAATGAATTAATCTTAACCATTGGTTTAGGGGGTCAGTTCTCTATATAAAGGACATGATGTTCAGCACATAGGGAGGCCACAAGTGCACTTTACACTTAGAGAAAGAGGGAGTTACGAGTTTGGAGAGCTAGAAGGACATCAAGAGAAGGCTTTTCTACCCTAAGCAAGCAAGAGAACAAGGACTTTGAAGGCAAGAGAGGTTCTACAAGAGGTAAACATCCTTTCAATTGCTGAACTTAAGCTTTTCTCCTTCTTCTTCTCCTTCTTCCTCTATGATAGTTCTTGTGCATGTAGTAGTTCCCCATGTTAGGTTAACTCAATGCATTTGTGATATGATATGAATGATTTTAAGAGGATTTATGATTTTATATGCCTGAAAAACTTTGGTTTGCTAAGGTTTTAAAGGTGTCATCTTCTCTGTCTTCTTAAATCATGCATAGTTCATATAGCTTATTTGCTGTGATTATTGTCATGAATTGATGTTTCTGTTAGTTAATATATATGATATGAATGATAGTCATGATGATTTGAGCATGTGTTAGAGTCGTTTCATATGTTTTAATGCATAGTTGTGAAATTAGGGTTTCGGTAACCCTAAATTCACATAAGTTTCCTATAGCATGATAGAATAGGTTTTCTTTTCTGTTTTTTTCTTCATGGTTATTATATATATGATATATATGGAATAAATATGATAGTTTTTGCATGCATGTAGTGGATTTTTAGAGTTTTATGCATGACATGAGATTAGGGTTGCATTAAGGTCTCTATTTATTCACTATTTTTGTTGATAACATGATTAGTGGATGACTTTGAGCCTTAATACTATTCTGTCTAGATTGTTATGTTATCCTTTTTGATATGCATTGAGCACTTGTAAGGGTGCAAATAGGTACAATAATTGCCTTATTGCAAATAAGGTCATTATCGCTTGAGCTTGCTATCGCTTGGAGAAAATTGCATAAGGTAAGTAGGGTATGAAGTGCCCCAATTCACTTTTCCTAACCTTTCTTCTCTCTTCTTTCTCCTAGGGTTATTTTCTAATAGAAGGATATGGTGAATTCTAGGGTTTCTTTACACCCCTTTTCAAAAGTCTATATCTTTCATTGAAATCTTATTAAGAATCATTTGTCTTCGAAAATTGCTGTGGAAGGAAACCTAAGGTTTACCATAAGTTTCTATTAGGGTTTAACCCTATTCTTTTCGAACTACGTGGACTTTGATCCATGTATTTCGCTGCATGGTACGTAGGCGCTCTTCGTGAGGCTCAAGTCCGTTCTAGGATCCAAGTATCCTAGGCTTTTCTTTTCTTTTCTTCTTTTTTCTGTTTTATTTTATTTTCTTTGTTTGATTATGCATGGATGAAATGGATGGATGGGATATATGTTATGCATGCTGTATTTTATTGATTGATACTGTTTTGCATGTGATTAAGTTATTAAATTAGCCCAATCAAATTAAGAGACCAACTCGGGCGATGTGGATGCCTATGGGCTTAGCCCAGAACCTTCCCACATCGTAACTTAGCCCCCGAATCCAATTTTCTGGTTTTAAAGACTTTGCCTTTCCTTTTAAAATGGAGTCATGAGGTTTTGGAAATAAAACATTTTTATGGTTTTCCTCTTTTCCTTAAAAAATGAGGTGGCGACTCCTTTTCGTTTGTTGTCTTTCACCTTTGTATTTTTTTCCAAACCCTTGGGGGCCATGCTTTTTCGTGGGTTCACAGGTGGGTACTTTGGTTTGAAGAAATCTAAGATGGACCTTATGATGTATAAGTTTTGAGCATGAACTCATGGCTGCACAAGTCCGAGTTTAAGGACTTGTAGCCAAAGCCAAAGTCTTCTTTAAAGTATTTTACAGCCAACAAAACAAACCCCAGATGATGATCAGGTAAGTACGTGCTAATATAATTTATATCAACACCCTCTTTTCATCATTAGAAGCATATCGAGTTAAAGCCAACTTCTCATGTTGTTCTAAGACTTGATTTTCTAAGAGGTAGGCATTGGCGCTTCGATCCTACAATGACAATTTGGATGAACCACACCTGATTCTCTTAAACTATATGTAATTATGTACATGACCAAGAACGATGTTACAATTTTTGCTTGATTGTGATGAACTACCTGATGATGCCACAAATCTAGACGAAAGCAAAGCAAGTGATGTGTAAAATTAATTGCATTTCAAAAATAAAAATTGAAAAGAGAATGTCTGAATTCATTGCCAAACTACAAACAAGCTAATAATTGGCATCCTACTTCTAAATTTAATTCAAAAAGATAATATGAAGTATATTGAAAATCAATGGACCATCTCCTATTTCAATGTCCATTCATTAACAAATATGGTCTCAATTCTTGTGAAAGTATGAAGTTTGGTGGATTATGCCTTGTTCGTGGATGCTTTGGTAGGCAACAAGAATTGTAAAAGGTGCGTGCGTCTCCAAAACAAAATTCAAGTTATTGAGGACCTTAGCTAATGAAATTCTTCGAAAATTTTGCAACAATAAATTTTCCACAAATTTCAAAGACAAGGAGTGTGGAGATGACAAATATAGATTAATAAATAAATCCCTGACCCCTAAGACTACCAACATACACAAAAATTTTGTTTTGGCCACAGCCATGCCAAGGTAGGCCATAGCTAAGCCAAGCTAAGCAAGGCAAGTCCAAAGCTAGATCGAGTAGCAATATACATGAAAAAAAAAAATCCCTAATCTAACAGCAACAGCATACACGAAGGAAAAATAAATCAATGAGATAACACTATATTAATGCTCAGTTTAATTGGGTGTCAAAAATAGTAATCTTACCAAGTAATTTTAAGGGTAAATTGCATTTTGGGGTCCAAAGTTTGGGTCAAGTTTCATTTTAGGGTCCAAAGTTTAAATTGCGTCAATTCAATACCTGAATTATTAGTTGAGTTGCAATTTGGGTTTGTCATCAGAATTTTCTGTATTATCCCTATTTTGCCTTTTTTATGGGTTTGAAAACCATATTCTATTTCCCTATAAACGTTTAATAAACCTTTATAATTTGATTGGATCTAAATCACTCTTATCTTGTTTCTCTTTCTCTATTACCCCTATCAACATCTATTAAACCTTTAAATTTTTCATTTATAAAACCACAAATTTGATAGCAGAGTGATTTAGATTTGGTCAAAATATAAAGGTTTGTTAGACGAATTTGGGGGGTAAACTAGGGTTTTCAAACCCTATAAAAAGGGCGAAGTAGGATAATACAAAAAATTCTGACAACATGCCCAAATTGCAACTCAACTAATAATTCAGATACTAAATAGATGCAATTTAAATTTTGAACCCTAAAATGAAACCTGGCACAATTTTTTTTAAAAAAATCTAGGGTTTTATAGAGAAACAGAGAGAGAAGAACCGCCACTAAACAAACCCCCCACCCCACCACCACCACATCACGCCCATCACCATCACTACCAAATATCCGGACCGCCACCACCACCACCGCTTCTCCACCGTGTTGCTTATCGTTTAAAAGATCATGGTTCGAGCCCTTTAAATGCTTGACTGTGACGATAGATTCGTCCTTCCAAGACTCAGAGCTAACTTGCCTAAAAACATAATTTGAGAAGGGCTGAGTTGACTCGGCTCAAAGTTGATTCATATTGCATTTACTTTACTTTATTTGCGTTAGTCATTACAACCGACTCGACTCAACTCAACTCGATGCTTGTTTTCCCAAAATACATTATCTATGTACTCTGGGTTTTATTTTTACAATGTTGAGTCAACTCGGATTGGTGATGACTTGTATGAGCTTGGTGTGGTTTAGGATATTTGTGTGTTGTTGTGATATTAAGTGAAGTCAGTTGTAATATGTGCTGGTCTAGGTGGTGGCATAGGCTGAGTCAACTCATTGTGTATCTCGTTTTCCATTTTTCATGCTTTGGACTAGGCTGAGTTGATTTATTGCATAATGTGGCCTAGCTTTTTGTTTTTGTTTTTGTGTGTGTATTGAGCATATGTGGCCTAGTTAACATGCATTTATTGTTGCTTTAATTAACATGCATATGTGATTTTCCCATTGCATATTTTGTTTGTTTTGGGATTTTTATGCAGTGAATTTTCTGATTCAGCGACTTTCAACTTAAGCATGTGTATTGTTGTTTTTCAGCATTGAGTTGGTTTAGTCAGAGATTTTACATTATAGAAGTATTTTTTTTTTCTCTTTTTGTTTTTGTTTTTGTTTTGTCTTTTTTCCTGAGTACTGAGTTGGCTAACCTGTGATTGTTTACATTAGGAACCAAGAGTTTTGCTATTTTCTGCTACTGAGTTGGCTGACTCAGTGAGTTTTACATAGAAACTCTCACTAATGACTCTGTTCTTGATGATAGGGCTGCAAATGAGCTGAGGCGCTCATTAAGGGCTCGGAAGAAAGCTCGTTAAGGGCTCGGCTCGAGCTCAATCATTTAATAAACGAACCAAACTCAAGCCCTAATCTTAGGCTCATTTAGTAAACAAGCCGATCTTGAGCATACCAAAGTTTGGCTCGTTTAAGCTTGCAAACAAGCTCGTTTAGGGTTCGATGAGAAGCTCGTTTGGGGCTCGATAAGAAGCTCGTTTAGGGGTCATGAGTAGGGACATAATTGTCCCACTATACTTTTTTTTTGGGAATTATCAATACAAATGACTAATAACTTCATATTAAATGACTACAAACTTAACTAAGAATGCCTAGTTATTTTTTTTAGTATAATATAACGTCGTTTTTACCCCTTTATATGTATAGATTTCTTCGCCTAAACACTAATCTCTTTTCATTCGATCAGCAACCTCAGCTGCCGCACCCAACCCTCAACTCTCTCTGTTACTCACTCTATAGTGCAAATCGACGGTGACTTTGCTTCGCCGGTGGAGATCGTTGACGATATGGCTTCTCCGGCGCTTTGTCCCTAACAGCGAACCACGTCTTCAGGTTTTCTCTCTCTGAAACTCTCTTTTATCTCTTCCGCTCTCTCTCTTTCTCTCTATGTATATATACATCCTAATCCCCTCTTTCTCCCTTGATCACAGGCCAGATCCGTCGCCTCCCACTGTCTTCTCTCTCTCTCTCACTCTCCGGTGGACATAGTTGTCGTCGAGCTTGCTATTTGATGTAGTTCGTCCTCTTTTCTCCTCATTACGATCTCTCTCTATATGTATATATTTCATGACTTTTTTTTTTCTTTTCCCATAGTTTTTGTCTCTACAAATCTGTTGATTCATATGTGTGTCGGTGTGTTTTTTTTTTTTTTTTTTGTATGTGTATAATATTCACACGATCCAGTAGATTGATTAATATTGTTATAAATTTTGTAATTAATTCTCATTTCAAA
Source organism: Liquidambar formosana (assembly GCA_039720395.1). NCBI lineage: Eukaryota > Viridiplantae > Streptophyta > Magnoliopsida > Saxifragales > Altingiaceae > Liquidambar > Liquidambar formosana. Next base: position 38,463,713 of record CM077820.1, read on the forward strand.
TTCTCTCTTCACTTTTCTCTCTCTGTTTTTTTTTTTTTTTTTGGGTAAAATCCCAAAATAATATCGGTGGGAACCAAAAACCGACCAAACCGCACCATCTACCGATTTAAGAATTTCATATTTTCAGTCTTGTATTTTGATTTTGATTTTTTCCTTTTTTGTTTCTTTGATGAGCTCATTTCGTGCTGGTTTCAGGAGATAGATTGTGATATTTGTGGCCATGAGGAGTAGAGATTGACGGTGGTGCTATGACTGTATGATGGATTGTTTGTTTGATCATGGATTGTTTGTGTGATCATGACCTGGATAATGGATTGTTTGGTATTATTTTAATGTCAATCATTTTGTATTTTTAGTGATTATTTTAGTGTCAATCAGGTTTTAATGAAGCATAGAACTACCATGGGTGATGGGTTTAAGGGTTTTGGTGGGGAGAAGGAAAAAAAAAAAATGTAAACGAGTTGAGCTTGAGCTTGAGCTTTTGTCACGAGCTTGAGCTCGAGCTTGGCTCGTTAATTCTAAATGAGCCGAGCTCGAGCTTTAATATTTTCTCACGAGCCGAGCTTGAGCTCGAAATTAAGGCTCGTTAAAAAGCTCAGCTTGTTTACTAATGAACAAGCTTCTAACGAGCCCGAGCTGAGCACTCCAAAGCTCGGCTCGGCTCGTTTGCACCCCTACTTGTTGAACAAGGAAAAAAAAAAATTTAATGATTCCATTCTTGTTAATGTATTTGTGCATTTTCAAATAGGGCTACTTTTCAGGTGGGTTTGTGCTTAATCACTTAATTGTTCAGCATCATTTCCATGGGATGGGACTACATTGGTGCTTAGATAAAGTAAACAGCTAACAAGAATGGAGCTTTTACCATGCCTTACCATTCTTTGCTGATCATGGTTAAACATTTTGGCGTAGTTGGTTTCAAAAACTGAAATTGATGCTTGGCGTATTCTAATAACTAATAAGTTTAAAATTGTTAATATCCTTATTCAAAAAAAAAGAAAAAAGTTTAAAATTGTTTATACAGAAAAGCCTAGTTGATTGCTTCACATGGTAGAATAGAATGGGTTTTTATTTATTTTGTGATGAAGTACAGATATTATTAAAAAGATGGGCTTTTATTTACAGTGTATTATGTTTTATTATTCGTTTTCTTTATTAATATGAACAGTTATGGCTTCTGGTTATGTTAGGTTGATGCTAACTTGTGCCATTTTGCATACAGCAGAGCACTTCTTTTGTTATTCTTTTGGCATAAGTCAACTATTCAAGTGGTTGGCAGGAAGAAAGAATATAATTTCTAGAAAAAGACGAAATTAGATGTCTTATATGGAATGACAAATTCTTCTTAATTAGGAGCACGAGTAACATGGAACTTGAGATGGGAATCACCATTAGAAGAGCCTCTATGAGCTTTTTCTGCCAATACCTTGGCGCTACTGAGTTGTTAAAAAAGGAGGATTAGCTAATAGTGGGTTATAATAGATACTATTACTATTGTTTTGTGCCATTTACCAAAAATTTAGAAACAAAATTTGAATAATTTTGGTAGTGAAGTTTTGTTTTAGCTTGTTAAACCATTCAAATGAATACATTATCATGATAATTGAATAAAATGAAAATGTGTTTTTTTCCTTAGATGGCTTGTCATGAATGGCAGCTATTCAAGTTGATTTGCTGGTGGAAAAGGTACGGTTATTCATAAATGGTAACTACTGAAGTTGGTTTGCAAGTGGAACAACTCAACTATGGATATCTTTGTCTAGAAATGAAGGGGTTAGGTGTCTTTCAAACAATGACTTTAGAATTGTGATGAAAATAACCTTTTAAGAGCTTTGATCTCCAAAACCTTTGGGCTCCTAAATGTGTGAAAATTGAGGATTTGCTAATAATGGGTTAGAATAAGTATTACTACTTTTTTTTTTTTTTAATAGTACAATGGGAGGGGTTCGAACCCCTAACCTATCCTACTCCTACCCTTTACCCCCAACCTCCCTCAGCACTAGGCTAGCTCGAGTGGCATTACTACTTTAGTAGTATAATTTTGGCCCTTTGATGAGAAGTTTGAAAACAATTGTTGCATAAATTGGGTGTTGTAGTTGTATTTTCTCTTGTTAAACCATAGCACGTATCTGGTACATTATTATAAGAGGGGATAAACCATAGGTATGTATGTGGTACACTATTATGAAAGCCAAATAAGGTAAATTAGTTTTTTGGTTGACCACCAAAGACATTTTTTTTTTTTTTTTTTAATGATACTTTCAATAGTTTTTTTTTTTTTTTTTTTTTCTTTCAATAGTTGATTGGCTAATATCAATGACATTAATCTTTCTAAATGCAAAGTTACTATGCATGACCCTAGTAAGATTCAGAAAAGAGGGTTTGTGGCCTATTAGCTCCAATTGTTTTCCTAGATAGACAAGAATTAAGATAATACTTTAGGTGGACTTGATTGGTAAGCCACAATTTTGCATTGACATTCTACAACAAGGATGAGAATCTTTTTTGCAATTTGCTTTCTCTTAAGTAAAATTTAGCTCTCTTTTAAGTTCTATTTTTCTTATTTCTAGATGTATTTTCATACTCCTACTTTCTGCACATTTCAAATTTCTAATTATTCAAAGTTAGCTCTAATCCTATTCCTTTAATTTTAAGTTAACTTAGATAAGATTTAATACTGTTTTATTTTAAATAATATCAATAAGTATAATAAATATACCAAGTACATGATTTTGGTTCTTGGGTTTGACGGGTTGTGTGCTACATTTTCATGGGCCTAATCTAGATTGAATTATGTTTGTCATTTTACAACCTAAGGCCAACCAGCTAATTAAAAATTGTTGCCCAAGCTCGCCCAAATTTTGGCTTGAGCCTCAGAATTTGCAATTTGAGCATGCCCAAGTTGTACCCCTACTCACCCTAACTTTAAAAATCTCATATTTGTTGCATTGATTCTAATGGCTCATTTGAAAATACTATTGGCAAATTTGAATATTTACTTTTAAATTCTTTGGATTATTAAGATAATAATCATTAAGGTTTGGTTGACACTTTTGACATTCTAATATGAATTTTTGTTTGTGCTTGTAGGTCTATTATTAATTGGCTTTGGGAATGGGTGGTGTAGGAAAGATAAAGGTATGCTTTGTTTGATGTTATAAAACATAAATTTATTGTCTACATTACTAGGTATGGTAAAAAAATAATTGTATATACTTTTATTTGTTGAAGGACTTTCTTGAAATTTGCAAAGAAAAAAAAGGAGAAAAAGAAGTGTTTTTAGCAGCATCATTTTAGTGGTGGAAAGAAGATACACTGCTAAATGTAATTTTTAGTAGCTATTAGCCAAATTGCCACTAAAACTGTAGAAATTAAGCATAGAATAGATCTTATGAATGGATTGTCGGTAAAAATTATGTTACATGAGTTTAGTTTTTAACTAGTTACATGTTAATTTAGTTGCTTGTGTTACTTGTAAGTTAATGTAAATTGCTGATTAAGGATACTTGTGTTTGATCCAAATAAATGTAGTTAAGATGAAGGACGTAGCTGATTATAGTTAGTTGTGTTACATGCTAATCTAGTTACTTGTGTTGTATGTCACTAAATTTGTGATGTGCACATTTAGATACATGTAGCACGAAATGACTAAATTTGTGTCATGCTTGTTATTAGTTACATGAGAGGATGTAGTTGATTATAGTTACATGCATTAATTGGGTTATTTGGGTGGTTCAAATTACAATGTGTGGTTTTTGGTTAGAATGTATTGATGAGGCAACTGAACAAGGCATAGGACGTATTGATCAGTCTACCCTTAATAAGAGTCAGAGTCAGTTGAAGAAGGCCAAGGTTGCTCAGTCTACTATCTCGCAGCCATCCACATCTGGACCTTCTGGGTGGTTCGAATGCCGATATTCCACCGGGTCCTGTTAGTAACCAGACTCTATCTATTCAGTTGGCGGAGGTTATGTCATTGCTTAAGATGCAGAATTCTAGGATCGATTGACTTGAGCAAGAACTGACTGCTTCTGGGATTTTGCCTCCCCAAGATCACATTGCTGCTACTGGTCTTGGTCGTGGTCGTGGTCCTTAGTTATCAGTTGTGCGTTCAATTTATTTAGGTTGTTATTTTTTGATGGTATTACAAGTGGATGGTCATCGTATTGTGACATTTTGAGGACGTATGTGCATTTTGGTCAGTTTATTAGTTGTCACATGCAAGTAATTTGTTAGACATCTTGCGTTGATGTGGTATATTAGTAGTTTTAATTTGCTTCATTTTGATCATATTTTGATGTGCTCCTATACAAGCACAAATAGTGGCATTAAAACGCCATTTAACTATTGGATATCTCAACCTCAATGTCGTAGTTAGATGCATTCTTTGTATCATTCTTTGTAGATACATATTATGAGAGATACAATATGGGACCAGAGGTAGGAACTATATACATAAAGAAAGAATTAATATTTGGCATAATGATTGCTATATGGAAAATTTGTTGAAAAGCCGCAATTAACTGATAGTCAACTATACCCTTATATATAGTTGGTAAAACAATCTAATATGATGGAATAACGTTAGTCCCAATAAGTTTGAGAACTACAAATTCAATTTTTAAGAACACCAATCGATTGCAATGCATGCCAATCGATTGGTCAAAACAGTAAAGAAATATGAGTTCATAGGCAAGTCCCCATCGATTGGGTTATGTGTCAATTGATTGGGAAAATCAGAAATCCAAAACCATGGTCAGAGTGTTCCCACTAAAAATCTTGGGGGAGAATGTGGTCACCCACGATGTATCCAAAGCCATTGACCAACTAATGTGTTTCTCAGATATATGCAAAAAGTAAAAAAAATTTGAGATATTTACCCAGCACTCCAATAAAGATGGAATAACGCTAGTCCCAATAAGTCTGAGAACTACAAATTCAATTTTTAATAACCCAATCGATTGCAATGAATCCCAATCGATGGGGCAAAACAGTGAAGAAATATGAGTTAATAGGCAAGTCCCAATCATAATTCACAACCAAAAGTACATACCAAAATGTTCAACTGTTCTTACAAAAGGTGTATCTGCAATTCACAACCAAAAGTATATTGTAATCTGCATCCTATTTGGACTTCTTGCACTTAGTAGTCATGTAAGGAGTGGTGAGTTGCCAGTTTTTTCTTCTGCCGTTTACCCTTCTTAACGCGCTTGGCGATATTGTAACAACTGTGATGTTCAGTTCCCTGCTCCAGGTTTGAATCAATATAGTGTAGTCCCTCAACTATCAATGGGCCATTTGCATCTTTGCCATCAAAAGCACAATGTGTTTCAACTCGAGGGATAACATGTGAATCGTACCCCATATTGGCCTTTTCATTCAATTCAAACGATGGAGGTGAACGAGTTCTAAACACATTTGCACTTGCATATAAGGGTGTCGATCCAATGTCAGATTCGGTTTGATGATGGGTATGAATGTGCGCATGCAAATCATTGTATGCCTGTTGGAGATTCTTGTAAGATATACACTTCTCATCGTAATGCTCCTTTAGGGAAGGGTATTGAACGCACTTGTCCTCATATTTTTTCTTCCAAATCCCATCACATTCAGCCTCCTAAGAATGTGATGGAAGTAGACAAAATTAGCGAGACATTACAGTAAGGGCCACACGTGGATTCCCTAGAACGACTATTCTAAGCAAAACTAAATTAACTTAAATTAAACAAAAAAAACAAGAGTAAAATTATAAGTACCGCACAATTGCCTCTGTCCAAGACTGCATGCGAATTGTGCACACTCTCCTCAATTGCTTCTTCAGTTGTTGGCCTGAGCACATGTATAATCTATTTCACTTAGACTTGTCAATGTAATGGGATGATTAACTATGATTATATAATGTAATTACGGTAGTCGAATAGTCAAAGTGTGAATGATTTTTAGCAAGAATGCATACATCGTCACAATAAGGAAGACGTTGGCAAATATTTTTCACCCTCTTCTTTGTAATGTAGCCACTCATATTCCACTTTCTAATACAAGGCCACAATGGTTTTGAAGGCGCATGGAAGCTGATTGTATGCTCAAATGCCCAAACCTGTAAACATATTACTACTCACGTCAATGTGTTTTGACCATATAATCATAGTACATTGAAAAAAATAATTAAAAAGGTTATGGTATTTGTGATGTACCTATAGCAATGGAACGCAACGTTGAATAGTGATTTCGTTGTGTTTGGTCTTCGTTTTTTTTTTACTTGACAGCATTTTTTATGTCTTGAATCAAAAAATGGTACACTGCCATACCCCAGGCATAGCCCCTACAAGTTTCACCTAAGTCATCTAACAACTGAAAAAAAATGTCCATGTATCCCCTTACCGGCCAACAGAAAAAGGAAATAAACAAAAGCAACACTAATATAGAGCCTTAGAAATTCATCATCTGCATCCTTACAATTTATTATCAAATTGCACAAGTCTACCCTATCTAGTTTCTTTACTATATTGCGAGAATCGGTAAGAAGAGTAAGTACTCTAGACCACCCATGATCCCTAAACACATCAATATGAGTCCCACATAGGGGTGCAAATGAGCCGGGCCTGAGCCGAGCCGAGCTTTGGAGTGCTCAGCTTGGGTTCGTTAGAAGCTTGTTAATTAGTATATGAGCCGAGCTTTTTAACGAGCCTTAATTTTGAGCTCGAGCTTGGCTCGTGAGAAAATATTAAAGCTCGAGCCTAGCTCAGTTTAGAATTAACGAGCCCAGCTCAAGCTCGAGCTCAAGCTCGTGACAAAAGCTCGAGCTCGAGCTCAGTTCGTTTACATTTTTTTTTCCCTTCTCCCCACCAAAACCCTTAAACCCTATCACCCATCGTAGTTCTATGCTTCATTAAAACCTGATTGACACTAAAATAATCACTAAAAATACAAACTGATTGACATTAAAATAATACCAAACAATCCATTATCTAGTTCATGATCAAACAAACAATCCATGATCAAACAAACAATCCATTATAAAGCCATAGCACCACCATCAATCTCTACTCCTCATGGCTACAAATATCACAATCTATCTCCTGAAACCAGCACGAAGTGAGCTCGTCAAAGAAAAAAAAAAGGAAAAAATCAAAATCAAAATACAAGACTGAAAATGTGAAATTCTTAAATCGGTAGATGGTGTGGTTTGGTTGGTTTTACGGTTCCCACCAATATTATTTTGGGATTTTACCAAAAAAAAAAAAAAAAAAAAACGGAGAGAGAAAAGTGAAGAGAGAATTTGAAATGAGAATTAATTACAAAATTTATAACAATATTAATCAATCTACTGGATCTTGTGAATATTATACACACACACACACACACACACACACACACAAAAACAAATACACCCGCACACATATGAATTAACAAATTTGTAGATACAAAAACTATGGGAAAAGAAAAACAAAAGTCATGAAATATATACATATATACACATATATACATATAGAGAGAGATTGCAATGAGGAGAAAAGAGGATAAACTACATCAAATAGCAAGCTCGACGACGACAATGTCCACTGGAGAGTGAGAGACAGAGAGAAGACAGTGGGAGGTGATGGATTTAGCCTGTGATCAAAGGAGAAAGAGGGGATTAGGATGAATATATACATATATATATATATATATAGAGAGAGAGAGAGAGAGAGAGAGAGAGAGAAAGAGAGAGAGAGGCAGAAGAGATAAAAGAGAGTTTTAAGAGAGAAATCCTGAAGACGTGGTTCACCGGTAGGGATAAAGTGCAGGAGAAGCCATGTCATTAGCGATCTCCACCGGCGAAGCAAAGTCACCGTTGATTTGCAATAGAGAGTGAGTGATAGAGAGAGTTGAGGGTTAGGTACGGTAGCTGGGGTTGCTGATCGAATGAAAAGAGTGGATTAGGGTTAAGGCGAAGAAATCTATATATATAAAGGGGTAAAAATGACGTTGTATTATACTAAAAAAAATAACTAGCCATTCTTAGTTAAGTTTGTAGTCATTTAATATGAAGTTATTAGTCATTTGTATTGATAATTCCCAAAAAAAAAAAAAAAAGTATAGTGGGACAATTATGTCCCCGCTTGTGACCCCTAAACAAGCTTCTTGTCGAGCCCCAAACGAGCTTTTCATTGAGCCATAAACAAGCTTGTTCGCGAGCCTAAACGAGCCGAGCTTTGGTATGCTGAAGCTTGGCTTGTTTACTAAACGAGCCTAAGATTAGGGCTTGAGCTTGGTTCGTTTATTAAATGATTGAGCTCGAGCCGAGCCCTTAACGAGCTTTCTCGCGAGTCCTTAATGAGCGGCTCAGCTGATTTGCAGCCCGAGTCCCACATACCCGCAAACCTAGTATCATTGCAACATCATGTGGATTGAAATGAATAAACATGCCTCGAAGTTTGAAGCCAACTCTATTGCCATCCCAATTCTTAAGCAGTGTTTTAAGGAGAGATGGTAGAAAAATTTAATCTATTAGAAAAAATACGGTTCTCTCAACTTTTCATGCAACTCATTACACTTGATGGATCTTGTATGATGTTTCCATACGAATTTAAAGCTTTCTGTCTATCTTCTTTGAGTTTCCGAATGCCACTTTATATAGACAGGGTATGAGTAAAATTCTGACAACAATGTCACATTCTTTTGTCACCAAAAGAAGTCTTCCCACTTGGCCCCACCATATCTATTAAATATATATTCACGTGGGGACAAATTTATATAGAAACATCCAAAAGTAGCCAATGATTGACTTTTTCAAGCAATTGTTTAATAGCTTCATCCGATAGCTTCCTTTTATCAATAAAAAATCATGCACCTATAAAGAACAAATAATAAACCTATCCTTTGTTTATTATTTATTTTTGTAAGATGTCAACTAACTTTTTGGGTTGCATGTAATTCACATGACTTTGTTCTCATTTTTCCAAAGTGAGAGATGTCTGTACCACAAATGAAAATTCACGCGCATATTTGCAACATAAATGAAAGATCATGCGCAGTCGATTCTCTCGGTAAAATTTATTTTCAGTGTCAAACATTTCTGTGCTCGTTGTAGCCCTATTAATGATCACATGTAGATGGCTGTGTCTGATTTTGTTTTAAATATAAGATCAAATTTGAGTTGCAAAATCACCACATTTCCATCTTGTCTTGATGCTCACTTGATAGTGATGAAATATCTCAGACAACAACATAATCAACCAAATACAACCATGAACCAAATTTCTCTATGCAATATGACAACACACATATGGACGTTTTGCGTTGTGACTTATGACCGTGTTTTGTACAAATATTGATATTCTTGTTGTATTCTTCTTACTTCTTAATATATGATATTTAGTCATCGTTTCCCATTTCTATGTACTTGTAGCTTATAGAACTTCTTTAAGTAATTGTTTTTTTTAGATCATAAAAATTCCATTCCTTATTAATTTTACCACTTGGAAACTTATAATGATTGATAGAGTTAGCATAGTAATGCAGCACATATTATATATTTCATATTCTACGTTATGCACTCTTACAGAATTCGGGAAACTATTTTGAGTCATCCTTCTTATGTGTTACTATTTCTCACTAATCTATTTGTACAACTTTTCTTCATGCTACAAGCCTACAAGTAGCATTTTACCATTTTTTATTTTATTATAAAGAGGTTGTGTTACCTGTTCTCTTAAGAAGCAAAGTGCATTTTCTTTTACATTTCATAATAATTGTTTGGTGAGAATTCTTCGTAATTTTGTTGCAGATTGTGTTTGTGCATTTGCTAGCTTTTATGCCAATGAGTCATCCTATTCATTGCCCAGTTACGGGAGACGTAATTTGGAATTGTGTATCCATTGAGAGTGGTGAGGTAAGCAATAGGATTAGGGTATCTTCCATGGTTCAAAGTCACGGCCGAAACCGTGACGTCTTGCCCGAGACGTACCGGTCTCGAAGGCTTCCGGTACGAGATTTTACAACGATACAGAAGAATCTTGCCAATTCCTCGTCACAGCCGTGACAACAATATCTCGCCGAGATCTCGCCGTGATCTCGCCGTAATCTCGCTGTGACATTCCGAGACAAAAAAAAAATTCTGGTCAGACCTGGAAAAGTGGAGCTGCTGTGGAAAAAACCCATCAACCTCGATGTCATCGATCGAGTCCCAGTGTCGCCAATCAAGTCTGCCGTCGTTTGCCGTCGCTTGGTCTGGTTGTCTCGCATCGTCGCCTCCCTAGAGTGAGTCTCGAGCTCTCAAACAAGCCCCTACCGGCGCCGATCGAAGCTCGCCGTCGTCGCTCTAAGGCCGCTGTCGTCGCTTGAGGCTTGCCGTCGCCGATTGGGTCTCGCCATCGCTGGTCAGCTCTCATTCCTCCCTCGACTCCTCTTGAGCCTTCACTGAACCCTTGGGTAGTCAGGTTGGGTGGGTGGGTGTGTCTGAAGTGTAAAGGAAGTCAAACTCTTAAGTACATAAGAGTTAAGTATTTTTTTTAAAAAAAATTTTCTCTTTGCTTGCTTTTTTGTTTTTTCTTTTTTTTCCTCTTTTACTGGATTATACTTAATTCAACATATTCTCTTTTTTTTCTCTTCTTTTTTTTTTTAATGTCTTATATTCCTATTAGTTAAGTAATTTAGGGTTTTCAAAAGCTGTATTTTTTTTTTTTGCAAATTTTTTTTTGTTCTAATTAGAAAAACAGAAAAAAAAATATTCAACATATTTAATTTTTTATCAAAACTTAATTAAATTGATATATGTTAAAGATTGAAAATAAATGAGTATATTTCATTTTTAATTTTGATTGAAAATAAAAATTTATTCTATTTTTTTTCTAATAATAAATTTTCAAAAAAACACAATATATTCTTATATTCCTATTACTCTATTAGTTAAGTACTTTAGGGTTTCAAAAGTTGTATTTTTTTGCAATTTTTTTGAATCTTTAGAATGATTTTGATTTATATGACTTACATTGTATATCTAAGACTTAAATATTGAGTTTCTTATTACTTACACAGTGCGCTGCTACCTGTTTTGATGCTTTTAACCATTTTATATGTTCTAGATTATTTGTTTTACTTGTGTTATGCTTCCAATGTGATTGTTATTTTTTTTAGATTTTTCCATGATTTTTTCAGATTTTTTTTAGCTTTCTTTCATATGTAATGTTGCGTCTCACTCGAGACGTGACGAGATTTCCGCGACCGTGATGACCGTGACCATTACGTGACGACGTCCGTGACCGTGACTTTGAACCATGGTATCTTCTTTTCTTTAGTCCATTTGGTTTCTAAGAAATTGTATGATAGGAAAAGAAAAATCAAAATCAAAATTTTCATTTTTCTTTTTTGGGGAGATTGGAATAAATGGAAGATTCCACTCAATTAAGCTTAATCTAGCTATGTGACTTAAGTTGAGTATTTCATTTTTTTAATACTATAATTTCTATTCTTCTATATCTTTTATTTTTGTTTTATTTTTCATTTTGGAATGCAGTCTCGATATCTTACCGAATACACGGAGCTTGGGTTTTTAGGTATTGGAATTGCTTTATTTAGAAACCTATGTTTAATTGCTTATATGATTTGACTAGATTTTGCTTCTTTGTGTTGGTAGGTCAAGGGGGTTATGGTTGTGTAGTCAAGGGCCTCAATAAATTGGATGGAGTGACCTATGCTGTGAAGAAAATATCATTGAGGGAAACAAATTGGCCTTTTAATGAGGTTAAAAAGTAAGTGGTTTGATTCCTAATTGCTCTTTCCCAAACTCAGTGTCTATGCTTCTTTGTTAGTGTCACATTGTCTACTGCATTTCACAGTAATGCATGAAGTGTCAAGAACGAGGTGTTAGCAAACATGTTGAGGATTGCTATGTTTCCAGATGCATGCTACGTGGAGACTTGCTAGTCATCCAATTCTGGTCATGCTGCAAGTCATCAAACTTTATGAACAAAACCTCTCATGCCTTATTGTCACACCCTTTTTCTCACTTTAACGTATGGTGGGGTGTGGATTTAGCAAATAAGGGTGTGGAAATAGGTCCACCCTAATTATAAGAATCTCATCAACAATATGATAGTAATTTAAACAGTGTGATCTTAAGGCAATCACATTCAGTTTATTCTTAATACACCACCACGACGCTGATTTAGAGCCTCTACTCTGATGATTGGAACTAATCACCCTAACGCAAAGAGGTCAAGTGAGTTATAGTCTTTTCAAGTAAATTATCCAACTTTACATTGACTATGGACAGTTTCAAATTAACCTGTGATTCAGATCTCTAGATAAATCACATACCATGTACTTTGTGGACTATGATTCATCTCATGCATAAAATGAAATTACCCACATCTGTGGAAATACATGAATCTCAATTATAAATAACATTTATTAATAATGAAGAAATTGACAAACTAATTTGCTTTGAGGGGCATAAAATTCCAACACATTTCACCTACTTTAAGTCCTTTAGTTGCCCTTCTGGCACAAACCCATTTCTCACTTAGTTTAATTCCTTTTTTTGGGTTACTTACTTTGGCCAACAGCCTCTCTTCTTTAGGGATAAATCCTTCGCGATGCCATCTTGTTCCTATTGTAGGCATTAAATTCTTAAAGGAGCTGTCTTGTACCCTTTCTATTCAAAATCCAAAAATTTACATTTTAAATTCTTTCATTATGTGCCTTTTTTAAAACATGCGATTATAATATAATTTTCCTTCTTATTCTAAACTTCTCTACTAGTTTTCTGAGATTTTGATTAAGAGGATAACTTATTAGCTGGCGTTTCCCCATGAAGCTAATCTATTGTTATACATCCTACTTATTTGTATTCACCACAGAGGACTGTACAGTCCAACATCATTTATCGCTCTTCCTCCCATTGTGAGAGTGAGAGAAGAGGTAAGTGGTTGTAAATGAAGATAGTTAACTGGAGTGTGTGAGGGCTAGGCTGTCAGGAATAGGAGGGCAATTTATGAGTATCTTAAAGTAGTTATGCTTTAGGATCTAAGCGTAATTGCATAAACTGAGAGATTTTGAGAGGCATGTGGGGGACCACAAGAATAGTATTTTCGTTATTTTGTAGGATCTTCAGGGTATTCGGCCTTTCACTCATCCCTTCCATTTTCTGTTATGATTTGAAATAGGAGTTCTTTACATAGTCTTAATGTGGTAGTTGATGCTTTTGTTTGTATGCAAGCCTTAGATCCGTTCAAATAATTTACAATAGTGGCTTGTGGTGGTTTGTAGCACCAATTCTTCTAAACTTAAGACTAATTTGTCGAAATATTTTTCTATCATCGTTTTTTTTTTTTTCCCCTTTCTATTTGCTGGTGTTGTATTAGTATCTCAAATTTAACCTGGTGTTCGGTCCAAAGGCCTGTTTCCATTTGATGCGGCATGGCATGCAATGGGTGTTTTGACTCAACTTGATTCTCTTTATGTGACCTGGTTATCTAAGGGGTCTTTAGAACTTTTATGTGAAATAAAGAAGATCATGTTGAAAATGAGTTAGATCTTTGGGTGTATTGGGGGCTAGGGTTTTGAGAGACAAAAAAACTTCTAATTTTCATTCTGTAATGAAATTTCTCATCGTCTTTGCATGTGGACATAAGTTATAAGCTGAACCACATAAATTCTGGTGTGCTTATGTTTTAATGTTTGTTCCTTTTCATTTCCTGTTGATATCTAGTTGCCTTGACACCCATATTGTTCTGTCATAACAGTTGGTATGTAGGGGTTAGACTCCAATGTCATTAGACATTTTCGTTGAAAACTAGTAAGGTCTCGTGTCTCTAGGGGAATGAGTAGTTTTAACAATGTCATTGACTTGTGCAACCTTTAGGATACTATACATTGCTTGAAATTGATACCTTTACATGGAAGTTTATTCAATACAAAAATTTGCTCAAGAACATGTTTGGTATGCCTTGTTATTATGAATTTTCTATTTGATTTTATATCAACTATTTTACTCTTAATTGTTATTTCATGTATACACAAACTTAACCACATCCAAAAATATATTTATGTGTGTGTTGAGTATAGAAACTTCACAAATACGAACTTGTATAGCCATGTGCTTGTTTCTAGATTTTTAGGAGTTGCTCAATTTGACACACCTCCTCCATGTTAAAACGTGACACTTGTGTCCATGTCTACAGATGATTATTTATTTTTCAATTTATAATTGCTTGATTCGAGGGTAGGGTATGACCTGTGAAGGATTTGTCATGTTAATTGTTGATTTATCCATCTTAATTACTATTTACTAGTTTCTTTAAGAATGCAAACAATTATGCATATGATTTGGCATGTGTTTCCTTATAGGTTTGTATCCCTTGTATTTATTATTATTATTATTTTTTACCCTTTCCAATTACTTTTGACATCTTTGCTTAACTTGTGTTTATATGTTGATTTAATGTGGATGATTATAGAAGTGCTTGTGTGCTGAAATTGGAGTTTGTGGAGGTGGAGATTTGAATATTAGGAGTGCAATTTGCTTGTAGGTGCACCTAATTAATTTAGAATTAATTAGGTTAAAATGGTTGTGACCTAGGATTCCATAGAGATCCTCAGCTTGAGCACTAGTTTGGCAAAACCTTCATTTCTGCTTTAAGGGTTGTTGCCTTTGTCACCTTTTACTTCGATTAATTAGTGTGATTTTTGCGCATATTATTTATACTTCCTATATGCTACAATTACAAGAATACCCTTCAACCAAGTAGAAGTAATAACGCATAAATAAAGCACATAAAACATAACCAATATTCATCAGTTTTGAAAGTTACTTGGGAGGCCTTAGAAAATGAGGGCACTCACTCCACTTGACCTAACAATTTGAACTCATGGAAAAATTTGTGTATAGTTTGTGAAATAGTGAGAGGGAACAAACAGGAGATTTGATCGGATATATAGGTCATGTTAAGTTCTCGATGAAGAAAGGTACACCAGGGATGACAGAGGCTGCTGTGTGTTAATAATGCTAAAACATAATATTTGAAGCAGAAGGTTGTAAATAACGTGTGAGAATAATGTAAAACCAAAATTAACAAAAATATACCTCCAGCCATGGTAGATATGGGTTAGGTTTTCTACTCTCTCCAGTCTCCTTGTGAAGGTTTTTGGACAAACAACGGATTAGGGTTGCATGGTCGCAAGCCATCATTGTGAAGGTTTTTGGACGAACAGTGGGTTACAGCTATCTGCTGAGTAGGATCTCTACAATGTGGAAGCCAGACAGTGAACTGGATTGTGTGGACCTCAGGCATGATTACTTCCCAGTGAGGTTCGGCTTAGTTGAGCACCTTGAGGATTATCGGAGAGTGTTGAATGAGGGACATTGGTTCATAGGGTAGAACTAACTTGCCATTAGTCAATGTTAGCCGAAGTTTTGAGCCTTGATGACAACTATTGAGACTATAGTTGTTTTGGCTTGATTTCTAGAACTTCCTATCAAGTTCTACGACGTCGAGATCCTCAAGAGAATTGGTCGTTGCCTGAGGAAAATTATTGACATCAATGCTCACATGGAAGCGAGTACTAGGGGTTGGTCTGCTTGCTTCTGTGTTCAGGTCAATCTATATGCACCTCTGATCCCTAATGTTCACTTTGGAGGAGTTTGGAAAGATGTGGCCTTTGAATTGTTGAGCAGCCTATGCTTCATATGCTATTGTATTGGGTACGTGGGGAACCTCTATCTTAGGTCCATTGTTAAGGATAGATATGCTCAGAGCCCTAGCGATTGCATTTAGAGCATTCTGGCAAGGCAACCAACTGGTAACTTACACTTGTTGCCTTGTTGGGTAATTATGGGTCTGAGGAACTCATCAAGGGCAAGGGATAGGGTATGATTTCTCATGACATTTAATTCTGATATACATCGCAAGGTGGACCTAGTGGATGGAGTCCTCATGGAATAGCAGCTTTCATTTGACGGATAATATCGAACTTGAGGGTACCAGTAATGGTAAGGAGCAGGGCATGTCTCCTAGCACCAATTTAGTTTTACTGATACAACCAGTTTCGAACAGAGATTCAAGCATAGTGGCCAAGCTTCAATCACTAGGTAGTCAATATTGTCTGTAGTCTTATCTGCTTGGCTCCTTAATATTTGCTACAGGCAAGGTCCCATCTCTCTCCAGTGTATCACCTAGTGTTTCTATTCGACTCGACAACAATGACTTCCTCCCACAGCAAGCTCTGACGCACCAGGAGGAGGGAGCAGACCTTGTCGAACTGGCTAAAACACTTGAGAGAGACGGTTACAGTGATTCAAAAGAACCCCCATTGGTTCCTCAACTACCAAGGGCAATTGATTCGAGTGGACGAGACAATGGTGTGCCTGATCAGGTGGAATCCTCACCATTGCTGGGGCTGGCCCATGTAGTCCGTACAACTCCCACTCCCCCATCTTCTCTTCGTTTCCTTTTCCCACTATCTCTATTTCTGTCTAATTCGACTGATATGGAGAATGGGCTGGTATGGGGCTGTTTTGTCATTTTATGTGATATATAAATAGGTGTGCTGACATTAGGATAGGTTCGTTATGCAAAAGTGAAGTCGGCCTAGTGTTCTAGCATTTGGGCTCGTTCTATTCCAAGTACTATCACATTAGGTCCAAACCCAAATATAGCATAAGGTTCAGGCTCACATTAAATTGTTTCTAAGGTCTGTCTATCTATATATATATATATATATATATATATATATATATACACATATATATGTGTGTATGTACTAGTATAAACCTGCACTGATGCGTGGGAACTAAACAATTATTTTATTTAAAGTTCTTATAAAAGCAATTAAAAAGCCATTATACAGTATTAGTCTCGCTAAGCAAAATTATTATTCCACAATCTTTTAGTAAAAGATACAGGGGGCTGTTTGAACGATTTCCAACTGTTATCTAGTTTTTAAATAAACCAATTCACTATTGGTTTAAAAAATAAATAGAATTTGAAAAGTAAATCTATTTTAAATAACACAAATGAACATGAAACAGTTTAAAATCTTAAAATACTTTGAAAGGTTAACTTGTTATAATCCATAATTCCACAAATTACTTGTTACAACACAAAAATCATATTAACTTGAATCCTTACAATTGCGTCAATAAATGCAAAGAATCTAACATTAAATGACTAAAATAAAAATACTCAAATCCCATGACATATTTATAGAAAATCTTAATACAATGAATCTTGTTATAAAAATAAATAAATAAATAAACAAATAAAACACAGGACTATATTGCTGTAAGTGCTACCTTAGCCCAATTTTTTATTTTATTTATTGTCCACTTAAAATTAACTGCAGAATGAAGTAATCAACCCTCACAAGCAAGAAAAAATAAAAATTTTGAATACCAAGTATAGAGTACATAAATTCCCCCAAACTATGTTGCCCATATGCAGTGCAGTGCAGTGCTATAAATGTGTCACACGCCTATGAATGTGATCAAAATTTTAACTATTATTATTAGTGCCGAATGATTCATACATCTCAATTGGGGGAAACATTTTTAATCTTAGATGGTTCAATAGGGAGGACTCTGAAACCAACAACTGGCTTGAATAGGTGATTATGAATGTGATCAAAATTTTAACTATTATTGTTAGTACCGAATAATTCATACATGTCAATTGGGGGAAACATTTTTAATCTTGGATGGTTTAATAGGGAGGACTCTAAAACCAACAACTAGGCTTGAATAGGTGATTATGAATGTGATCAAAATTTTAACTATTATTGTTAGTGCCGAATAATTCATACATCTTTAACAATTGGGGTAAACATTTTTAATCCTGGATGGTTCAATAGGGTGGACTCTAAAACCAACAACTGGCTTGAATAGGTGATTTAACTACCTGCCTGATGATAGGCTTGCAAATGGTAGAAGAGAGGAAGTGAATAATTTTGCATTCTCACGTTTGAGCCCTTAAGAATTTTTATATAATTTATATATTCTGTACTGAAAACAAAATAACATGAAAAAACCAAGGAACAACATTTCAAGTAAACAAAGCATATAATAAGTCAGTATCCATGGAGCCAAAATGCAAAACACAGAGAAGGGAAAAAAAAAATCTGAAAAATATGAACTTTGCTACCTACATTTTGACTAACCTATTCAATTGTGCAAGTGGACTTTCTCAACAAACGAAATGATATACCACAGCAATTACCCATTATGAAGATGAAGATGGAAGCTTTGACCAAAATCCTTCTCGGTGCTGAAATTGTTGATTGAGAGAGTAGCTGAGCCAGCGTAAAGGATGAAAAGTGGGGTGGGGGGGGGGGAGAGAGAAAGATAGACAAAGGAGAAGAGAAAATTTGAAGTGGAAGATGCATTTTATGTTTGAAATTTGGAAAGAGGAAAAATAGGAGAGGGAAAGAGAGAAGGAAGTACTGTACGGGGATATTGGGAAGTGAGGAAGAGGATAAGGAGAGAGAAAGAAGAGAATAGAGAAAGGGAAGGAAGAGGGAGAGGGAAGGCGTATGGGGGGAAAAAAACAGAGGAGTTGTTGATATTGTGTGGAAGAGGGAGAGGGAAGGGTGGGGATCTTGGGAAGTGAGGAAGAAGAGAGAATAAGGAGAGAGAAAGAGGAGACTAGAGAAAGGGAAGGAATAGGGATAGGGAAGGTGTACGGGGAAAAAAAAAAAAAACAGGGGAGTCGTTGACATTGTGTGGAAGAGGGAGAAGGAAGGTGGAGATCTTAGGAAGTGAGGAAGAGAAGAGAATAAGGAGAGAGAAAGAGGAGAACAAAGAATGGAGGGAAGGAAGAGGGAGAGGGAAGGTGTACAGGGAAGGGGAAGGAAAGAATAAAAAAGAAGGGATAGGGGAAAGGTTAGGGAAAGGTAGAGGGAAAGGGAAGGTATGCGGGAGGAAGGGAAAGAAAACCAAAAGGAAAAAAAAGAAAAGAGGTGTTGACATTATGTGTGAATAAAAAAAATTAAAAAAATGAAGGGATGGGGAAAAAGTAGAAGAGGAGGGAAGAAAAAAAAATGACTTATTTATGGGGAGTTGCTGACATCATTTGTGGGGTCAAAGATAAGGGGAGGAATGGATTTTGGAGGAAAGGTTTACCAATGAGACACATAAGCAAAGTGCTGATGTCAGCAAAAAACTCTATTTTATAGTATAGTAATAGATGTGCGTGTGTGTGTGTGTGTGTGTGTGTGTGTGTGTGTGTGTCTATATATAGAGAGAGAGAGAGAGAGAGAGTGAGAGTCCTTTTATTATCAAGTGCACTTGATGTAACTTTGCATCAAGTGCACTCTAAAACTATTATGACCCAAAAATAGGCTATGACGTATCAATAGAAAAAAGAATAAATAAAATGAAGTTCAAGGATGGTTTATAATAAAAATTATAGTTTTATAAAATATTTTTAGAAAATCCGGCATGGTCCTGTCTGAAAATAGGACATATCAAAGTTCTCGGCAGTTTAACCCTGTTCAATTTAAAATCAAAATCATTCAACCATCCACAACAGGTAATTAAAATAAGCTGGCATATTAGTTCCCACAGAGTTCTATTGTCAATACAGGCAGTATATAATACAATAAGTCTGTCTAAATAATATACAAGCCATAAAAATTGTAAAATGCATTTGCACAACATCCATAATGCAATGCTTATGTTAAGCCCGATGTGATGTCTCCTCATAAGAGTCATCCCTATTTTGCTCAAAGTCTGCAAAAGGTTTTAAAAATAGGCGTGAGTATAAACTCAGTAGAATACATTTTTCAAAGTTGTATATCAAGGTTTTAAAACCATTATAAACAAATAAATAAAATGAGATAACAAAGGGTTGCATATCATAAATCTTAAAATAGGTACAAGAGAACATGAAAATCAATCATAACATAAATTCGCCATATCTGGCAATCCATAACATCATCCGCCATATCTGGCAATCTATATCATCAGTCTTTTAAACTGAATAATCCTCCCCAGGTTATGCGGGGCCCTCGCGCATGGAAATAAGAGGAAACACGGCAAGACATCCCTATGTGGGACCGCAGTAACCTAAAGAGGAAACACAGCAAGACATCCCTACATGGGACCGCAGTAACCTCAATTCGAGCACATAGCCCAGGACTATAGGATAGGAAGACACGGCAAGACGTCCCTTTCCTTCGGGACCACAGTAATCCTGTCTTCAGTAGCCTTTACACCACATCCATTTACATGTTAATCTCCCAAGAACTATTGTATTTTAATGGTAGATAAACGGGTTTGCAACACTTATATAAAAAGTGACCCTTAATTAGTCAATAGCAAGAATTTAACAAATAGGTTTTCAAAATCAACCCATTGTTCCCCAAATCATGTGAGGGTATGTAAAATAACACAAATATAGCTGAATAAGGTATAAAACAAAACCCTACTTCCAAAATATATGAATTTTTAAGAAATTCAACCCTAATCCTATGTAAACATGTATCATATCATGTAAACATACAAAAACCCATAATAATGTACCAAATCATGCATACAATGGTTTACAACCATGAAAAATGCACCTACCTCTCAAATGGTAGTTAGGAACGTGAATCTAAGGGTGTACACACGTAGATCAGGGTGGAAATCACAAGATCCATGCGTTGTGGGGTCGGACCCGAGCTTCTGTGGTCACGCTCCTCATCGTCGAGCTCTTCTTTCTCTCTCTCTCTCTTTCTCCTCTCTTCCTTTTTATTTTTATTTTTATTTTTTTTATTTTTTTATTTTTGTCGAAAAATGGGTAAGAAATCCATTAGGAATGGGTTTAATAAGGGAAAGTGGGGGTAATATCGTTAAACAAGCCTTTTTAAAAACTGTCTGCCGACACTTTCAGACGTCTGAAAATGAGTTTCAGACGTCTGAAAGTGAGCTTCAGACGTAACCTCAAAATCATCCTTCTCTGGAATTTTCAGACGTCTGAAATATCACTTTCAGACGTCTGAAATATCACTTTCAGACGTCTGAAACATTCAGACAACTGAAACTGGCCATCAGTCAGGCACTTCCCCCATCAGCACAGACCTCAGATTTCTTTTCATTAAAAACATTTAAGTAAAAGGGAGTTTACTTTAAGTTATTTAATGAAAATAAGCAAATAACCCCCTATTTGAATCCAAATAAAATATCAGAAAAATCAAATTCCAAGTATATCAAAATCTCATTTCCAAGTTTTAGTATAAAATCCGTCTCCCGACAGATTTTCCTAGAACAAACATGTGAGAAACCTAATCCAAACATGCTAATAAAATCCCATAAAATCACAGAAGTCTTATAATATTATAAACTTCCATTACCGCAAAAAATTATCTTTAAAAACAAAGATTTACGAAAATTCACTTCTTTTCCCAACACTTAGCCAAATTTCAGCAGCTTAAACCCTTAGTACCTTACTTTTAAATTACGGGTGTTACAAAAACTCTTAACTGCGACTCATATTTTTTGAAACCAACCGTTGGATTAGATAGCCTTCTCATGTAGGTGATCTATGCCAAAAATCAAGTTGATCTGAGACTGATTGCTATTTGATCCAAAACTTACATTTTTAATCAATAGCAATCACTTATATATGGACATTTATGGATGAGGCAGCTCTTAATCTCAGATCAACATGATTTTTGGTATGCATTACCTACATATGAATCAAAATTAAACCAACGGTTGGTTTCAAAAATATGAGTCGCAGTTAAGAGTTTTGGAGTGCACTTGATGCAAAGTTACATCAAGTGCACTTGATAATAAAATGACTCTCTCTCTCTCTCTATATATATATATATATACATATATATATACACACACACATGCGCACACACACACACTAGATATGGCACACGTGCGTTGCATGTGAATATTTTTAAATAATATTAGTTATACAAAATAATAAATACATAAAGATTTTATATTTTTTCATAAAAGATAAAGTTTAAAATTAAAAAGTGCATTATTTATTTATTTATTTATTTTTTAATCAAAATTGTCAACGAAAAATTAAAAACACTTTAGATATACATTTAGAATTTTTTTTCTTCATAAAACGGAATATTTAAAGAGTTTATATTCATATATATTATCATGCAACTTGATAGTTGCTCTAAGAAAAAGAATTTGAGTAAGAGTCCAATTTTAATTTGTTAAGAGTTTGAGTTAAAATCTAACTTTCATTTGTTACCAAATGATAAGAATGTTTACACTTTACTATGTGTTTCAATTAAAGGAAGGGTAGATATGTATTATTATTATTATTTTTAAATAGGGTATATTGGTTATTCAAAAGATTTTTTGAGATTCAGCCTTTTATAGGTAGTATAGATATACAGAAGTGTTCTTATTAGCTGCAGCTAATATACCCTTATATCAGCTGCCGCCATCCCAGTAGTTCAATCACTTTCAAATTCATCCAACGGCTTAGATGCAAATCTGAGAAAAAAGGTGGACCTTGACCCAATATTGACCCGCGATCCAGTTGCTTCTCCCTTCTCTCATCTCATGGCGTCCTTGAAGGAAGATGATCAAACACATAAGAATGATACATCTCTATGCAAAAGAAAAAAAAAAAAGAAGGAATTTAGACAATAGAAAGTTCACATAGAAAATAGAATATAATAATAATAATCACACGTGGTTTGCATAAAAATAAAGATAACAATAACATCACATCTACACCAACAAAAACAAAATAATATTGTAATAAACCACAAGCTACAACAAGAAGTATTGAGAAAATGACCACTGAGCAAGGATAATAGGGATAACAAGCCTTATACAAGGCATTAAAGTCAATAGAAACTTGGGAGACGTAGCTTTCCTGGCAACATTCACATAGAAGAAGGTTTTTTGGGACTGGGAAGAAAAGAGGGAGAAGGAGAAGACGATGGCTTAGGGCTTGGGAACGTAGGAGAAGACGATGGCTTAGGGCTTGAGTTTTAAAAACTTATGGCCCAAAACAAAATAATTTAACAATAAAGAATATAGCAAAGCCATCCCAAATAAAAAATCATATATCATCATATATATATATATTTATATAAAATACCGAATAGCATCAAAAGAATGAATATACAAAAATCATGATATCTTTCTAGAAAATTTCAAACAAGTCCCCAGATCTTGGGACTGACTCAAAAACTAAAAAAAAAACAAAAAAAAAAAAACAAGATGAGTACAAGCTTAACAACATATCAAACCAAGGTCAATTAATCTATCGACCTTATAAAAAAAAAAGGTCAATTAATGTATCTAATTATGAATTAGTGATCAAGACCAATGACATTTTTTCCAAAAACAAGTAACTGTAATTAGAGGTGGGGTATTAAACATATGATCAGTTCACTAGCATTGTTTGCCCTTTTAATTTTTGTTGTTTTAAGTTAAACATGGAAATCATTGACAACTTCAAAGTTCAATTCTCTATTCTAGTGAAATCCTCTTTCAAAAATTGGCATTATGTGTTATTGCTTGTCTTAGTTGTTGTCACTTGTTAGTATCTTATAGTGTGGAATTTGTAACACTTGTTAGTATCTTATAGTGTGGAATTTGTATAACTTACATATTGAACTTGCTTAAGAAATACTTTAGTATCTATGTTTGTGCATTTGATTGACCCACTTTGATCTATGAGGTATACTTGCTTCTATATCTCAGGTCTGCAATTGTAAATATATGCTGTATCATTGGTTATGTTCTCTATGTTATTGCATCCAAATAGATCAGCTTTAAAAAAAAAAAAAAAAAAAAAAATCAGCAAAAAAGATATATTATTAAAAATGCAAAGAGAATACACCCCAAAAAACAAAACCCAACCCAAGCAAGAAACACTAAAAGCAACAAAACAACTCCCACAAGGAGAATACACAGGAGAACAACCCCTCTTGAAAAAACATAGCCAAAGCAAAAACAAGTAAAGCAACACCCAAAAGAAAAAGGATCAACAATGAAAAGACAATTGCAAAGGTAGGAGCGGCAATGGCAAAACAAAAAACTCCCAACTAGCCATGAGAGAAGACCTTCTAAACCAAGAACTATACTGAACCCTAAAGAGATACCACGGGGAGTCACAAAAGGAGAAACCAGCCAGACACTAGCAACAAAACCCTAGCAACACAAAAAACCGGCAGCAACAAGTGATTCCAACTACCACTGATGATCACCAGCACGGCAGCACCAATACTACACAATGGACCAGTAACCCAAAAAATACAGCCAAAACAATGTCAAACTTCTTCCTGATACCTTTCAAAAGCATCCCAGTCTCGATTCTCCATCTTAACTAACCTGTTGATGACATATTCTTAGTCTCCATAATAAACAATTCCCGGCTGTTTTCCAATCTCCCATATTTTCTCTACTTCTAGCCTTATGATTCTATTCCTATTCATACTCCCACCATCATATAAAGATCTATCATCACCTTTCAGAGGTTGCTCTTTAGAATCCTCTCCTATCTTAACTAGAGACTTTTTCCTGGTACAACTCTTGCGATTCTTACCTTTTTTTCTTTTCTTTTTTTCTTCTAATTTCCCTCATTTCTTCCTATCAAAGAGCTCATCTAATAATCTCATCTTCCTTCTAATCGCCTTAGATTGAACCATTCTTTTTCTTCCACTACCTCTCTTCTCAACAACATCCTCATCACCAATCATAGTCCCATCCTCAATAACATATTCATCCTTCCCATATCTTGCAGAAGAGTCCTCCTGATCTAGTCTGAAGCCCAAAAGGGTCACTATAAGTCCCACCAACACCCATATGATGAACTTAACCCGTATTAAATTGATCTTCGCCCTCTAATTAACCATATTACTATTTTGCTCGTCTTCGTACACATGCTGCACTTAACTACTTCCCAGATGCTTTTTTAGCTTGTCTGTCATGTACATTCTCGTGCCTTCCTCCAAATTTCTATTTTCTTCATTTTCAACCTCCTCACACAAACTCAGCCTGCTTTTATCCACATTCTTGAACCAACAACCATCCATCTTAACAAAATAATTATCTCCCTCAGCAAATCCACCCTCCACACTATCATTCCTCGTCCTCACAGGAACATTAAGAGAAAAGGCATAATTCCCGATTTCTTCACTGACTACAATTGGAAATTTATAAAAATTCACCTTAAGAATCATAAATTTATTGATCACAGAAGAACTACTGGTTGACACAAGCACCCTTCCACAATCAAGAAATTTCTTATCCAATGTGTTCTTGTCAATAGAAATTACCATTCCAAAAAATTCCCCAATTTTCATAAAATTAGAGCAGTTCCAAGTGTGAAGAGGAATAGTGCAACGCCCTGCCCCACTACTAGCATGATATTGTCTGCTTTGGGTTATCCCTTATTGCTTTAAAACGTGTTATACTAGTGAGGGATTGAAGTCTACTTATATAGCGTAGTCACTTTTTTAGGCGTTGTGGGATCTTGAGTATTACATTCGTCCCCCTATAGGACCACACAACCTCGTGGGGTCAATGGTTCCCACAACGTTGCTACTACCGCCCAAAGCCATCGTCCGCTAGACCGGATGCACTAAAGGTGCACAGTATGGTTTCAGCATGGCCCATACACCATGAGGCACGTCTAACTCTTATACCAATTCCCACCGCTAGCATGATATTGTCCATTTTGGGTTACCTCTCATGGCTTTAAAACAAGTCATACTGGTTGGGGAGCAAGGTCTATATATATAGCCATGAAAGGTAATCCAAAGCGGACAATATCATGCTAGTGGTAGGGGTGGGGTGTTAGAATTGGTATTAGAGCTGGACTTGCCTCGCAGTGTGTGGGCTTTGCTAGGACCATATTGTGCACACTTAGTGCATCCGGCTCGGCGGATAGTGTCTTTGGGCAGCGGCGTGGTGCGGTGGTGGAACCAGTGACCCCACGAGGATGTGTGGTCCAATGGGGGACAAATGTAATATCTAGGAATCCCACATCGCCTGGCTAGAAAAAGTAATTGCATTTTATATGCAAATTCTTTACTCCCAACAAATGTGACGTGTTTTAAAACCGTGAGGAGTAACCCAAAGCGGACAATATTATGCTAGTGGTGGGGCGAGGCATCACAAAAAGCTTCCAACGAAAGCCCTTCAAACTTGTGATGAGAAAACAAAAAATGGGTGCCAATCTTTACAATCCATAAACCTTCTCTCCAACCAATCCACCGTCTCATTAAGAAAACCTTCTTTAGACTCCATAGAAGAGAACTTCAAGAGCACAAACTTCCCACCCAAAAGATGTCGGCATACATGGACTTGTGGTCCTAGGTGTTCCTTTAAAAGAGATTAAAATATTGAGAAAGGAAGCTATTAAGAATAAGATCCAAGTAGTCACAACCCACATACTACTCAGAGAGATCAAATGAAGGCCATTGAAGCATTAATTAGAAGGATTTGTGTATTTTGTCAACTCAATTATGGAAATAGGTGGCCGTGCATCTATAAGTGAGTAGGTTTCAAGGATTCTACAGGAAATTAAAGTGGTAACAACTAAGCCATGGTTGTTGGCTTTGAAATTTCCAAACTTGAGCATGTGAAATAGGACGTGGGAGCTGATGGTGTGATTGTTGGTAATGCCGTAATGCCATCTTCATTTCTTCTTCCCCCCCCAAAAAAAAATTGCATAGATTTTTTTTTTTTAGTTGATGGGTTAAAAGATTGCATAGAATTTTTTAAAAAGATTGCCTAGCTAGGTTAATTAGTTTCAAAAAAGGAAAATCTCATTTGGGTCAGAAACTAATGAGAGCCCTTATAGTTGATCAAGTTGCCACTTCCAAACCTTTGTCGAGCGGTCCACTTCTGCAACTTCTCCACACCTCAAATTAAAAAAAAAAAAAAAAAAAAAAACTCCATTTTATATAGAGAATAGTATCATATTACTGTTTAACAGTATATAATAAAATAGTATGATGTTACTATTTGATAGTATAATTTACAAAATAGTTTGTTTTGATTTCAAAATAGTAGCATGTTACTATTTCAAATTTTTTTGGATTACCTAATCATAGTGGGTATTGTTTTGAAGAACACGATAAGTAGATTTCAAAAATACAAGTTTTATCAAAAACAGATTTGTATTTACTTATCGGCTTTTAAAAATTGGAAAACTAAAAAATGAGTTAGTTACATAGGGTATTCTTAATAACCAAAAAAAAAAAAAAATGTCCCTACAAGAAAATAAGGGTAAATTAGGATTTTATATTTTATTTTAATAAAAAATGTGGTTACTACTAATAAGAATACTCAAACGTGGGGCTAAGGGGTTAAGGAATCTTTTGATGGGGTTATTGTTAAAACCATTCTTCTAAATGGGGTTATTTGCTAAGTGTCTAATTTACAAAATTTGGAATTTTAATATTACAAATTTGCTAAGTCACCAAAATCATTCTGATCACTATCTTACTCATCAGGTTTGTTTTTGCATCGAGTAACTTTAATTATAATGATTTTACTAATAAAGGAAACAACATTTTCCGTGGACAAAACAAAAAGTGGTGGGGTGGGGGAGTACTGTTTTTTTGTTCTGGATTTCTGTATTTTAACCTAGCATCATCCAAATTTCAGTTTTATTAGAATTTTGTATTTTTGAACTTACAATTAGTGTACAATACAAAAAATTGGTGGCCAAGAAGAAGAGTTTGAAATATAAGCATGTTCACAACGAAAAAAATATGATAGATATCCTATAGAGAAGCCAACTACAAAGGTAATATTCTTTTCATGATGTATTGCAACTCTTTAAAGAATGTTTTTTCTGATCTATGTGTTTTATTTTCCTTGGTGAAGCAGTCTATTATTCTTGCTTCAATGAATATTATTTAATATTATATGATGGGTTTGCAACTTTTAATGTCATCATCTAATATCTTGTTACATGCAGACAGGATTTTGGGCCTTTTGGGGAACTTCTGTGGATGCACTTGACTACTATGATGATGAGATTGATAAGTTGCAGAAAGAAGTAAGCTTCAATCACATAGCTTTGATTTCTTATATTAATTTCCTTCCGTGTATTTGTTTTTTTTAATGATACGTCATGCAAGTTTCTTTTTTTGTTATTACTTTTTTTTCTATGGGCTACTGTTGTTTTTGTTATTTTTATGGGCCACAATTCTTATGCTTGCCAAAGGAGGTGGTTGTTCAAAACAAGTCTTTGTGTTTTCCATCTCACCCTCTGCTCATGTTATTCTTTTTTTACTTGGTCATTTAACTTTGAATAGGTGCTTGTCTTAGCATTCTCTATACTAAGCATTCTCTATACCGGTGGTATAAAGAATGCTAAGACAAGTGCCTATTCAAAGTTAAATGACCAAGTAAAAAAAGAATAACATGAGCAGCAGGACTTGTTTTGAATAGCTACCTTCTTTGACAAGCATAGGAATTGTGGCCCATAAGAATAGCAAAAACAATAGTAGCCTATAGAAAAAAAAAGTAATAACAAAAAAAGAAATTTGCATGAATGACGTATCATTAAAAAAAAAAATGCACAGGAGGAAATTATTATAAGAAATCGAAGCTTTGTGATTGAAGCTTACTTCTTTCTTCAACTTATCAATCTCATCATCATAGTAGTCAATCGCATCCACAGAAGTTCCCTAGAGGCCCCAAAATCCTGTCTGTATGTAAGAAGATAGTAGATGATGACATCAAGAGTTGCAAACCTATCATTTAATATTAGATAATATTCATTGAAGCAAGAATAATAGATTGCTTCACCAAGGAAAAAAAACACAGAGATCAGAAAAAATATTCTTTAAAGAGTTGCCAATACATCATGAAAAGAATATTACCTTTGTAGTTGGCTTCTCTGTAGGATTTTCATCATATTTTTCTTCGTAGTGAACACGTTTATTTTTCAAACTCTTCTTCTTGGCCACCAATTTTGCAAGTTTATTTGTATTGTACACTAACTGTAAGTTCAAAAATACAAAATTATAATAAAAGTGAAATTTAGATGATGCTAGGCTAAAACGTAGAAATCCAGAATAAAAAAATAGTACTCCCCCACCCCACCACTTTTTGTTTTGTCCACAGATGCTATTTCCTTTACTAGTAAAATTGTTATAATTAAAGTTACTCAATGCAGAAACAAACCTGATGAGTAAGATAGTTATCGGGATGATTTTCACAGGTTTGAGATAAACTTCACATATTCAGAGTCTTTCAACCGATTAAAACTTCACAAAAATCCCATTCCATCCATAAAAAGCCTTCAAGGACATATTTCTTGAATTTTCATTGAACATTTGTGAGGGGGAAATAATATTCACTAAGTTTCTACCGGTTCAGGCTGGAAGCTTCGTGGTGATTATCTCTCCTAATCATTTGTATCACACACCACATCAGGTATCAGGTGCACGTCTAAACTTACTTTTCCGATTAAGCCTAGTTTTGGCGCAAAGCCTTTTCCCTAGTATAGCTTTACTTTTTTAGTATTGTAATATCTATTGTATTAATAAAGATGCATTTTTCAAGAACAAGCGTATTTTTATTCCTTATTTTGGCTGTTGCGTTTTTCCAGACTTAGTTAGAATTAATGCGCCCCAATTAAATTACAAGATTGAGTCCCCATAATCTTTTTACAACCTCTTTTAAAAGTAAATTCTTTTTCAATGGGGATTTAATCGAGTAATTGATCTTGACACATAAATTCTGACCAAGTTCTCCATCCATTCCTTGCAATATATATATATATATATATATTTTTTTTTTTTTTTAAACCCAAGGCTTGAAAAGCTAAATTTGGTATTAGAATAGACCCGACTAACGTGGTGTTCTAACACAAAGGAATGGAGCTATCATGAAAAAGCTCGCACGTGTAAAGGTAAAATCAATTAAAATCAATGTGGTTTTGAACTTTTAAAAAGAACCATTATTTTCCTACAAATAAATCGAGCTTTTAAATCAATTTCGAGGATTTTACACTTTCAAAAAATCAATTTCAAACTCATATATTTCAAGTGCATTTTAAGGTGTCTCAACATAAAGGAATGGGGTTACCTTGAAAAAACCCATACTCCATTTTTCAAAGCGTATATTTCCAATTTTTTATAAAAGCCAATTTTTCCATACATTCTAAATCCCATTATACTCCATTTTACAAAGCATACATTTCAAATTTCCTATAAAAATCAAATTTTCCATACATTTCAAATCCCACTATTTTCCATCTTACAAAGCATACATTTCCAATTTTTCATAAAAGCCGATTTTTCCATACATTTCAAATCCCACCATTTTCCATTTTTCAAAACATACAATAGAACAAACACAACATGCAGCCAATCAATCTGCACCAGGGTGTATCCAATGTGCTTGACGCACACCCGCGCATGTTCCCCCCTCCCTGCGCAAACATGGGGATTTCTTTCCGGGGGTAGTGACAACTTCAAAAGTTTTCCAATTACATTGAAGGCAAGGCTTCCCATATGGGAGGCGTCTATGCCGACAATGCAGGTAGGGTTCTCCAAGGATATTTCATCAAGAAAACCTTAACCAAGGTTGGATTCTAGGCTGTACACCACACATCCCACATCATAGAATCCCTGAACAAAACTACAATTGGCAACATGCTAATTATAGGGAATTTAGGGATCTTGATGAGAGAATCAAGGGTGCAATCAAAATTGAAGCACCTACCTTTCATGGTCGCCATGACCCAAAGGCTTTCATAGATTGGTTGCGTAAGATGGACCACTTTGAGTGGTATGAGCTGTCAGAAGATCGAAGAGTTGGGTTTGCCAAAATGAAACTCATTGGTGAGGCCAAACTCTTCTAGGAGAATACTAAACTCCTACTCGTTAAGAGACACCAGCTTGCTATCACTGATTGGGAAGAGATGAAGGAGAAACTCAAAGACAAATATTTACCCCAATTATACCAAGGCAACTTACTCGATCAATGGAATAACCTTAGACAATGAAACAAATTGGTTACTGAGTACATCGCTCAATTTGATGAGTTCATGATGCGATGTGATGTAGTTGAGGATGAGCGTATGACATTGAGTAGGTTTCGGAAGGGCCTGATATCCAACACGCAATTGATCTTGTTCTAGGAGCATCGCTCCCAAATTTGCCTCATTATAAGATGAATCGTACAGGGCATGTGTCACACCCTATTTTTGCACCACCTTACTAGGGCTTATCATTTCATGCATGTTTTTGTTTTATTTTTGAGTCTTGTCACTTGCATTAGGTTTCTAGAGTCACAAGGGCAATGGATATGAATTTTGGTTCAATTCGGAGTTAATCTTGAGGGATAATTAGAGCTTTTGTGACTTGAGGGGCATAATTGTCTTTTAAGTCACAAACTTTTCGTTTAACCTTGAAATAATCTTCAAGTTGTCAATTGGAGTTCATATTGATGCAGATGAGGTATTTCTAGGTTCAATTTGATGAATCAATGGCTTTGGGTTAAAATGGCTCAATATGGTTCAAGTTGGTTAATTGACTCCTTTTGTGTTAGCTCAAATTAACTCACATTTACCAACCAAATCTTTTCAAATTGACCTTAATTAGTCATCATTTTATCCCTAAAAGTGTTTTAGAAAGTTTAATTTTGGTTTGGAAAACATTTGGTTCAATCCTATGTGCATACCTATGCTTTGCAAAGGTAGAACATAGCGGTTAACCGCCTTTGTCAAACCTAACCATGCCCCCATGGTTAGTGGTTTTCATTCTAAAATGTTAAAAAATGTCTTCCTCATCGAAATACGGTCGTTTTGGCTTTCGTTTCATCAAAATCGGAGTTAATTTGACCCCAAAACACTCCTAGAAGGTAACAGAGTTCAAAAAAGTCAAAAAACTGAAGTGGGCTCGGGTGACCACCCAAGCCCGGGTGGCTAACCGCCCAGCCCCTGGGTGGCTGACCACCCAAGGCCTAGTGGTCACCCGAGACCGCTTCCGTATTTTTGTGCTAAAACGGGATTTTTTTCCAATTTTGACGTACTAGGACTCTTTTGGACGACTTTCCTTCTAATTTTTGGTAACTTTTGAGTTTCTTAAGCACCAAGGGAGTCTTTAATAACCCTTGGATTAAATTTTAGGGTTTTAATCCTAGCCATTGGTTTATCCTAATTGAACTCTATAAATACCCCCTTATGCTTCAGCAAAGGGGAGGCAATTGGAGGCCACTTTATGCATTAAACCTGAGTGTTTGAGAGAGAATAAGAGAGAGAGAGCTAAAAGAGAGTTGGAGTTCCTGCTGTAGCTTTGAAAAAGCTTGGTTCAAGTCATCCACAAGTCAAGAAGAGAGTCTCTACAGCAGCAAAGAAGCTCTTCCTAAGGTAAAACTCCCTTCTATTCAAGTTTAAATTAGGGTTTCTTGTAGAATAGGACTATTGCATGCTAAAGTTGAGTTTTTTATCATGTGTTATAGCTTTAGTTAGTTAATATACATGGTTTAAATACTGTTCATCGTGAGTTATGCATGCTTTAGAGCTATTCTATAGGTTTTTAGGCATGATTGTGAGTTTAGGGTTTTTACTGTCCTTGTTTTAGGTTAGTTTCATATAGCGTGTTAACTTAGGCTTCTTTGTTGATTTTTCTTCATGGTTATTATGTATGTCTTGCATATAGAATAATTATGATATTTTTGCATTCATGTTAGTAGATTTTAGGGGTTTTTTTTGCATGTTTTAGTGTTAGGATTGCATTAAGGTTTAGTTTTATTCATTGTTTATGTTATTTGCATGATTAGTTGATGAATTTAGGCTTTAATACTATTCTGTCCAGATTTCTTTGTTCTTCTTTTTGTCTTGTTTTGAGCACGTGTAAGGGAGCAAACAGGTGCGATAATTGCCTCATTGCAAATAGGGCTATTATTACTTAAGCTTGCTATTTGCTTAGAGTAATTGCCTAAGGTAAGTAGGGTGTGGAAGTGCCCCAATTCACTTCTTTCTTCCTTAACTTTTCCCTTCTCCCTTTTTAGGGTTACTTCTTAATATGAATTCATGGTGAATTACTAGAGGTTTTCTTGTTAAAATAAAGTTGCCTTTTTCTCAAAGTTTCCATCTTGTGGAAGTTATTTCTATTTCAAACTTGGTTTAAATACCATATTTTCTATTTTTCAAATAAGGAAACCTAGGGTTTTTACCATAGATTTATATTAGAATTTAACCCTAATTCTCATCGAACTACGTGGACTTTGATCCATGTATTTCGCTACATGGTACGTAGGCGCTTTGAGGTTCAAGTCCACCCTAGGATCTAAGTATCCTAGTTTTGTTTTGTTTTCTTTGTTTTTGTTTGTTTATTATGGATGGAATATATGATATGCATGCAATTCTTGTGAGGATATACTTGCTGATTTTTGTATGGTAAGACTTTAATTTAGCCCAAATAAACTAAGAGACCGAAAGGATGACATGGGTGCCTATAGGCTTTGCGTAGAACTTTCCCATGTCATAACTTAGCCTCCGAATCCCTGATTTCTTTGGTTTCCAAAAGACTGTTTTTGCTTTTCCTTTTTAAACATGGAGTCATTCTTTTGTTTTCTTAAAACAAAATTGGTTTTTAGGGTTTTCCTTGTTTCCTTTAAAAAATAAGGTGGCGACTCCTTTTCATTTTCAAACCTATTTTCTTTTAAATCCTTGTGGGCCGTTTTCTGGGGTTCACAGCATGCTGAGTTAAAGAGGCAAGTAGATAAACTCTTGCGAAAGTGATTTATTTAGGAAAGTTTGAGTCCATGTGCTGTACTCGCATTCTTAACCCTAAAGAAAGATGGATCATGGAGAATGTGTGTAGACAACCGTGCGATCAACAAAATCACGTTGAAATACCACTTCCCAATCCCTAGTCTTGATGATATACTGGATATGATTGCAGGAGCCACAATCTTCTCAAAAATAGATCTTAAGAGTGGTTACCATCAAATTCGGATTCGTTTAGGTGATGAATGGAAAATAGCATTCAAAACAAAGGATAGCCTCTATGAATAGTTGGTCATGCCTTTTGGGTTGTCAAATGCTTCCAGTACTTTTATGAGAGTGATGAAACAGGTACTTCGACCTTTCATGGGTAAATTTTTAGTCGTGTACTTTGATGACATCCTCATTTATAGTAATTCCAAGGAGCAACATTTAGACCACCTCACCCAAGTTTGTATTGCTCTTCGAGAAGCCAGTTTGTATGCCAACCTTAAGAAATGTTCATTTTTCACTGAGAATATCATTTTCTTAAGGTTTATAGTTTCTTCCGAAGGAGTATCTTCTGACCCACAAAAAGTGAATGCAATAATAGAATGGTATGAGCCCAAAAACATCCATGAGATTCGCAGTTTTCATGGGTTCACTACTTTCTATCGTCAATTCAACAAAGGATTTTGTGCTATAATGGCCCTAATCACTGATTGCCTAAAAAAATGGGTAATTCAAGTGGACAAGTTCTGCAGCTAAAGCTTTTGTAGAGATCAAGAAGAGAATAATCGAAACGCCAGTAATGCGCCTCCTAGACTTTTCGAAAGTAGTTGAAGTTAAGTGTGATGCGTCTAGGATAGGCATAGGAGGAGTACTCAGTCAAGAGCGACATCCCATTGCCTATTTTAGTGAAAAACTCAATGAGGCAAAACAAAAGTACTCAACCTATGATAAAGAGTTTTATGCTATATTACAATCACTAAAGCACTGGCGCCATTATTTGCTGCCCAAAGAATTCATCTTTCATTCCAATTATAAAGCCTTAAGGTATATAAATCCCCAGAAAAAGTTGAATTTTCGACATGGTCGTGTCACACCCCATTTTTGTCACTTTAGTTAAGGTTTGTCATTTCATGTAGGTTTTTGTGTCATTTTTGAGTTAGTTTCCATCCAAATTTCTTTATTGTTGTTGTGATGATATGTTGAGCATATGAGTGATTGTTTTTTAGCATGATAATTGCCATATAAAAAATAGGGTAGTTATTTGATGTTTTGGCAATTGCTTGGAGATATTTTGCATATGGTAAGTCAGGTATGGTAACTACTTTAGAATTTGTATGATGCCCACACTTAACATTTGTATTGTTCGGAAATTCCCACTTTACCCCTATTTATATAGTTAAATTGTTTAGCTTTGATGAAAATCCTATGATATTAGAATTTAGTGAGAAAAACATAGGGAGCTAGAGGGAATATTGGCTGTTATAATTTTAGAAATTCATATTGCTTATTTCATATATTTAGTTGTACTTTTATTAGATAGGGTGGATAGTCCTAATGACCTCAAACTGGTATATGAATTTATCAGTGAGATAAAAATGCAATGTTTCATAATTGTGATTGATTGTGAGATGTTATTAAATCATGTTGTGGCACATGAAGATTTATGATGAAAATTTTGAAATGAGTATATATATATATATATATATATTGTGATACTATTTGCGATAATGGCTAGATAGCCGAGATGGAGTCATCCCTATAGTTAGTGCATATATATATATATATATATATATATATATTGATAGTCGGGATGGAGTCATCCCTATAGTTAGTGCACTAATATGTTTTGCAGGTTGTGAGACACAATAGCAACTTAGGTATTTGAATTTCTTTATGATAAAATTTTCATGAGATAAAGTGCAGTAATATGAAAAGAAATTGTGATATGATTTGTTCCATTTTGATTGGATTGGATTGGATTGAGTTATGACAGCATAACTTAGGAAGTAATTTCTCACTAAGCAATAAAGCTTATATGTTATATAAATAACATTTTCAGGGTAAAGATCGGTTGACGACTAGGATGCAAGGCAATGCTCTTTGTGAAACAAAGTATTATGCTGCCAACTGTCCAAGTATACATTTTGTTAGCTTTTGGGCTCTAATAGTAGAGTGTTGTGATGTAATATGTGTGAAGCGAAGTCCCACACCACTTGGGAGTTGAAGTAATGAGCAATATATAAGTGTAAGGGCACCCTTTCCTCAATAGCTAGTTTTTGGGGTAAGTTCTACCCAAGCCTTGTGTCATGGTATCAGAGTAGGGGCTCCAGGGATGGGTAGGGTGCATGTCCTTGGCCTGCACGTGGCAGGTGCTGCCGAGTGAGCATGCTGGGCGTGAGGGAGAGTGTGAAGTGAAGTCCCACATCGCTTAGGAGTTGAAATAATGAGCAATATATAAGTGTAAGGACACCCTTTCCTCAATAGCTAGCTTTTAGGGTGAGTTCTACCCAAGCCTTGTATCAATATGAACTTTTGTACATGAGACAGATTACAGGGTATATAGGGATGTTACAAAAATCTCCTTGCTGCATCTTTGTCCTTTTCTTATTATGTTTTCATTAATCCAAAGTTGATTTTGGTGACTTTAAGCTTGCCTTTGGTCATGTTTAAAGAATTATATACACACGTACACAATGTGGGGGTGTTTGTCTTGGGGCAGGATGGGGGGGGGGGGGGGTGTGATTGTTTTGCTCCTTAAGATGTGCCTACTCATAATTTTGCTCCTAGCTTGTGGTTTGCTGATATTATTTCTTTCACAAGTTCTTGTTAGAAGTGTTCCTCCAGGATAGTCACTGAGAACATCGAGCATTTTTTCAATGAAAATCATTCTGATGACTATCTTACTCATCAGGTTTGTTTTTGCAGCGAGTAACTTTAATTATAATGATTTTACTAATAAAGGAAACAACATTTTCCGTGGACAAAACAAAAAGTGGTGGGGTGGGGGAGTACTGTTTTGCTGTTCTGGATTTCTGTACTTTAACGTAGCATCATCCAAATTTCAGTTTTATTAGAATTTTGTATTTTTGAACTTACAATTAGTGTAAAATACAAAAAATTGGTGGCCAAGAAGAAGAGTTTGAAAAATAAGCATGTTCACTACGAAAAAAATATGATAGATATCCTACAGAGAAGCCAACTACAAAGGTAATATTCTTTTCATGATATATTGCAACTCTTTAAAGAACGTTTTTTCTGATCTATGCGTTTTTTTTTCCTTGGTGAAGCAGTCTATTATTCTTGCTTCAATGAATATTATTTAATATTATATGATGGGTTCGCAACTTTTGATGTCATCATCTAATATCTTGTTACATGCAGACAGGATTTTGGGCCTTTTGGGGAACTTCTGTGGGTGCACTTGACTACTATGATGATGAGACTGATAAGTTGCAGAAAGAAGTAAGCTTCAATCACAAAGCTTTGATTTCTTATATTAATTTCCTTCCGTGTATTTGTTTTTTTTAATGATACGTCATGCAAGTTTCTTTTTTTGTTATTACTTTTTTTTCTATGGGCTACTGTTGTTTTTGTTATTCTTATGGGCCACAATTCCTATGCTTGCCAAAGGAGGTGGCTGTTCAAAACAAGTCTTTGTGTTTTCCATCTCACCCTCTGCTCATGTTATCCTTTTTTTACTTGGTCATTTAACTTTGAATAGGCGCTTGTCTTAGCATTCTCTATACTAAACATTCTCTACACCGGTGGTATAGAGAATGCTAAGACAAGTGCCTATTCAAAGTTAAATGACCAAGTAAAAAAAGAATAACATGAGTAGAGGGTGAGATGGAAAACACAAGGACTTGTTTTGAATAGCCACCTTCTTTGACAAGCACAGGAATTGTGGCCCATAAGAATAGCAAAAACAATAGTAACCCATAGAAAAAAAAAGCAATAACAAAAAAAGAAATTTGCATGAATGACGTATCATTAAAAAAAAAAATGCATAAGAGGAAATTATTATAAGAAACCGAAGCTTTGTGATTGAAGCTTACTTCTTTCTTCAACTTATCAATCTCATCATCATAGTAGTCAATCGCATCCACAGAAGTTCCCTAGAGGCCCCAAAATCCTGTCTGTATGTAACAAGATATTAGCTGATGACGTCAAGAGTTGCAAACCCATCATTTAATATTAGATAATATTCATTGAAGCAAGAATAATAGATTGCTTCACCAAGGAAAAAAAACACAGAGATCAGAAAAAACATTCTTTAAAGAGTTGCCAATACATCATGAAAAGAATATTACCTTTGTAGTTGGCTTCTCTGTAGGATTTCCATCATATTTTTCTTTGTAGTGAACACATTTATTTTTCAAACTCTTCTTCTTGGCCACCAATTTAGCAAGTTTATTTGTATTGTACACTAATTGTAAGTTCAAAAATACAAAATTATAATAAAAGTGAAATTTAGATGATGCTAGGCTAATATGTAGAAATCCAGAATTAAAAAACAGTACTCCCCCACCCCACCACTTTTTGTTTTGTCCACAGAAAATGTTATTTCCTTTACTAGTAAAATTGTTATAATTAAAGTTACTCGATGCAGAAACAAACCTGATGAGTAAGATAGTTATCGGGATGATTTTCACAGATTTGAGATAAACTTCACATATTCAGAGTCTTTCCACCGATTAAAACATCACAAAAATCCCATTCCATCCATAAAAAGCCTTCAAGGACATATTTCTGGAATTTTCATTGAACATTTGTGAGGGGGAAATAATATTCACTAAGTTTCTACCGATTCAGGCTGGAAGCTTAGTGGTGATTATCTCTCTTAATCATTTATATCACACACCACATCGGGTATCAGGTGCATGTCTAAACTTACTTTTCCGATTAAGCCTAGTTTTGGCGCAAAGCCTTTTGCCTAGTATAGCTTTACTTTTCTAGTATTGTAATATCTATTGTATTAATAAAGATGCATTTTTCAAGAACAAGCGCATTTTTATTCCCTAGTTTGGCTGCTGCGTTTTTCCAGACTTAGTTAGAATTAATGCGCCCAATTAAATTACAAGATTGAGTCCGCATAATCTTTTTACAACTTCTTTCAAAAGTAAATTCTTTTTCAATGGGGATTTAATCAAGTAATTGATCTTGACACATAAATTCTGACCAAGTTCTCCATCCATTCCTTGCAATATATATCTATATATATATATATATATATTTTTTTATTTAAACCCAAGGCTTGAAAAGCTAAATTTGGTATTAGAATAGACCCGGCTAACGTGGTGTTCTAACACAAAGGAATGGAGCTATCATGACAAAGCTCGCACGCGTAAAGGTAAAGTCAATTAAAATCAATGTGGTTTTGAACTTTTAAAAAGAACCATTATTTTCTTACAAATAAATTGAGCTTTTAAATCAATTTCAAACTCATATATTTCAAGTGCATTTTAAGGTGTCTCAACATAAAGGAATGGGGTTACCTTGAAAAAACCCATACTCCATTTTTCAAAGCGTATATTTCCAAGTTTTTATAAAAGCCAATTTTTCCATACATTCTAAATCCCATTATACTCCATTTTACAAAGAATACATTTCAAATTTCCTATAAAAATCAATTTTTCCATACATTTCAAATCCCACCAGTTTCCATCTTACAAAGCATACATTTCTAATTTTTCATAAAAGCCAATTTTTCCTATACATTTCAAATCCCACCATTTTCCATTTTTCAAAACATATAATAGAACAAACACAACATGCAGCCAATCAATCTGCACCAGGGTGTATCCAATGCGCTCGACGCACACCCACGCGTGTACCCCCCTCCCTGCGCAAACATGGGGATTTCTTTCCGGGGGTAGTGACAACTTCAAAAGTTTTCCAATTACATTGAAAGCAAGGCTTCCTATATAGGAGGCGTCTATGCCGACAATGCAGGTAGGGTTCTCCAAGGATATTTCATCAAGAAAACCTTAACCAAGGTTGGATTCTAGGCTGTACACCACACATCCCACATTATAGAATCCCTGAACAAAACTACAATTGGCAACATGCTAATTATAGGGAATTTAGGGATCCTGATGAGAGAATCAAGGGTGCAATCAAAATTGAAGCACCTACCTTTGATGGTCGCCTTGACCCAAAGGCATTCATAGATTGGTTGCATGAGATGGACTACTTTGAGTGGTATAAGCTGTCAGAAGATCGAAGAGTCGGGTTTGCCAAAATGAAACTCATTGGTGAGGCCAAACTCTTCTAGGAGAATACTAAACTCCTACTCGTCAAGAGACACCAGCTTGCTATCACGGATTGGGTAGAGATGAAGGAGAAACTCAAAGACAAATATTTACCCCAATCATACCAAGGCAACTTACTCGATCAATGGAATAACCTGAGACAATGAAACAAATTGGTCACTGAGTACATCGCTCAATTTGATGAGTTCATGATGCGATGT
Source organism: Liquidambar formosana (assembly GCA_039720395.1). NCBI lineage: Eukaryota > Viridiplantae > Streptophyta > Magnoliopsida > Saxifragales > Altingiaceae > Liquidambar > Liquidambar formosana. Next base: position 38,503,829 of record CM077820.1, read on the forward strand.
GATGTAGTTGAGGATGAGCGTATGACAGTGAGTAGGTTTCGGAAGGGCCTGATATCCAACACGCAATTGATCTTGTTCCAGGAGCATCGCTCCCAAATTTGCCTCATTATAAGATGAATCGTACAGGGCATGCTGAGTTAAAGAGGCAAGTAGATGAACTCTTGCGAAAGGGATTTATTCAGGAAAGTTTGAGTCCATGTGCTGTACTCGCATTCTTAACCCTAAAGAAAGATGGATCATGAAGAATTTGTGTAGACAACTGTGCGATCAACAAAATCACGTTGAAATACCGCTTCCCAATCCCTAGTCTTGATGATATACTGGATATGATGGCAGGAGCCACAATCTTCTCAAAAATAGATCTTAAGAGTGGTTACCATCAAATTCGGATTCGTTTAGGTGATGAATGGAAAAAAGAATTCAAAACAAAGGATAGCTTCTATGAATGGTTGGTCATGCCTTTTGAGTTGTCAAATGCTTCCAGTACTTTTATGAGAGTGATGAAATAGGTACTTCGACCTTTCATGGGTAAATTTTTAGTTGTGTACTTTGATGACATCCTCATTTATAGTAATTCCAAGGAGCAACATTTAGACCACCTCACCCAAGTTTGTATTGCTGTTCGAGAAGCCAGTTTGTATGCCAACCTTAAGAAATGTTCATTTTTCACTGAGAATGTCATTTTCTTAAGGTTTATAGTTTCTTCCGAAGGAGTATCTTCCGACCCACAAAAAGTGAAAGCAATAATAGAATGGTATGAGCCGAAAAACATCCATGAGATTTGCAGTTTTCATGGGCTCACTACTTTTTATCAGTCAATTCAACAAAGGATTTTGTGCTATAATGGCCCTAATCACTGATTGCCTAAAAAAATGGGTAATTCAAGTGGACAAGTTCTGCAGCTAAAGCTTTTGTAGAGATCAAGAAGAGAATAATCGAAACGCCAGTAATACGCCTCCTAGACTTTTCGAAAGTAGTTGAAGTTGAGTGTGATGCGTCTAGGATAGGCATAGGAGGAGTACTCAGTCAAGAGCGACATCCCATTGCCTATTTTAGTGAGAAACTCAATGAGGCAAAACAAAAGTACTCAACCTATGATAAAGAGTTTTATGCTATATTACAATCACTAAAGCACTGGTGTCATTATTTGCTGCCCAAAGAATTCATCTTTCATTCCAATTATGAAGCCTTAAGGTATATAAATCCCCAGAAAAAGTTGAATTTTCGACATGGTCGTGACACACCCCATTTTTGTCACTTTAGTTAAGGTTTGTCATTTCATGTAGGTTTTTGTGTCATTTTTGAGTTAGTTTCCATCCAGATTTCTTTATTGTTGTTGTGATGATATGTTGGGCATATGAATGATTGTTCTTGAGCATGATAATTGCCATATAAAAAATAGGGTAGTTATTTGATGCTTTGGCAATTGCTTGGAGATATTTTGTATATGGTAAGTCAGGTATGGTAACTAGTTTTCTTTCCTTTTCTTTCCCTTCTCCCTCTTGGGTTATTTCTTAATAAGGAAATATGGCAAGTTGTGGTGATTATTGTTGATTTGAAATGATTAAGTCTTTAATTTAGCCCAATAAGAGACCGATTATGGCGATATAGGTGCCTATAGGCTTTGCCTAGAACCTTCCTGTATCGTAACGTAGTCCTTGAATCCATAACTTTTGGTTTCCTAAAAGATCTTTTCGCCTTTCCTTTTTAAAAATGGAGTCATGTTGTCTTTTTGGAAATAAAAGAGTTTGTTAGGGTTTTCATCTTTTCCTTAAAAAATAGGGGTGGCGACTCCTTTGTTTTAATATGAAATCACGTAGGCCATTTTTCTGGGTTCATAGTTTGGCGACTCCACTAGGGACGTCAAGGGCTAGACTCTGTGAATCTAGGAAAATGGCCCACATGAAATCAGAAGGAGTTGCCACCTCAGTTTTAAAGGAAAAGAGGAAACCCTAAAAATATTTTTATTTCCGAAAAAAAAAAAAAAACAACACATGACTCCATTTTTTTACAGGAAAGGCGAAAAGATATTTTAGGAAACCAAAAATTGTGGATTTGGAGGCTAAGTTACGATATAGAAAGGTTTTAGGCAAAGCTTATAAGCACTCATATCACCCTAATGGTCTCTTAACTTAATTGGGCTAAATTAAAGACTATCATTACAAGAGATCAATAATCATCACAAGAAGCATGTATGTTATCCATCCATCCATGAAATAAGTAAATAAGAATAAGACAAAAAGGAAAGAAGAAAAATCTAGGATACTTGGTATCCTAGGGTGGATTTGAACATCAAAGAGCGCCTACGTACCTTGTATTGAATGTATAAGGATCAAAGTCCATGTAGCTCGATATAGAAGGGGTTATAACCTAATAATAACTTATATATGGTAAACCCTAAGTTTCCTTTCAAGAAAAATATAGAAAATTTCTAAAATAAGAAGATTCTCAAAAATGAACTTTATGGGATTTCAATGAAAGATGGAAACTTCTTAGAAAAAGAATTTTTTAAAGAAAGGAAAACCTAAAAGATTTACCATACCTTTTTATTAGGAAATAATGCATTGGGTTTTTAAGGCATTAAGAATGATGCATGTAAATTTTGGTTTGATTTGGAAATGTTTTCAATAGTCAATAAGAAATTTTGCGGCTTGGAGGGCATAATCGTCTTTTAAGTCATATCTTTTTCGTTTGACTTTGAAATGGTCTTCAAGTTATTAATTGAAGTTCATATTAATACATAGAAGGTATTTATAGGTTCTATTTGATGAATTAATGGTTTAGAATGAATTTGGTTCATAATAGTTCAAGTTGGTTAAAACACCTTATCTTGGTTCACTCAAGTTGGCTCATAATTTTCACTCAATTTTCCTTCATTAGACTTTAATTAGTTTTAATTTCATTCTTAAATATGTTTTAAAAGGTCAATTTTTGATTTGGAAAGCATTTGGTTCAACCCTATGTGCATTCCTAAGCTTTGCGACGGTGGTACATAGCAGCTAACTGCCTTTGTAAAACCTAACCATGCACCCATGGTTAAGGGTTTTTGCCATAAAATGTTGAAAAATGAGTTTCTTTTCAAAGCACGATCATTTTGGCTTTCGTTTCATCAAGATCGGATTTCATTTGACTCCCGAAACAATTTTGGAAGGTAAAAAAAATGCAAATAAGGCAAGACCTGACGAGGCCCTCGGGTAACCACTAAGCCTTGGGTGGTCACCCGAGGCACTCCGTCATTTTTTTGGGATTTTTCCACTTTTTCTTATTTTGGAGCCCTTTTTCCACCTTTGCAAGTCTTTCCTTCCAAATTTAAGGTAACTTTGAGTTTCTTGAGCCCTAAAAGAGTCTTTAATAGCTCTTGGATCATTATTTAGTAAATTAATCCTAGCCATTGATTTATTAAGTCAAGTCCCTATAAATACCTAGCTATGTTCAGCCCTAAGGGAGGTAACTGATGCACTTGTGACCTAAACCCTAAAACAGAGAGTTTTCTGTGAGAGAGAGGAGTTCAAGGAGGTTCCACTAACCCTAGGAAAGGAAGAGGAAGGGCTCTATGCATTCAAGAGGAGGTTCTACAAGAGGTAAATGCACATAAAGATGGGAATTTCAATAGAAAAGGGAATTTTAATAAAAGGAAAATTTTATGGGGAAAGAATAAGGAAGAGAGAGGTATTTTCCATACCTACTTACCGTTTGCAATATTCTCCATCCAATAGCTAAAATACCAAATAACCACCTTATTTTCATTAGGGCAATTACCATGTTCATAAGCACACTTACACATGCTAAAATCCTAATGAAGATTATATCAATATCCTAATGAAATCTGGAAAGATTATATGTATATCCTAATGAAGATGCAAAAGACAAAAATCAAAACCCTAATAAACTCTAATATGCTCCCATATGCAATAAACAAACCTACATGCTCAAAACTAAGAAAAATATGCAAAAACTCTATAATAATCATGGGAATATCAAATAATATCATTAAGCATGAAAATAAAGCAAACTGTAAAAAAAAAAAATGACATTTTATGTAAAATGTGAAAAAAAGAAAAAAGAAAAAGAAAAAAAAAAAGGCTTTCTTATGGCAAGCTTTCTTAAGCAAAATTATTCTAAGATAATTTAACGTAGAAAGTACACTACAACAAAATAGCTTTTTAACGACTTAATTGTTATCACATGGTTGTGAATAAATTTAAATTTTCTTTTGAGTCAAGATTGTACGTCAGAAGCATTAGTTGCATTTGGTTGTTTTAAGGGAACATATTCTTTAAGCTTTATGAGTGCTTACAGTCCCAAAAGATGGTTTTGCTCAATTTTGTCGAGTCCAAAATAAGATTAAAAAAATACTAAATCTCAACCCCCCAAAGAAACCCAAAAAATACATGGGGCCACCATCCTCCAATTATGGATAATCTTCTTGTTCTTACTTCGACACGACCAGAACTCTAGAAAGGAGCAAACCGACCTTGAAGTCACCCATTGCACGCCAAAGACCTTGAAATAGGTAAGCCATACCTTCCTAGCCACATGACAGTGAGGCAAGAGATGATCCACAGTTACTTCTTCCATTTTATGCATAACATATCTATTAGTCACTGCAAAACTTTCGTTGTAGGTTGTCAATGGTTAGTCCCCAACAAGCAACCCACACGAAGAAAGAGACCATGGAGGGTACCACTACCACCCACACCCTTTCAAAAGGAAAGCCTTTCCCCTCCCTAGTGAACCAAAAACCAAGTTAAGACTTGACAAAAAATACATCTTGACTCAATTTTCTCCACACAATGTTATCCTCCTCACCCCTCCTAACGACCCCCTAATAAATAATCTCGAAGAATTTGATCACCTCATCCAATTCCCAATCATTGAAATTTCTCAAGAACACCATTTCTTAATTAACCTTCTCATTATTCCATCTAATGTAGTTATCAACCTTAGCTTCTTTGTTAGCGGCCACCTCATAGACTTGGAAATCTCTCCTGAAGTGGTCCTTAATTCCCTACACCACACAGCACTCCAAAAATTCATCGACCTACCCTCCCCAACCATAAGTGTTATATTCCCCTCAAAGACTCCACCCCTTTCCTGATCACCTTCCACACGCTCAACCCCATATATGTACCTCTAACCTCCTTGGACCACCACTGCCCATCCATACATGACACAACCATATTTCCACTACACCACTTTCCTCTATGAAGCCTCCCTTTATTTAGTGAACTTCCAGAACCATTTCCCAAGTTGAGCTTTGTTGAATAAGACCAAATGTCCTGACTGCCAATCCTCCATTCCTTTTAGGAGAGATTGCCCCCCAATTAACCAATTGCTTCATTGATAGGTTGCTTTTTGATGAAGATTTATGTATTATGCTTCCCTTGCGCTGTGTGGCCTTTTGAAGAAAAAAGTGGTAGTGGAGGATTTATTGGGTTATATTTTTTCTGGACCCTTTATCCTTTTTGCCTTTTGTGTTCTTTATAACTTAACAGGGTAGTTTTATTCAGCTGGACCCAACTCACTTGCATTGTGTTTAGCCCACAACCCAACAATGTGGTAGAGCCTTTGCTCACTGGTTGTTTGTCTGTGCTACATGGGCTTTTAACCACTGCCTACATTCTAGCAATTGGTGTAGTAGGGTTTAGAAACATTCTTTGGGTTTAGGAAAGTGGATCGAATACTATGGTTTATGTATCGTCTCTACCATCATATTTAGGGAAATCTTCTTTAAGATGTGCAATGTGAATGACTAAAACACCCTTGGTATATATTGAAGGTAAAGTAGTAAATTTCAAGTTCGTTTAACAATTTTTTTTTCCCCAAAAATTCCCATAACCTTTCAAATTCTTTTTAACCTCGTAAGGAAAATAAAGGGTCATGCAACACAACGCTAGAGTAATGTTGTACGGGGTTGTCATGGTGGGCTAAGGCTTGTGATTTTAGGTTTTGAAAGGTGGTGAAAGGGTACAGGGTGTTGGGAATCGAACTAGAAGGAAAAATCAAAGTGCGGAAATTTTTTTCCTATGATTCCACATCCCATAAATCTAACTATGCATTAAAAGAAAAACAAAACCCTAATTAGAAGAGGGTTGAATTACTTACAATTTGATTGTCTTCCTCTTTTGCTTAAAACTTTGATTCTGGATAGCAGTGAATGAGTAGCCCAAGTGTTCTGCCCCATTGGGTTCACATCATCAAGTAGTAGGAATAGCACAAGGTGTGCACAATGGAACTCTTTCCATTAAGGGTCTAATTGGAACTTCCTTCTAATTTCCTAATTGATTGTAACTCTTATATCAATTAGGTCTTGTGGACGCCAAAAATCGTCTCGGGGGGGGGGGGGGGGGGAATCAAGTTTCTTTTTCCACTCTTAAAAGGGTTTTCAAAAAGTAAGGAGTCGCCACCTCATTTTTAGGTTACGAGGAAACCACTAAAAGATTTGTTTAAAAAAACAAGTTTGACTCCATTAATGGAAAATAGGCAAATCTTGAACCAAAAACAAGGATTCAAGGGCTAAGTTACGAAATGGGAAGGTTCTGAGCCACGGCCCATAGGCACCCATTTTGCCCGATAAATCGGTCCCGTTTATTGATTAGGCTTAATTAATTTCAACCATGCTTAATTAATTTCAATCATGCAATAACTAAAAATTAAGAAAATTAAAAGATAAAAACTAAACTAAGTTGAACTTGGGCTCAAGTGAGTGGCCAACATACTTCTAACAAAGATCAAAGTTCATGTAGTTCGAACAAACATGTTGGGGGGAAGAGTTTCACTCCTTGTAAGACTTTATTAGAATCCAATCCATAATCAAACACTTGTTTTTGAAAAACAACTCACTTGAAAAGAAACAAATTTGATTTGAAAACTTGCTTGATTTAGGATCAAAATCCTAATATAATCCTATGAATAATAAAACTCATGGGAGCATGCATCGTCACATAAATAATTATATCATGGCAATGGAGTTTAGGGATTATACCTTACAGAACTAAGGCAGAGTTCTGTTTGCAACCTTGGGGTTTTTGAGTCGAAAGTCGGGTAGAGTTTCGACGCTTTCCAAGCTTTAAGATGGCCTCAAAGGAGGGAGTCGCAAGTCGGGCAGAGCTTCCGTGCCTTCAAGCTCTAAAATGGGTCGCAAGGTAGAGGGTACTAATAGGAATGTTCCCCACTAACTATTGAGCCAAGCTCTTCTTTAGAATGAGTGTCAAGTGAAGGGATACTAATAGGAACGTTCACTCCACACTCAAGAACTCAAGCTTTTCATTTGCTTAGGAAAACTCTACTAAGACTTTCTGTAGAATGAAGGAGGAGAGGACCCCTATTTATAGCTAGAGGGTGGGAAGAATGGATGGTTTGGATTTAATCTAGTTAAGGATGATCCAATGGCCTAAAATCAATCTTAAGAGATGACATTTATCTCAAATCTAAGTGATAATTGTAAAACATTATAAAAAATATTGGAAAAATCCAGATTAGTTGAAGAGATAATGTCAAAATTAAGAGATAAGGCCAAAAAATTAAAAGGATAAGAATTGGTGACCAAGTGGACACCTCACTGGCTGTTTGGCCCTTTATGGCATGAAAACGTTGGAATTGGAAAATTTTTATTAGACACAAAGTTGTAGAGCTTTAAAATCCCTTTTCAAAATGACCAATTTCATCCAAATCTGACTTTCGAGTCAAAAGTTATGGTAAAAATACTGAAATCTGGTTTTAAAGCATATTTTGGATGAATCTTGCTCATTTTAAGTTTGAATTCATCCATTCTTTTTGCAAAACGTTTTTAATTCAATTTCCCACATATTAAGACTCAAATTAAGTCAAAATTAATCCACAATGGATCAATTGGCCATAAACCAAGCCAATACGGTTCACTGGGGTCCGAAATGCAACTAAGGGTAAAATAAGAGTTTGCATTCCGACTGAGCCATACTTGCAACCAAAACCTTTTGGAAATCATTTTATTCATTTGAAAACAATAATTAAAGCTCAATTAACACCAATGTGGCCATTAGTTTAAAAATTGGAATTGAATTAGAAGTCAATTTTAAAGAAAACTGACGAATGGAGCTAAACCGGGCACATTATGGATCATTCCGTAACCAAATCAATTCCAAAGCTTACCAAAATTTAAACCAAGCCTATAAATATCATATTAGGACCTTAGGACCATCTCGGGACACATTTGGTGAGAATTGGATATCAAATAAGAATTATGTGGGTGAAATGACATGAATGCCCTCCAAGTCGCAAAAGTTCTTATTAGCTATCAAGACTTAATCAAATTGAACCCCGGAAGATACTATGGATTCTTTGGGATGTATAGAGTCTAACTTAAGAGTTTGAGTGCCAAAATGATGCAAAAGTCTACATGTGATAATGCATGGGAGATGGAGACGTGTGAATGGGGGGATGAAAATGGGGTGTCTACAGATACCCCTCATTGGCAGAGCTTGTGTTAAGAAGTGAATGCCAATGCCAAAAAAAAGACAGCCCATTTCAACGGGCAACCACAATGTCTTCGCATTACGTCCTACTAATAGGATACTCATAACATGAAGGGAGAAAAACCTTGGAACTGCCAAATGAGTAAAACGCTTCTGTTCTAATCAAACTATCCAAGAAAGAAAACAATGGAACTGCAGAATGAGTAGGATTTTCCTACTCAACCCTTATGGGAGACAAAAAAACATGGAATAGCAAATTGAGTAAGACTTTCCTACTCAACCCTTCCAACAACAAAAAAATATGGAACTGTAGATTGAATAGGACTTTCCTAATCAATCCTTTCAAAAAACATGGAACTGCAAATTGAGTAAGACTTTCCTACTCAAATCTTCCAAGAGATAAAAACATGGAACTGTAGATTAAATAGGACCTTCCTAATCAAACCTTCCAAGAGACAAAATTGAGAAAGACTTTCCTACTCAAACCTTCTAAGTGACAAAAACATGGAACTATAAATTGAGTAAGACTTTCCTACTCAAATCTTCCAAGAGACAAAAACATGGAACTTTAGATTGAATAAGACTTTCCTAATCAATCCTCCCAAGAGACAAAAAAACATGGAACTGTAGATTGAGTAAGACTTTCCTACCCAAGCCTTCCAAGAGGCAAAAATATGGAATTGCAAATTGAGTAAGACTTTCCTACTTAAACCTTCTGAGTGACAAAAATATGGAATTGTAGATTGAATAGGACTTTCCTAATCAATCCTTCCGAGAGACAAAATTATGGAACTGGAAATTGAGTAAGCGTTTTCTACCCAAGCCTTCCAAAAGGCAAAAATATGGAATTGTAGATCGAATAGGACGTTCCTAATCAATCATTCCAAGAGACAAAATTATGGAACTACAAATTGAGTAAGACTTTCCTACCCAAGCCTTCCAAAAGGCAAAAATATGGAACTGTAGATCAAATAGGACTTTCCTAATCAATCCTTCCAGAGACAAAATTATGGAACTGCAAATTGAGTAAGACTTTCCTACTCAAACCTTCCGAGTGACAAAAATATGGAACCGCAAATTAAGTAAAACTTTCCTACTCAAATCTTCCAAGAGACAAAAACATGGAACTGCAAATTGAGTAGGAATTTCCTACTCAAATCTTCCAAGAGACAAAAACATGGAACTGTTGATTGAATAGGACTTTCTTACCGAAACCTTCCAAGAGGCAAAAATATGGAACTGTAGATTGAATAGGACTTTCCTAATCAATCCTTCCAAGAGACAAAATTATGGAATTGCAAATTGAGTAAGACTTTCCTACTCAAACTTTTCGAGTGACAAAAATATGGAACTATAGATTGAATAGGACTTTCCTAATCAATCCTTCTAAGAGACAAAATTATGGAACTGCAAATTGAGTAAGACATTCCTACCTAAACCTTCCAAAAGGCAAAAATATGGAACTGTAGATCGAATAGGACTTTCCTAATCAATCCTTCCAAGAGACAAAAATATGGAATTGCAAATTGAGTAAGACTTTCCTACTCAAATCTTCCAAGAGATAAAAAAAAACATGGAATAGTAGATTGAATAGAACTTTCCTAATCAATCCTCCCAAGAGACAAAAAACGTGGAACTACAGATTGAGTAAGACTTTCCTACCCAAACCTTCCAAGAGGCAAAAATATGGAACTGCAAATTGAGTAAGAATTTCCTACTCAAATCTTCCAAGAGATAAAAAACATGGAATTGTAGATTGAATAGGACTTTCCTAATCAATCCTCCCAAGAGACAAAAACTGTGGAACTGCAGATTGAGTAAGACTTTCCTACCCAAACCTTCCAAAGGAGAAAATATGTAAAGGCTCTCAGGCCTTAGATTAAATCATGTAGGTCAACAGGCCTAGATATGGATATGCAAAAGCTGTCAGGCTTTGAGACTAAATGAAGTAGGCTCATGAGTTTGGAAATATGTGAAGGCCCTCAAGCCTTGAGACTAAACAAAGTTAACCCAAAGACTTAGAGGGGGAAACACAAAAGACACTTAGGCTTTGAGATTAAATATGACAACTCATTGAGGGAATGTAGTAGACCTAAGCCTAACAAGACCTAGCAACAAGTACAACCCTATCAGAACGAACTCAAAAACATGCAAAAGATAGGAAAAGCCAACAACGACTCTCAACCAAAATTTACCACTTTTCTATGGAGAACATTTCTAGGGTCATCTAAATAGACTTAGTGCAATCATAGAGCCTTTTTTCTAAAACCATTTTCTTTAATTATGGATGTGCCTTATCAGAAACAATGTACTTTCAGGAGGCCTGGATTGGACCTGTTAAGCATGGAGACAGAATGGACGCTTTCTTTTTCCTTTTTCAAAAACCCTAACTTTTGCCTAGATTGCCCTTTCGGGTTTTCAACCTAGCGGGTTGCCCTAATTTTTGCCTAGGTCGCTCTTTTGGGTTTTCAACTTAGCGGGCTTTTCTTTTCTCTTCACTTATTTTACTACCATAAGCCTTTCAGATCTTGAGAATGCTTCAACCATAGGAATTCATGAAGTCCCATACCCTTCTCCTCATTGAGCCATTCGAGCCTGTCTAATCTTGATAATGCTTCGACAGAGGAATTCAATTCATGAAGTCTCATACCCCTACTCTTCATTGAGCCATTCAGATATTTCAATCAAGTAAGCCCAATCATTCCCTTAGAGATCACTGCTACACTTTTTCTGTCATTAAATCTACGACAAAAGTGTGAGTTGAAGGACATGGTAAGGTCCTATGAATGAGACATGTTTTTTATTTATGGGATTGGATGGGATCACAATAATCAAGGATTCTTTAGAAAGCAAGGTCAATGACTAATAAATACATTGGGTAAAACAAAATATGAAGACAATCATGGGAGAATCAATGGTGAGGGATATAAACGGGACACAAACTACCAAGAAAGAGGGGAAAAATCATATTAACTTTCTTAGTGGCATGTTATATCTCCTAAGAGGCTTATGGATGAAACTAATCCCTTTTAACCCAGTCACAAAGAATTACCTTCAATAATAATCATATGCAAAGCCCTTCTTTATTCTTTTCTCTCTCTCTCTTTATTTTTTTTAGACCGCACCCAAAGTGACTTTATGGGCTGCCTACGTATCCCCACTTAATCTTTGAAAGAAATACACATATCTGAAAAGCTTATCTTTTATAGGGAATTAGGTCTTCGTAGTTCAAACACAATTTTTTTTTTTTTTTTTTGAAAGCCCTAACTTTTGCCTAGGTCGCCTTTTCAAGTTTTCAACCTAGCGGGGTAAGATTCTCCACATGCCAAAGATTTTTATTGATATAGGACCACCCTAATTTGATCTTCAACTTTTCTTTCGAGTCATGAACTGATGTTTTAACCTCTTTGATCATAAGGTCTTCCTTCAACAATTCTCTATCAATCTTCTTCGACATTCTTGATGATTCTGCCATCACTTTTCCACCAAACATTTTTTGTTTTTTTGTTTTTTTTTTTTTTTTGCTACATGGGCTAATCTTCTTAAAAGTCTGATTTTGAATTGTTTAATGCTCAACTTCTTGATCTTCAAAGGCTTTAATGTCTTTCTTCAATAACTTGATAAGTTCTCCATCTTCATTTGGGAGGGTGGTTCCTAAGCTAACCATTTCAGGCTTATCATTGTTTCCAAATGAATTGGTCATAGTTCATCAATTATGCCTCTAAAGTTTATGTTCATGCCACTTTGATCATTTATTGATTGATGAGAAAATATGAATGAAAAGACAAATGAATATTTGGAATCAATTCATTTTATTGAAAGTCTGAGGAATTACAATGAAAGACTAGACTAACAGCAACAAGGACTCACAAATTAAATAGACTATAAACTAGAAAGAAAATGGACCAATCCTAACCCAAACTTTTCATCACAAATGTTTATGGTGGGATCGGCGCAGCAGTAAACCCTAAGTAGAATGTAGGATCATTATCTTCTTTGACTATTTTAAGGCTTTACTATCTTTTTCTTTTATATCGGTGGCTTCTTGTTCATTTTCAAATTCATAACATTTCTATCATCCTGGTACAAGGTCGACTTCAAATATTGTCTGAGTCTTGGACTATTCATTGGAGTGGAGAAAACCCATGCTGATGAGGTCTTGGAGATCTTCGGGGTGGTAAAGTCAAGGAGATGGGAATTCTTGCTTAATTTCAGAGAGGAGTTTTGGTGGCTCGGTGTAAGACTAGATCAAGCTAATTGGAGCTATGTTGGAATGGAATGGGTTTGTATGGATAGATAAAGGCTTTAGGACATTTGGGTAATTGGTGGGCTTGGGAAAGGTGATAACCCCTTGATCAATAAGGTCTTGAATCTCATGTCGCAATATGAAGCATCGATCGATGCTATGCCCTTTATTTTGATGAAAATCAAAATACTCGTCCTTCTTGAACCAACAAGATAGTGGCTTGGATATTGAAATTGGAGTTGGATTAAGAGGCACTAAGAGACTTGATATTTTCAATTGCTCTAAAGCATCACTCAATGGCATATACAACTCTGTGAATCGGCGAGGACCTTGTTAGCCACTTGAAACTTGTGGACCATCTTTTCAAAGGTCTTAGTCTTGAAGGCATTAGCTTGTGGTTTAAGAAACTGTGGTAACTTAGGGCCTATCAACCTCAGCAGTGGGCCTTTGGTTGTTATCCATTTCATGGGTTGGGCTTTTGGAGTTATTTGAACAATCTCCAGGACATGGGTAAACATTTGCAAGGCTGTGCAGATCATTTTCTTGAGGTTTCCCAGACTAGAGTTGTCATTGCCGGCCATGTCAATCGATGAAGTGGATGTAAACAACTATATGATAGATTCCACTTCGACTTCAGCTCAAAAAGTTATCACGGGTCCAATCTAACCCTCTATCAAGAACACAATCCCTATTTAGGCTTGGTCCAAAAATCCTTTTTTTTTTTTTTTTTTTTATTTACCAAAAGGCTCATGACTGCTCTAAATCTAATGGAGTTGACCTTAAGTACCATACCCCTAGTCGAATACTCTATTTTAACTGAATTCTACAACATGGAAGATAGGACAACACACATGGGACCAACTAATCCTAAGTACCTAGACGGATAGCACAATGGTATCTCACAGGTACCATTAATACGTTGTAGCTAGGTCTGACTGAGCATACCCCTAGTTACACAAGACATCCTAAAAACAATAATGAGTTGACATACTGTGATAGCCCAAATATTTGCCCCCTAATAATCAATTGATTAGTGTGATTATTATTATTATTGTTGTTGTCATAATTATAATTATTATTAATCACCAAAGCTTTAGGATATATATATAACAAAAATTACTAACTTATTATATTAATAGGATTAATGATGTAATTAATCCTTAAGATGAGGTCATTGCTTACATGGGGAGGGAATAGGTGGCCAAATTCTATTAATGGCTGAAAAATAAAAACAAAACCAAAACAAACAAAAAATTAGCCACGTTTGTTTGCTTGGAGAGAAAGGAAGGGGTTGCTTGGGGAAAAAAGGATCAAGAGGAATCTTCATAAATTAATGAGAGGACACTTCCTTTAACTTGAGGGGGTATAAAAGGGCTAATCTTCAGCCCATTTTCGTGATATATGAGCTGCTAAGAGAGTGTAAAAACAAGAGAGAAATAGAGAGAAAGAAAGAAGGAGAAAGAAGGGAGCTCAAACCAAGAAAGTTCCAAAGAATTTTTCTACAAACCTGAGGTGAGATTTTTCATCTTTGAATGATATAGGATAGGTTCTAAAAGTTTCATGAGGATTGGTTGATGTTTGGATAATTTTTGGAGCTTCAAAGAAGCATCAATGGCTTCCCTCATACTTTGTTTGATTGGTTCTCTATGCACAGTAAATGAAACTTTATAAATTTTTACCATAGTTTTATGATACTATAGAGATGCTTCTGTATAAATCTTAGGCTTTAATACCTTGTAGGTTGTGAGAAATAAATTGGACAACCCGAAACACAAATATGAAAATCTATATGAATTCATAACTTGTTTTATTTTTCTGATATTGTTATAAGATTCTACATGAAAAACTAAGCAAAATGGGTTTTTGAATCATCGAAAAAGGTTGAGAAATGAATTAGTTATGAATTTTCAAAGTTTTGATTAAATGTGGAAAAAAATTCCTAACAGCAGCTGGGTTTGTGCTTGCGCGGGGAAGAAGAAGGCTGTGTGATTGAGTGTGGCAGCGTGCACCATAGGCCACGTGCACCCTAGTGCAATTAGCCATGTGGGGCCCTCATTAGGTGCTGAAAATATTTTTAAAAATCTTATAAAAATACTAAAAACTTATATTTATAATTTTGTAACCATATGAGCATGATAACACGAGTTTCAAAAATTAGGAGACTTTAACCCTTTTGTGTAGCTTGTTTTCAAACTTTGACTAGCTCAAACAAAGTGTATAGAATTCTTATTGAGTTACGAATTGAACCATTGGATTCATATCAACAAAATTTACATAAGAGTATTTTTGAGGTAAAATGGATGTTTTAATTTTGGGTATTTTTTTATTCACGTGTAAAATGACCATTTTACCCCTACTTACTAAAAATAGCTCGAATCGATTCCAAATTGAGTTTTATTTGAACCTATGCAATTTCTATGAGAAGTAGAACACTTCAGGGACTTTTTATTAATATTTTTATGATGTCATTATAGTCTTCATAATTTTATATTTGCAATATAGCCCCTGAACTTATGAAAAATTCTAAAATTTCCCCAAACTAAATATTTGGCTTTAAGATTTATGTTGAGTAGTTTGATTAAGATTGTTAATGGTGGTAGAGCATAATACGAATAATAATTCATATTCATAATTGGATATTGCAATATTATTGAGATTAATTAGTGTACGTTCATGATATTAGCATCCATATGTTGAGCGATATGATTATTAATGCATGTACAAACATGTATTAAGTTATTCAGTGATCTGTTTATGTGAAGTTGAATGCTTATACTTGTGATTGAGATTAAGATGTTGAGATGAGAAACAAGCATGTATAAATCTATTTTGCGACATGTTTATGTGAAGTTGCTTATACTTGTAACTGAGATTGAAATGTTGAGATGTTGAGATGAGACGACCGGATTGAGAAAGCCCTGCAGTTAGTGCACTAATATGTTACTCTATTTTTGAGGGCAAGAGGCCAGTGGGGTAGCATACACACATGATGAGCGGTGTGTGCTGTGGTCGTAGATAGTATATCCTGTATGAGCAGACAGGTATGCTATGATTGTTTTTGCAGGTTGCAGTAGGCAACAGAGGCACAGGTACGTGCAAATTTTATATGCTTGAGTGGCATAACTTTTGAGAAGTGCTATTAACATCATTATAGTATGAGATGTTATAAAGATGCTGTTACATGTAAAATGAGTTGTTGTATACTAATGTTAAGCATAGATGTTGTTACATGTAAGATGAGTTGTTATATACAAATTTTATATGCTTGAGTGGCATAAATTTTGAGAAATGCTATTAACATCATTGCAGTATGAGATGTTACAAAGATGTTGTTAAATGTAAGATGAGCTGTTGTATACTAATGTTAAACATTCATAGATGAATTATCTCACTGAGCCGTAGTTTGCTCACCCTTTTATTAAAAATTAATTTTCAGGATCTGGAAATTTGTGAGCTGTTGAGAAGACATGAATAGAGGAGCATATTTTCTTGACTCGATAGTTGTTTTGTTTTGATAAGTTGACATATGTGGTTTAACATTAAACAATGATGTATTGTAATAATTATAATTTAGTATATGAGGTAATAATGAAATTAATATTTATGTGACGCAATATTTGTCAACATTGTGTCTCTTGGAGAATGAATAGATAAGGTTTTGAGCTGTCACTAGCTCACTAGGCTTTACCAAGGCTATTTTTGGGGCGTGACACATACCAAGGTTGTAGGATTGGTAAACCCTACTTTCCTAAGTGGACCACACAACAGAATACCATGGAGACACAAACAAGATGTTAGACCTAAACTTGACAAACCCTTAGTTGGATGCTCATCCTTTAAGGGTACAAAGACATACTAAGGACATGGAAACAAATGACCCTAAGTTGTAATGCGATGATCAATCACAGAGAATTAGGCAGCATAACAACCCAACAGATTCTCAATCAAAGGTCCATGACTATTTTGATATGTATGAGGTTTAACACAACATGACCTTAGTTAGACAACCCATCCATTAGTATGCCTTGTGGGGCATTGGGTG
Organism: Liquidambar formosana; assembly: GCA_039720395.1. NCBI lineage: Eukaryota > Viridiplantae > Streptophyta > Magnoliopsida > Saxifragales > Altingiaceae > Liquidambar > Liquidambar formosana. The sequence continues at coordinate 38,520,570 of CM077820.1, forward strand.
GGTGGACATACTAGGGTCATTGGGTCGGGTTATACCTTATTCATTCAATCACATAACATGCATAGCAACGAGCAGTATAACAGCATGGTTTTAACATTTCTGCAAAGTGAGCCAAATGTGTCCCTATTCTATATGAATTTGGGTGGTTGAAAGGTTCCCCAATTGCTAGAGAGGTTTTATACCTAACCACATGTGAATAAAGAAATTCGCATGGTGTGAACCTAGGAAAATGGCCCACGGGAGATTGGCATTTGAAAGGTGAAAGACAACAAAACAAAGGGAGTCGCCACCTCATTTTTTAAGGAAAAGAAGAAAATCGTAAAATGTTTTATTTCCAAAATCTCATGACTCCATTTTAAAAGGAAAGGCAAAGTCTTTAAAATCAGAAAATTGGATTCGAGGGACTAAGTTACGACGTGGGAAGGTTCTGGGCAAAGCCTATAGGCACCCACATCGCCCGAGTTGGTCTCTTAATTTGATTGGGCTAGCTTAATGACTTAATCACATGCAAATCAATATCAATCAACAAAACACAGCATGCTAATCAATTACAAATCCATCCTACTCCTCTAGCAATCATATGTGATGGATAAAAAGGATAAAGGAAACTAGAAAAGAAAACCTAGGATACTTAGTATCCTAGGGCGGACTTGAACATCAATTGAGCGCCTACGTACCATGCATGGAAATACATGGATCAAAGTCCACGTAGTTCGAAAAGAATAGGGTTAAATCTTAATACAGACTCATGGTAAAAACCCTAAGTTTCCTTATTTAAATGATAGAGAATTTGATAAATAAACTAAGTTTGAAACAATTTCCCAAGACGAAAACTTTGATAAAAAGACAAATTATGTTATAAGAAAACCTCTAGTAATGACCATGTATCCGTATTAAGAAATAACCCTAGAAAAGGGAGAAGGGAAAGACTAAAGAAAAGAGTTAGGGCACTTTCATACCCTACTTACCTTGTACAATTTATTCCAAGCGATAGCAAATTTAAGCAATAGTAGCCTTATTTGCAATAAGGCAATTATCACACCTATTTGTACCCTTACATGTGCTCAAAACCATGCAAAAAGAACAAAATACTACTCTAGACAGAATACTCAAAGTCCCAAAATTATCCTAATAATCATTCAAAAGTAATAATTAAAAGGAAACAAGAAACCCTAGTATGCTCCTAGAAACAATGACCTAGTCTACATGCACAAAACTAAGAAAAATATGCAAAAGACTATAATAATCATGAGAATATCAATTAATATCATAAAGCATACAAACAAAGCCAATTCAAGTCAAAAGTATGATATTTTATGTAAAACATGAAAATAGGCCTTCTTACGGCGAGCTTTCTTAAGTAAAATTATCCTAATTTTACATGGAAATTACCTCGTATGAAGGGTCTATCAACATATCTTACATAAAATATATACTTAAGAACATAATAGAAAAGATTTCATGCTTACACACATTCCCAAATAGCCGCATGCAAAACCCTACCCTCTAAAAAGGATAATTATCCTTAGAAAAGGATAACGTCTCCAAAAACCCTAAATAATAAATTGTATGAATGCAAAACCTAACATGGTTTAACTCCAAATCACATATATAAACCAACCAGGATGAAGAAAAAACCACATAATCACGGCAAATAGGCTATATGAAACATGCATGACTTGAAAGGATAAAAAGGATAATGCTTTCAAAACCCTAGGTTACTAAGGACTTTCAAGCATATTAACCCATGAATAACCTTAAAATCATACATATAACATCACAAAAGTATTGGATTCAATCAATATGCAGAGCTACTACATGCATTAGAACTATCATAGAAGAAGAAGGAGAAGAAGAAGAAGAAACCCTGATTTCAGTAATTGAAAGGATGACTTACCTCTTGTAGAACTTCTCTTGCCTTTGAAATAACTCTTCTCTTGCTTGCTTAGGGTTAGAGAACCTCTCTTTGATGTTTTTCAACTCCCAATCTCGTAGCTCCCTCCCTATCCAAGTGTAAAGTGCACTTGTGGCCCCCTTATGTGCTGAATATTATATTCTTTATATAGGGGACTAACCTAATAAACCAATGACTAAGATTAATTCATTAAATAATGATCCTAGGGCTATTAGAGACTCTCTTGGTGCTCAAACAACTCAAAGTTACTCAATCCTAGAAGGAAACAACTTGTAAGGGCGGAAGAATCTGTCAAAAGAGAGAAGGAGAGGTAGAATCCCACTTGAAGACGGATTCCCTCGGGTGACCAACTAGGCCTTGGTCAGCTGACCGTCTGGGCTTGGACGGTTGACCAACTGGCCTAGACGGTCACCCGGGTAACCGTCCAGCCTTCGATGGTCACCCGAGGTTAGGGCTGTAACTTGGGCGGGTTGGGCGGGTTGGGAGGTCGACCCAAGCTCAACCCCAAATGTAAATCCCTATGCCCAAACCTAGCCCAACCCATACTTTGGGTTGAACTTTCCTAGCCCAAGCTTAACCTGTGCTCGGGTTGGGGCAGGCACGGGTTAGGCACAGGTTACACAGGTTGAGCGGGTTTTGTGGGTTAGTTTATTAATTTCATTTTTTATTTTTCATCTTTAGTAAACCTACTTCAATAAAATAAAAATGCATTGTTCTATATGCGCACAAATCTTAATTATCCAAATTCAATTGATTAACCTAGAAATCAAGTCAGTCAAGTAATAATTTTTTCGACAAAATAAAAATAAAGATGAAAGCATCAGAGTAATTAAATTCAAAACAAGCAATATATGTAACTGTCTAACTGACTGAGTACCCAAAGAACTAAACTAAAGATTCAAAACACATCAAAACAAGAGCACATGTAATGCCCAACTAAGCAACTATCCAAACACAGTTCTTCAAACATTAAAGCCACATCAATTCTTCAATTCCATCAATATTCTTAGATAAATACAACGAATATTAAAAATGTGTTAACATAAATCAAACAAATAAAGTAACAATAAACTGATGTATATAGCTCAAAAGTAAGTTTATATATTCAAGCACCTTATTAGTATAAACTAGATAATGTCATATTTAATGCATAGAAAATTTTAAAAAATTATATATTATATAGGTCGGGTTCGGGTTGGATTCGGGTTGCCCAACCCCCTTCCCAAGCCCAACCCAATGTATGAAAACTATTTGTCCAACCCATCTATTGATAGGGTTGGGTTCGGGTTGGGCGGGCTCAACCTACTCAAGTTGCAGCCCTACCCGAGGTAACCGTCCAGCCTTAGATGGTCACCCGGGTAACCATCCAATCCCGGTTAGACTCCTTCGCCTTCCAGAAGTCTTTCGGGGGTCAAATTAAGTCCAATTTTGACAAAATAAAAGCCAAAACAACCGTGGTTTGAAGAGGAACACATTTTTAGACATTTTAGGACAAAATTCCTTAACCATGGGTGCATGGTTAGGTTTTACAAATGTGGCTAACCATGATGCACCATCGTCGCAAAGCTAGAGTTTGCACATAAGGTTAAGCCAAATGCTTTCCAAATCAAAATTCAACCTTTCTAAACATGTTTAGGATGTAAATAAAGTCCAATTGAAGTTAAATGAAAGTAAATTGAGTGGGTCACATGAGTCAATTTGAGCGAACCAAGAAAGGGTCTTTTAGCCAACCTGAACCGTTATGAGCCGAATAGTTCTTAGACCACTAATTCATCAAATTAAACCTATATATAGACTCTATATACTCATATGAACTCTAATTGACAACTTGGAGATCATTTCAAAGTCAAATGGAAAAGATACGACTTAAAAGACAATAATGCCCTTAAAGTCACAAAATCTCTATTTGACTATTGAAGCCTCTTCCAAATCAAACCAAAATTCATATGCATGATCTTCAATGCCATAAAATCCTAATACAAATGCCTAGACTCAAAAATAAAATAAAAACCTACATAAAATGATGACCTCTAACTAAGGTGACAAAAATGGGGTGCGACAGAAGCCCCTCATTAGTGAGCAAGTTTCACTTGTGAACCAATGATAGAAGAACAGCCCATTTTTGTTTGGTGAAATTAATTTCATTAATACCCACCGGGGAAACACATGAAAAGAAGGTGACCATATCACTAAATTCTATAGGTCGGATGCCACCTACCTATAGAACTCGTTACACACAATCATACTCCTCATAAGTTCCACAGAACTCCTCACATATAAAGGTACTCGTCAGAACTCTTCACACACAAAGGTACTCCTCAGAACTCCTCACACACAAAGGTACTCCTCATGAGTTCCACAGAACTCTTCACACATACTTCTCATATTGTACGATATATGAGGCATCTATAGTTTACACCAAACTACGTTTGATGAAGGTCTTCCCATATTGCAACAGTTTCATCAGGTAAATAATATGAGGTATCCGTAGCTTATATCGAACTTTGTTCGATGAAAGGTCTTCCCATACTGACACCAGTTTCATTGGTGGACAATATAAGGTATCCACAGCTTACACTAAACTTTGTTTGATGAAAGGTCTTCCCATATTGCACCAGTTTTATCGGTGAACAACATGAGGTATCCAGAGCTTACACCGAACTTTGTTCGGTGAAAGGTCTTCCCATATTGTACCAGTTTCATCGGTGAACAATATGAGGCATCCATAGCTTACACCGAACTTTGTTCGATGAAAGGTCTTCCCATATTGCACCAATTTCATCGGTGAACAACATGAGGCATCCATAGCCTACACTGAACTTTGTTCGATGAAAGGTCTTCCCATATTGCACCAGTTTCATCGGTGAACAATACGAGGCATCCATAGCTCACACCGAACTTTGTTCGATGAATGGTCTTCCCATATTTGCACCAGTTTCATCAGTGAACAATATAAGGGGAAACTATATAAGCAACTCAATACCAATATTATAAGAAATCAGAAGGTCGAATAATATCAACCTATGCACAAATCACAAAGCTTGAGAGACTTAACCTTTTCTCATTCCAAAGCTCTTCTAGCATGCAACAAAATCAACAATCATACCCCTTATAGGTAAAAACTTCTCTTTAAATCTCGTTCCTTTTCAAGGAAAACAATTTCAATTGCTCACATCATTTTGGTAACTTCACACTTTTGAAAGTTTATCTTTTCATTGTCTTTGAAATGATTAGGGAATGTCCCTATTGATTATTTCGTAAATATGTTATGGCTTAGCCAAAAGGCATGAAACAATCATCATTTTCATTAAATTTTTCTCATAAAGCTTTTTTGGTCACTTATCTGGACTTAGCACAGTCATACAATTTTTCAAAAAACATTTTTCTTCCTTGAAAGAATAGTAATCATGCCTTCTTAGGAAACAATGCATTTTAAGAGGATTTGATTAAACCCATGGAGTCTTCTTCGAGGTATAGAATAGAGTGGATACTCATCTTTCCTTCTTCTTTCTGCACTTTTCTTTTCTTCCAAAACCCTAACTTTTGCTTAGATTGCCTTTACAGGTTTTCAACCTAGCGGGTTGCCCCAATTTTTGCTTAGGCCGCCCTTTCGGGTTTTCAACCTAGCGGGCTCTTCTTTTCTTCTTTTATTTTCTTCTCTTTTTCCCTTTTTCTCCTTAGTGCAAAGAAATTCAACTTATGAAGCTTCAGCCTATTCTCTTCATTAATTCATTTAGGTTCTTTTATCAAATAAACCAACCCCAGTACACATTTCATTTGTTCTTCTACAAGTAGAATCAGCCCCCAAGTTCATTCATTCAAGTTCTTCGACGTTCTTTGATTAAATAAACCAACCCCAGTACACATTTCATTTGTTCTTCTACAAGTAGAATCAGCCCCCAAGTTCATTTATTCAAGTTCTTCGACCAAGCAAGACAAATTAGCCCCAAGTTCATAGAAAGTAACACCCATTCTCTTCATCAAGGCAAATCAATCATTTCCCAAGCTCACAAAGTCTCATGCCTATAGTTAAGGCAAATTATTTCTTAGTGGTTACTGCTACCCCTTTTCCATTATTAAATCCATGACAAGAGTCTAAGTCAAAATTAATATGATGGGACAAAATCTAATGGACTTTATGAATGAATTATAGTGAATGAGTGCTTTTAAAGGACAAGGTCAATGACCATTAGAGACACACAGGACTCAAGAGAAACAAAGGATGAAAGTGGAGAGACACACGAAAGAATTGAGAAAGTCAAACAAGAATAAATTGAAAAAGAAGAATAATCAAATTAACTCTCTCAGTGGCATGTAGTATTTTAAGCTCACTAATTCAATCAATGAAACTGCTTCTTCTTAACTTAGTCACAACGAATTGCCTTCAATGGTTGGTTACATGTAAAGCCCCTTTCTTTCTCTCTCTTTTTTTTTTTTCTTTTTTCTTTTTCAATGAATTAGACCGCACCCAAAGTGACTTTATGGGCTGCCTACGTATCTCCACTTTGATCTTCCCAAGACTTTAATCAAACAAACTAACATTTCTTTTGTGGTGGAAAATCAGGTCCTCGTAGTTCAAGAAATTCTCTTTTCTTTTTTCATCATTTTTTTTTTCATTTTTTTTTCAAAAGCCCTAACTTTTGCCTAGGTTGCCTTTTCAAGTTTCAACCTAGCAGGCCTAGGCTTTACATATAACCATATAGGGTCCACCTTCACTTGGCTTCTCTAGCAAGTCACGAACATAGGCTCTAGTCTTCTTTGATCACGAGGTGTTCTTCTGATTGTTGTTGATCTTCTTTTTTAGTGCTCTTAGATGTATGTTGACCCCTTCCCTTTCCTTTTGTACTTTTTTCCTTTTTCTTTTTTTTTTTTCTTCTTCACATTTTTCTATTCTTTTCACAATTTTTTTTTTCTTTTGAAGGAGAGGGAAGTAGACATCTCCGAAAGCTCAAGCTATGCTAGTTGATTTCTGCCTTTGATCTTCGAATTGCTTCTTGTAAGGGCTCCAAGATCTTCTCAAGTTGCTTGGCCTATGTGTTCATGTAGTGCAGTGGGCGGGTGGCCCCTATGTTTACCATTTTGTATTTTTCATTGTTTCCAAGTTAATTAGTCACAGTTTATTCATCATTCATCATGTTTGCTATTTTAGGGGGAAGAGCTTTTGAGCCTCTTGTGTTCATGGCACTTTGATAGTCAATTGATTAAAGAGAAGAGAAATAGGGAGACAGTGGAATTATTGAAATCAAACTTTTTATTGAAGGAATGAAAGAGAACACATTGACAAAGACTAGGACTCAAAAGACCCAAAACTTCAAAGGACATTTGACTTGAAAATAAAAAATAATTAACTAACTAGAAAACAAACAAAAAACTTAAACTCTTTATCACAAACAGTCATGATAGAATTAGTGTAGTGGTAAGCACCAAGAAAAAACTCATTATCTTTCCAACAATCTCAAGGCATCGGCATCTCCTCCTTGTGAATTAAACATTCTTGTTCTTCATCTTGATTTGCACTGCCAACATTATCCAAATCCCCGTGAGTGTTAATGTCACGCCCCAAAAATAGCCTTGCTAAAGCCTAGTGAGGTAGTGACAACTCAAAACCTTATCCATTCATTCTCCAAGAGACACCATGTTGACAAATATTACTTCACATAAATATTAATTTCTTTATTACCTCATATACGAAATTATAATTATTACAATGCATCACTGTTTGATATTAAATCACATATGTCAACTTATCAAAACTAAACAACTATCGCATCAGGAAAATATGCTCTTCTATTCATGTCTTCTCAACAGCTCACAAATTTCCAAATCCTGAAAAATAATTTTTAATAAAAGAGTGAGCAAACCACGGCTCAGTGAGATAATTCATCCATGAATGCTTAACATTAGTATACAACAGCTCATCGTACATTTAATAGCATCTCTGTAACATCTCATACTACAATGATGTTAATAAAATTTATGCCACTCAAGCATATAAAATTTGTATACAACAACTCATCTTACATATAACAACATCTATACTTAACATTAGTATACAACAACTCATCTTACATGTAACAGCATCTTTGTAACATCTCATACTACAATGATGTTAATAGCACTTCTCAAAAGTTATGCCACTCAAGCATATAAAATTTACACGTACCTGTGCCTCTGTTGCCTGCTGCAATCTGCAAAAACAATCATAGCATACCTGTCTGCTCATACAGGATATACTATCTACGACCACAGCATACACCGCTCATCATGTGTGTATGCTACCCCACTGGCCTCTTGCCCTCAAAAATGGAGTAGCATATTAGTGCACTAACTGCAGGGCTTTCTCAACCCGGTCGTCTCATCTCAACATCTCAACATTTCATTCTCAGTTACAAATATAAGCAACTTCACATAAACATATCACATAATGATTTGATACATGCTTGTCTCTCATCGCAACAACTCAGTCTCCATCACAAATATAAGCATTCAACTTCACATAAACATATCACTGAATAACTTGAGACATGTTTGTACTTGCATTAATAATCATATCGTTTAACATATAGATGCTAATATCATGCATGTGCACTAATTAATCTCAATAATATTTCAATATCCAATTATGAATATGAATTATTATTCATATTATGCTCTACCACCATTAACAATCTTAATCAAACTACTCAACATAAATCATAAAGCCAAATATTTAGTTTGGGGAAATTTTGGAATTTTTCATAAGTTCAGGGGCTATATTGCAAATATAAAAATATGAGAATTATGATGACATCATAAAAATATTAATAAAAAGTCCCTGAAGTGTTCTACTTCTCATAAAAATTGCATAGGTTCAAACAAAACTCAATTTAGAATCCATTTGAGCTATTTTTAGTAAGTAGGGGTAAAATGGTCATTTTACACGTGAATAAAATAATACCCAAAATTAAAACATTCATTTTTCCTCAAACATACTCTTATGTAAATTTTGTTGATATGAATCCAATGGTTCAATTCGTAACTCAATCGGAATTCTATACACTTTGTTTGAGCTAATCAAAGTTTGAAAACAAACTACACAAAAGGGTTAAAGTCTCCTAATTTTTGAAACCCGTGTTATCATGCTCATATGGGTACAAAATTATAAACATAAGTTTCTAATATTTTTATAAGATTTTTAAAAATATTTTCAGCACCTAATGAGGGCCCCACATGGCCAATTGCACTAGGGTACATGTGGCCTATGGTGCACGCTGCCACACTCAATCACATACCCTTCTCCTTCCCTGCGCAAAGCCAAATTCTGCTGCTGTCTGGAAATTTTCCCACATTTAATCAGAACTTTGAAAATTCATAACTAATTCATTTCTAAACCTTTTTCAATGATTCAAAAGCCCATTTTGCTTAGTTTTTCATGTAGAATCTTATAAAAATATCAGAAAAATAAAAAAAGTTACGAATTTATACAGATTTTCATATCTGTGTTTCGGGTTGTCCCATTTATTTCTCACAACCTACAAGGTGTTAAAGGCTAAGATTTATACAGAAGGCTCTCTATAGTATCATAAAACTATGGTAAAAATTTCATAGAGTTTCATTTACTGTGCATAGAGAACCAATCAAACAAAGTAAGAAGGAAGCCATTGATGCTTCTTTGAAGCTCTAAAAATTATCCAAACGTCAACCAATTCTCATGAAACTTTTAGAACCTATCCTATATCATTCAAAGATGAAAAATCTCACCTCAGGTTTGTAGAAAAATGTTTTGAAACTTCTTGGTTTGAGCTCCCTTCTTTCTCCTTCTTTCTTTCTCTCTATTTCTCTCTTTTGTTACACTCTCTTAGCAGCCCAAAATAGCACGAAAATGAGCTGAAAATTAGCCCTTGTATACCCCCTCAAGTCAAAGGAAGTCTCCCCTCATTAATTTATGAAGATTCTTCTCTATCCCTTTGTCCCCAAGCAACCCCTTCCTTTCTCTTCAAGCAAACAAACGTGGCTGATTTGTTTTGTTTTGTTTTGTTTTGTTTTTCTTTTTCAGCCATGCATAGAGTTTTGCCACATACCCCCTCCCCATGTAAGCAATGACCTCATCTTAAGGATTAATTACATCATTAATCCTATTAATATAATAAGTTAGTAATTTTTGTTATATATATATATCCTAAAGCTTTGGTGATTAATAATAATTATAATTATGACAACAACAATAATAATAATAATCACACTAATCAATTGATTATTAGGGGGCAAATATTTGGGTTATCACAGTTAAAGGTTCCTTAAGCCTCGAAAAGTCCCTCAAAATCAGGAACCCCCATGCTAGCAAAAGTTTGAGTATCATTTGAATGATATGGGCCATGAATTGGAAATTCTTGCTTAATTGAGACAAGAAATCTCGGTGGATTGTCATATGGCTGGGTTGGAGAAATTGGGTTTACGGTGGCCAAAAATGGGTTCATAGAAGAGCTTTGAAGAACATTTGGATTATTGGTTGGTTTAGGAAAAGTGATTACTCCACGATCAATGAGGTCTTGGATCTCATGTCGTAGTCTATAACAATTGTTGGTGTCATGTCCCCTACTCTGATGAAAACCACAATATTCATTTTCTTTAAACCGACGAGGTAAAGGATTAGGAAGGGGTTTTGGATCAAGAGGTGACAATAAGCCCAAGATCTCTACTCTCCAAAAAGCATGGTTCAATGGCATGTAGAGTTCGGTAAATTGGCGAGACTCCTTCCTGACAATTTGGGCCTTCAAATCTGCTCTGTTGTACCTCTTGGACTCGGTAGCCCCTGAATTAGACTCATGATGATTCATAGACTCAAATTGGGCTTTAGGAACAACTTGAACAATCGCTAAGATGTGATTCAACTTTTGCATGATCTCACAAAGCATTCCCCTAATTTCTTCTAATGTTGCATTGCCAACTCCAGCCATGAGGGTGATAATGAGTTCCGATCTAATCTTTAACCTTTTAGAAGATACCACGGGTTTAATCCAGCCCTCCTTCAAGAACAAATTCCCTTTTTTAGGTTATGACCAAAAATATTTTAACAAGATTTCCATGACTGCACTAAATTTGATATGTGTGATCTTATAAAGTATGCCTTTAGTTAGACATCTCATCCCCAAGGGTACCTTGAAGTGTAAGGTGACATACTAAAGGCATGAAGGTGAGTCACTTAGCTTTAGGTTCTAGCCATTAACCATTACAAAACAATCAAAAGTTTCCTTTCCCCAAATATGACAATGCAACATGTGCAAGCAAACTAATGGGCTAGGTCCAAACATGATATCTTCTTAGTTGGACACCTCAACCTCAAAAGTGTCCTTAAAGACAAAGGGTGAGGCGATATACTTAGAACATAAAGATAAATGAGCCCCTACTTTCTAACCTTTGATCAAACTTTTCATTCCATACAAGCCCCTATTATTTTACTTTAAAGCCCACAATTAAATGGCCTCAACTCACACACCTTTAATTAGTCACTCCCTTCCCTCCTCTAGGGAATCCTTTGGGTGAAGGGTGGAGATACTTGTTAAAGGTACGCGGGTGAGGCCATATAATATTAAGTCTTGATCATTACTTATGGTTAAAGCAAACACAAGCACTCATCACATTTTATGATCTCACAAAAATTTGGCAACATATCATTACAACAAAGTGTGTGCATAAGAGTGATTCAATGATGTCCTAGAAGGCCCATTACATGTATTTCTTTCTTTTAAGAGGGTAGGCTAGGGTCTTCAACTTTGCTTGTACCAATCCTTATACCTAACCACATTTGACATCAGGAATGCCACGTGGGTCCAACAGTACGTGATTGGTTCATTTAATATACCCAAGGGCAAGCCCATGGGTACTTGGCAAGAGAGGTTTGATTGCTTTGCCTAACATATGGAATCATGAAAACCAAGGTTGAACTAGGCTATCAGTTGGCAAGGATACATTGAGGGACAATCGAATTCATCATGCGATAATTGCGCACACAATGCAATAAATGAAAGCACACAATCAAGCAGATGCAAGTGATTGATTTTATTTAAACAATAAGAAATTAACTTAGCCCAATCAAATTAACTAAGTCTAGCTCTCGATATCCCTAGTGGAGTCACCAAACTGTGAACCCAGGAAAATGGCCCACGGGAGATTGGCATTTGAAAGGTGAAAGACAACGAAACAAAGGGAGTCACCACCTCATTTTTTAAGGAAAAGAGGAAAACTGTAAAATTTTTTATTTCCAAAACTTCATGACTCTGTTTTAAAAGGAAAGGCAAAGTCTTTAAAACCAGAAAATTGGATTTGAGGGCTAAGTTACGACGTGGGAAGGTTCTGGGCAAAGCCCATAGGCACCCACATCGCCCGAGTTGGTCTCTTAATGTGATTGGGCTAACTTAATGACTTAATCACATGCAAATCAATATTAATCAACAAAACACAGCATGCTAATCAATCACAAATCCATCCTACTCTTCTAGCAATCATATGTGATGGATAAAAAGGATAAAGGAAAAAGGAAAAGAAAACCTAGGATACTTAATATCCTAGGGTGGACTTGAATATCAATTGAGGGCCTACGTACCATGCATGCAAATACATGGATCAAAGTCCAAGTAGTTCAAAAAGAATAGGGTTAAATCCTAATACAGACTCATGGTAAAAACCCTAAGTTTCCTTATTTAAATGATAGAGAATTTGATAAATAAACCAAGTTTGAAACAATTTCCCAAGACGAAAACTTTGATAAAAAGATAAATTATGTTATAAAAAAACCTCTAGTAATGACCATGTATCCGTATTAAGAAATAACCCTAGAAAAGGGAGAAGGAAAAGACTAAGGAAAAGAGTTAGGGCACTTTCATACCCTACTTACCTTGTGCAATTTATTCCCATTTGCAAAATTACGATTCCTTTCTGCCCTGATTAGCACTTGCAAATGATTCAAACATGTTAAATAAACAATATATGATCATAAAAACACTGCGAAACCTGCCTGTAACCAAAATGAATTGTGGAGGGGGAGTTGTGGACGGAGGTTGAAGATGACTGGTATTGTCTCAGAGGTGCGTACGCACCTCGTGGTACTGCGTATGCATGATATGTGACGCGTATGCAGTTACACGGACTGCGTACGCATCCTTAGGAGTGTGATTTCATACAAAGCGGAGATGGACAGAAAATGAGCGTACGCATCTCGTGACACTGCGTACGCAATATATCACTGCGTACGCAATGTCATGTGGTGCGTACGTGATCCATGGATTTTTCAAACCCTAGCAGAGAAAGTACAAGGCGTACGCGTTCTGTTCAGTGTGTACGCATTCTCTCAGATGCGTACGCAATGAATATGGTGCGTACGCAATATGTGGATACATTTTTGTTCAGTGATTAACAGTCTAGTGCGTACGCATCTACTTCAGTACGTACGCATGCTAATGAATGCGTACGCATAAACACTTACCTGTATACTTACCTGCCCTTGGATTTTGCAGATTCCTTCGAAGCGATCTGGTCGGGGGAGTCTTGACAGCCTCACAAGGTGGTGGGAGAGACTTACGCCCGAGACCCAGCAGATAGTATTCGATGCTGGTTTTGGGACGCTGACGCAGGCTACCATCTATAGCCAGGCGAGCCATACCTTGGTCTTCTGCATGGCCGAGCGCTGGTGGGACACCACCCACACATTACACCTGGCCGGTAGGGAGTGGACTCTGACTCCCCTTGACTTTCACCACCTTACGGGCCTTCGGATGAGGGGGCGCCGTTTTACATTTGAGCTGACTGATGATCAGAGGGACGCGCTCACCAAGCGCTACCTGGGCTTGCCGTGCCCGACTGCTACCATGAAGTACCCTCTCCTGCATCGTGCATTTGCGGGGAAGGGGCAGGGCACTGCCGAGGAGCGCGACGCGATGGCTCGCGCCTTCATGCTGTATGTCATAGGGGCCTACCTGGTCCCTAATGCGTCTCAGACTTTCGAGCCCGGCTGGCTCCTAGCTTTGGAGGACCTTAGCACGGTGCGGGAGTATGGATGGGGGACTGCAGTTTTGTCGCATCTCTACGCCACCATGGATGCCCTTAGTCGGGTGAAGTCCGACTCCCTGACCGGTTGTTGGCGACTTTGGTTGGTAAGTGTCTACTTTCAGCGCTTTCCTTTCCCAACTTGTCTTTCTTTTAATCATTGTCTTTCTTGCTTTTGGGTAGTTATGGGCACAGGCTTATATCGACTTGAGTCCCTTGGGCGATCAGGAGGACTTGGGGCACACCGGTCTCCGGGAGTTCTTGGACAGGCTTACCCCGGTAAGCTTATCTAGTTATATCTTTTGTTGTTTCTTCATGTGAGTACATTAATCTCATCCGTCTTTTTTTTTCTTCTTGGATGCAGGCATAGATGCGTGCTCGCCCGTGGTTGGGGCAAGCTGGGGTAGGTCCTCCAGAGTGGGAGGAGGAGGCTCGGGCGATGTCGGAGACTTCCTGTCTGCTCGCCTATCCTCGCTCCCGTGCCCTGTATCTGGCGGAGAGGGTGGTGCCCCAGCTGACAGCGGATGCGGATTTGTGTGCCTTGGTACCCTATGATCCCCCTGCATTTTCCCTTGTCCCTTATCAGATGGCAGTCGAGGATTTGGAGACCTGGTTTGGTGGTATCCCTTATACATCCTGTTAGGATTATGCCCTAGAGCCAATCATAGAGATGATTGTTTAGGGATTAGGAACAATCATTTGATTTCATTTATGTATGTCACATTTATTATTGATTTAATAAAAGGGCTTATTCTATTATGTTTATATGCATCATTTATATTTACATAATATGTCCATGGAGTTAGAGTTGAGAATATGGAATTACAAAGAGTTGTAATTTTGAGACTATAGATATATCTCTGTACTAAACTCCTAAAGCATTCCTAGTTGAAGGTTCACTATGATGGACAGTAATGAACCATAGGACTAGCACTTGTTAGGTTGACTCTATAGGAGGATAGCTAGTCTCAAGCTATTTGTGTGGAGACACTACAACCAACAAGTGGGTGCCTATTACGAGAATAGGTACACTGAATGTGACCAAAGATATGAGATAAACTGAATGGAGTTTTTCCTGTCAATCAGTTTCTCATTGTTATAGTGGTACAAGTAATCCTTAGACCTGAGACACCATAGTTGCCTTATGCATGTAACTTTAGAAGTTTGATAACACTAAGTGCAAATCCTATTCAGGGGTTTGCAAAGGTGTTCATTGGCCCTACTGCTATGTGTATGATGGCATGTGAGTGATCAACAAGGGATCCATCACTCTCAGGAAAAAGAGAGAGAATGTCTCATATAGCATTCATAATATAACTCATTAAATCCATGGCCATGGTAGGATGAATATGAAAAGAGTTTCATGAGTTCATTAATGAGTTGATATCTATGAATGAGTATAAAGTAATTGAACTAGGGACTTGACAGACTTCCATGTCCTATTAGTTCAATTAGAGACATTGTGTTGAAGGAAGGATGCAATTGTAACCTATAAACTATAACAGAAGGGTTCTTTGTAAATGACTATTCACCTCATTAAGGACCACACCATGAGCCATATGCTAGGTGTTACTCATGGTTAGTAGAAGCCCTAATTGATATAAGTGAGTTATAATCAATTAGGGAATTGGAAGGAGTTCCAATTAGACCCTAAATGGAAAGAGTTCCATTGTGCACACCTCGTGCTATTCCTACTACTTGATGATGTGAACCCAATGGGTCACACACTGATCATGCAAGAAGGGCTTTAAAGTCTATGAGAGAAAGGGTTTTAGTGAATAAAGAATAGTTCTTTATAGGCCTATTTGTATTTGATACAAATAATAGGGGTTAATGTGCAATTAAGTGTAATTACACATAACCCTATTAGGGTTTCTTCCCCATGGCCAGCCCCCTTTAGTGGGCTGCCTATATAAGTCACACTTATGTGTGACATGGCATAAGAGGCTTGCACAATAAACCCTAGCCGTCCAGCCCCTTGGAGGCTCTCTTCTCTTTCTCTCTCTTCTCCACCTCTAGCAACAACAAGGAAGAAGAAAGAAAGGACTTGAAGCTCTAGCTAGGTGTGGATACCGTTGGAGGCAGCACACTTGGGCTGCTCATTCACCGCTGTCCGGAATCAAAGCTTGGAGCAAAAAGGAGAAGACAAAAATTCTGTAAGTGTTCTAACCCTCTTTGTAGTTAGGGTTTGATTTTGTGTTATGCATAGTTAGATTCATGGGATTGGGAATCCTAGGAAAAATTTTTATATTCCGCACTTCTATTTTTCCCTCTTGTTCGATTCCCAACACATCCCGGTTGCTAGGCCCTGACCATGACTACCCCTCCTTCGCGCGGGATCGCCTCATGCCCAGTTTCATCTGTCATCAGGTATTTATCTGTCCTTCCCTTGTCACAGTTCTCTACTGATCTTTGCGCGTGCTTAGCTTCCTTCTTTTTTTTTCTTATCAGGCACCTGCTGCTGGCATGTCGGAGGGAGGTCTCCCCATCACCCTTCCATCTTATTCGGTACCTCTCTACAATGCTGAGGGCGTGCCTCGTGAGGAACCTATTGTGCCAGATCCCCAGGCTTATCCTCTTCCTGTTCCTCCTGGGACTCGCCAGGTACCCGTGTAATCCTGCAAAATAGCTCTAGGATTTTTGGTTAAGTTATGCTATGCATGCTCTAACGAACCTACCCTTTTCCTTTTTAGTTGACCCTTGCTGAGACCGAGCAGCTGTACCAGATGTTCGGTGGGCTGAAGCTGATGCTGACGGCTCACTCCCGGACGATTTGGGAGCTTCGTCGGGAGATCGCGCAGGCTCAGGAGCACGGTGATGATGATAGCGACAGTGACGGGGACGCTGCCTAGGCTTAGATTTTGTCATTTCCTTCTTCTTTTCTCTTTTTGGAACAATATTATTTATTATATTTTGAAGACATGTACTTAACTAATTACTTTTCGGTTTTACATGCTGTTCTGGATTGCATTATTTTTTTCTTGTGAGTGTTTCCCATTTATACCGAAATTTTCTTCATATGAGGCCCAGGCTTTTCTCGGGTGATGTAACATATGCGTACGCACCATAGTTACTGCGTACGCAGTATATTGGATGCGTACGCATCAATGGATGTTGCGTACGCATCATAACTTGATCAAGATCAAGATGTAGGGAGCTTTCCTGCAGTCCCCTTGTAGGACTCAAACTCTGCTTCATAACCACAGTCCAACTAAGGACTCTTTCCAGGACTGCCTATAAGTTGGGATATTTTCTTGTAAAGCTTCTCCTCATCGATCATGGAGAGCTCTCTTCCCCCTCAGGGTCTGTCACGGTGGCTGAAAACCTTGGACCGAGGTGTTCGCGATCTTTTTCAAGCTAAGTTTCGAATTTCCTCTCTATTCGATTACGCTCATGTGAAAATTAATCATAGCTTTTTACGCGAGGCTGCTGAGTTTTGGGATCCCGCTCGACACGTATTCCGTTTTAATCGTAATGAGCTATGCCCCACCATGGAAGAATTTGGTGCTATTCTTGGGCGACCTGACTTCACCCGCATTCTCCTGCCGAAGATGACTGTCACGAAGGCTGAAGATCTGGTCCGCGCATTCGGAATTTCCCTGAGGCTCGCGCGATCATGGCTTGTGGATTCGCGCATTGTCCTGGAAAACGTAATATCGTACTTTACTGCACTCCCTTTCCCGATCTTGACAGCACAGTTTGACTGCTATCTGAACGCCGTATGTGTTGTCCTGACAGCGAGTTATCTGTTTGTGGGACCCGAAGGTCTGGCGGATGCTTCTATCCTGCCTGTCGTTCTCGAACTTGGGGAGCGTAACCCCTGCATGCTCATCCTTGCGGATACTCTCAACGGTCTAGACAAATTTGCTCGCGAAGAAGTGTCTTTTTTGGGAGGTAGCCCGCTGCTACTGCAGGTGAGAGTAAAATGCCCCTTCTTTCTTGCGTACGCACACACATTAGTGCGTACGCATTGTTGTAGGTGCGTACGCATTATGATAGGTGCATACGCAAGTGTACATTCTGACCCATATTTCTCCTGTCTTCTTAATGGCAGATATGGCTATTGGAACGTTTGCAGCTGGTGAGCAAGCCTGTGGTCAGTCCCTGGGCATATCATCCTCCCGACTTTCGCTGTCGTCCTTTTGTAAGACCGTTTCCAGGCGCCAACGATTTGCGCGTTATGCTAACCCGTCTACCTTGTTCTGACATTTGTTGGTTTTGTCCCTGGTGGAGAATTTCTGAAATGACGGCCGATCTCATCTTTTCTCACGGTGCCATGTTGGTCGGTTTACGGGAGATCTCATATTGCCCCACTCCCCGTATTCAACGGCAATTTGGCCTACCTCAGACTCCCATAAATGGTGATCACCTAGGATATACCTGCCCTGTCAGAGCTCGCATCGTTGAACGAATTGGGGAGGCTTGGGCAAGCAGAACTTTGATTCACCCTATTGTCATACCACCGTTAATTTCTCCAAAGCTCGGCTTACTATATTTGGCTTAAGGTTGATATGCGGGTTTCTAAGGAGGCAGAAGTGAGTCATAAAAGAAAGAGGGGAGGACAAATTCTTGGGGACAAAAAGAAATTGAAAATTTGACTTGCTTTTATTAATATGCTTGCTTCAGAATATATTTCATTTATTTCCTCCTTCCTTTCTTAAATATGTAATCAATAATGACCATGAAAGTTGTGGTCGAGTTTATTTTTAGTGAACCTATCCCTATCAACCTCGCATCATCTCCATCCTATTGTCCATACAGAATCTTATCCACTTTATATATAATATTTGCGCAAACGATCCATGTTGACAGGATGTGTGAACTCATTCCCTTCCTCGTCCATTATCTTGACTGCTCCCCCTGACAGTATTGTTTTGACGATATATGGTCCTGCCCAATTCGGCCTGAACTTGCCCCTGGGGTCGGAGACACGAGCCAGGATTTCTTTTAGCACCAGGTCTCCCTCCCTTAGATTCCTCGGTCTTACTTTTTTGTTGAATGCACGGGCGATTCTTCTTTGATAGCCTTGAACATGGTACATGGCCCCTAATCTTTTCTCGTCCAGCAAGGCGAGCTGTTCGTATCTTTCTCGTGTCCACTCTGCTTCGGGAATTTGATTTTCTATCATAACCCGTAAAGACTCGACCTCAACTTCTACTAGCAATACTGCTTCCATCCCATACACCAAAGAATAAGGCGTAGCCCCCGTGGATGTCCTTATGGACGTTCGATACCCCCATAGAGCATATGGTAACCTTTCTGCCCAATCTTTGTGTGTTTTAGCTGACTTCATAAGAATGTTCTTAACATTTTTGTTGGCCGCCTCTACTGCTCCGTTGGTCTGTGGCAGGTATGGAGACGAGTGGTGGTGCTGGATATGATACTTATCGAGCAGTTCTTGTGTTTCTCCTTCAAAATGTGACCCGTTATCTGAAACGACCTCGTGAGGGACCCCATATCTACAGATTATGTTGGTCTCGATGAATCGGGCCACATGCTTGGCTTTCAGTTCTGTATATGCTTCCGCCTCTATCCATTTGGTAAAGTAATCTATGGCCACTAATATGTATTCATGTCCGCCAGTGGCTTTTGGGTGAATCTTGCCAATAATGTCTATTCCCCAGACTGAAAATGGCCAAGGGGAGGTCAATTGATGTAGTTCTACGGGCGGAGTATACTGCATGTTGGCATGAATTTGGCATTGATGACATTTCTTTACGTATAACACACAGTCTGTCTCCATAGTTGACCAGAAGTAGCCTAATCTGACCAGTTTTTTTGCCAGCATTCTCCCATTCATGTGTGGTCCGCAAACCCCTTCATGAACTTCGGTAACCAACACCCGGGCCGCTTCTTTACTTATACACAGCAGATGGGTTCCGTTGGGCGTTCTTTTAAATAATTTCCCTCCGCACAGGACGTATTAGGCCGCCAGCAACCTCAGCGCCCTGCAATCTCTCTTATCTGCCCCTGATGGGTAAGCCCCTTTTTCTAAGAAATTTTGGATGTCGAAATACCAGGGGTATCCATCATCTACCTCTTCTTCTATGGTCATAATAGCGGTTTCATGGGAGGGATGAGACTTTTGTTGGATCATGAGTGGTTGTAGGGTCATTCCTTCGGGGATATTGATTAGAGAGGCTAAAG
Organism: Liquidambar formosana; assembly: GCA_039720395.1. Classification (NCBI taxonomy): domain Eukaryota; kingdom Viridiplantae; phylum Streptophyta; class Magnoliopsida; order Saxifragales; family Altingiaceae; genus Liquidambar; species Liquidambar formosana. The sequence goes on from CM077820.1 coordinate 38,540,653, forward strand.
TGGCTAAAGCATCAGCAAATTGATTTTGGGATCGGGGTAAAGGGGTGAAGGTGATTTTACGGAATTTTTGGGCTAGGCTTTCTAGGTAGGCCTGGTAAGGCTTCAAGTGTTCCTCCTTGGTTTTCCATATCTTTTGGACTTGGGCTATGACCAATGCGGAGTCTCCATATATCTCCGCTTCCTCTACTCCCAGGGCTAACAGTGCTTCCAGTCCTGCTATGCAAGCCTCATATTCTGTAGTGTTATTAGAATTCTTAAAATCCAGCTTTATGGACAGAGGTACATGGGACCCATTAGGCGATATTAAAATAACTCCTATCCCGTTCCCGTATTGATTTGATGCCCCATCGAAATACATTTTCCAAGTCTTTGAACACTCTATGCAAAACAGATCCTCATCCGGGAAATCTTCCCTAAGAGCTTGTCCCATTATCGGGTGTTCTGCACAAAAATCGGCTACCGCCCCTCCTTTGATGGCCTTCTGAGTAACATAGGTCAGCTCAAATTCAGATAGCAAGAACAGCCAACGTGACAGCCTGTTGTTAAGCGCAGATTTCTCGAGGAGGTACTTTAATGGGTCCATTCTAGCAACTACCCATACCTCAAAGGTTATTAAGATGTGCCTCAGCTTTTGTACGGCCCAGACTAATGCGAAGCATGATTTCTCCATGGCGGAGTAACGTGCCTCGTAATCATGCAATTTCTTACTTAAGTAATAGATGGCCTGTTCATTCCCATGGTCGTCTTGCTGTGCTAACATACTTCCCAAGGCTTCTTCGAAAACGGATAAATATAACAAAACAGGTTTCCCGGGTCGCGGAGGCGCAAGGATTGGAGGATTTAACAGGTACATCTTGACGGCTTCAAACGCTTGCTGACACTGCTCATTCCATTCCTTGGACTCTTTCTTCCTTAGTAACTTAAAAATTGGTTCGCAGGTTAGCGTGAGTCTTGCTATGAACCTACTAATATATTGCAATTTTCCTAAGAAACCCCATACTTCCTTTTCCGTCTTTGGTGGTGGCATCTCTAGTATTGCTTTAATCTTGACAGGGTCCACTTCTATGCCCCTATGAGTTACCAAGTAGCCCAATAATTTCCCTGCTGTAACCCCGAAAGTGCACTTCTGAGGGTTTAATCTGAGCTCATACTTCCAAATCCTCTTGAAGAATTTCTCCAAGTTATTCATATGTTCCTCCCTGGTTGCTGATTTGACTATCATGTCATCCACGTATACTTCCACTTCCTTGTGCATCATGTCATGCAGCAATGCGGTTGCCATCCTCTGGTACGTTGCCCTAGCGTTCTTCAATCCGAATGGCATAACGGTGTAGCAATACGTGCCCCACCCCGTGGTAAAAGTTGTCTTGCTCATGTCCTTTGGTGCCATTTTAATTTGGTTGTATCCCGAGAATCCGTCCATGAATGACATCAGGGCGCTTCCTGCAGTGTTGTCTACAAGGACGTCAATATGAGGGAGAGGGAAGTCATCCTTCGGGCAGGCTTTATTCAGATCTCGATAATCCACGCAAACTCTTACTCAACCATCCTTCTTTGGCACAGGTATGATGTTTGCGACCCAGTCGGCTTGGTCTACCGCTCGTATAAACCCTACATTCAGCAGCTTGGTAACCTCCTCCTTAACCTTCATCAGCCATTCTGGTTGCATTCGCCTTAATCGTTGTTTCACGGGTTTGGCTCCTTCCTTCGTTATGATGTGATGCTGCACTATCTCTGGATCTATCCCAGGCATATCATCGTAAGACCAAGCAAATACATCTTGGAACTCACTCAATAGTATTTTGAGATCGGTTTGCTCTTTTATAGACAAAGTGGAGCCGATTTGTACTTCCTTAAGATTTTCAATGGTCCCGAGGTTGATTTTAACAGTTTCACTTTTAATAGGTTCTACACTTCTTTCATAATCTTCATTGATTACTTTATTTAAATCGGGATCTTCGGACATTAATGCAATGTATTCTTCTAAAGACATATCAATATAAGCGAAATCAGAACTCATTTCATTATCAATTGGATAAATTACATCATAGTTGGCCTCAGAGGCCTCGATATCATCAAAAATGGTCATGGGATTGACTATAATCTTATCAGTCTAAGTGGTGATCCTATCGCCTACAATAGTCTTCTCCATCTTCTCCCAGGTCCAGGTGCTGGTTGTGAACCCTAAAAAAGTTAAGGCCCACGAGGGGTTTTAGGTTTGAAAAAGGAAAAGGAGTCGCCACCTTATTTTTTAAAGGAAATAAGGAAAACCCTAAAAAACAGTTTTGTTTTAGGAAAACAAAAGATTGACTCCATATTTAAAAATGGAAAGGCAAATGATCTTTTGGAAACCAGAGAAATCGGGGATTCGGAGGCTAAGTTACGATATGGGAAGGTTCTAGGCAAAGCCTATAGGCACCCATATCGCCCTAAACGGTCTCTTAATTTAATTGGGCTAAATCAAAGTCTTAATCACACACAAATCAACAGTTATCATCACAAGACAGCATGCATATCATTCATCCATTCATCCATATAATCAAGTAAATCAAAGAAAAACAGAAAAAGAAAGAGGGGGGAGAAAACCTAGGATACTTAGTATCCTAGGGCGGACTTGAACCTCACAAGGAGCGCCTACGTACCATGTATGGAAATACATGGATCAAAGTCCACGTAGTTCGAAAGGGAATAGGGTTATAACCTAATCAAGGCCTATGGTAAACCCTAAGTTTCCTTTTAAGTAAAACATGGTAAGTTTCCAAAATAAATGATTCTCAAAAGATTTTTGGTAAAATATGGAATTTTGATAAAAGATGGAAACTTTGATTTAAAAGGTATCTTTTATTGAAAGGAAACTATAGAATCTACCATACCCCTCTATTAGGAAACAACCCTAGGGGGGGAGAAAGGGAAAGTTTCAAAGGAAGGAAAGAAGGGTGAATTGGGGCACCCTCACACCCTACTTACCTTAAGCAAAAGCAACCTGTCAAAGTAACCACCCTATTGCATAGGGTAATTACCTTATTTGTAAGATTTCATCTCACAATAGCCAAAATAACCACCCCACATTGGTGGGGTAGTTGCACCTGTTGTACCTGTCAAAACACCTGCAATTTCCATGCAAAACATACCAAAAATACCAACCAAACAAACTAGATTCCAAATCAAGCCATTATCATGCCCAAACATGGGCTAACACATGCTCAAAATATCATATCAAGGACAAATAACAGATCTGGACAGAATTGAAATAAGGCTTGAAATCAACCACAAGTCATGCAACAACATGAATCATAAGCTAACTAAAACCCTAATTCAACCCTACATGCAATGACATGCAAAAAAAAAACCTAAAATCCACTACTATGAATGCAGAAAAATATCATAGTTATCAAATATGCAGCACATATATATCAACTATGAAGAAAACACAAGGAAAAACCCTAAGCTATCATGCTATATGCAACTTTCCTAATACAAGGATGAATGAAACCCTAGAATCACAATTGTGCTCAAAATCACATAAAATAACTCTAAATCATGCAAAACTCATCGTGGACATCATTCTAATCATGCATATTAATCCATAGAAGCATCAACACATGATAAAAACACAAGCTTGCACATGAAATATAGCTATTCTAAGTAAAAACCTAATTTCAGCACAAGAGAAACCCTAGAATTGCAAACATGCATTAAATCACATGGAACAGCATCCTAGCATACTAAACAGCCCATGAACATTATCCTAATCATGTATACTAACTAATAGAAATAGCAAAACACAATAAAAACACAAGCTTTAATATGCAAAAAAGTTATTTCATGCAGAAAACCATTTTCAGCACCTAAGAAACCCTAAAGTCCCAAACATGCAGTAAATCACATGGAATAGCATCCTAGCATACTAAACAGCCCATGAATATGATCCTAAACATGCATACATACCAGTGGAAGCATCAAGACATGATAAAAACACCAGCTTTGATATGCAATCATCCTATTCTATGCAAAACCCTAACTTTAAAAGAGAGAAGAGGAGGAAAGGGGGAATACCTATGGTGAAGTATCCTTTTGCTGCTGTAGGTAGTCCTCCTTCTCTTGTGTACTGCTGGGAGTTCCTTCCTTCACGCCTTCAAGCAATGCTCCAGCCCTCCTTCAAGCTTTCTCTCACACTCTCTCACTCAAAGTTTAGGTTAAACTACCCTAAGGATGGCTGCCATAGCCTCCTAGTCTCACACATGCCTCACACTTCAGAAATTGCCTCCAAGTGCCTCCTATTGCTGAAGTATAAGGGGGTATTTATAGGGATTGAGGGAAAACCCTCAATGGTTGGGATTAAAACCCTAGGGATTGATCCAAGGGCTCTTAGAGGTTCCCTTGGGGCTCAAGTAGGTCAAATAAGGCTGAAATTAGGGTTAAATGGCGGCTAAAGGCGAGCAAATCCGAGAAAATAGGATGGGAGCCGCGTCAAGGCTCAAAATAGGAAAGTGGCTCGGGTGACCACCTGGGGCTGGGCGGCTAGCAGCCTGGGCCCAGGCGGCTAGCCGCCCAGGCCTGGGTGGTCACCCGAGGCCATGTCAGCTTCAGCCCAAATTTGACCCCTTCGACTTCCAAATGTGTTTCAGGGCCCAAATCAACTCCGATTTTGACGAAACGAAAGCCAAAACGACCGTGTTTCGAAAGGGGAATGTAATTTGAGTCACTTGAGGGAAAGAAACCCTAGCCATGGCTGCATGGTTGGGCCCTACAAAGGTGGTTAACCGCTATGCCTCACCATCGCTTAGCTTAGGTATGCACATAGGGTCGCACCGAATGCTTTCTAATTCGAAATTCAACCTCCCTAAACACATTTGGGGATTGAAATTAAGACCAATCAAGGTCAAATGAGTAGTCATAGAGTGAAAATCATGAACCAATTCGAGCTAACCCGAAGTAGGTCTTTTAGCCAACCTGAGCCTTGCTGAGCCATTCTAATCCCGAACCTTCAATTCATCGAATTGAACCCACAAATACCTTAAATGCAACCATATGAACTCCAGTTAGCAACTTGGAGATCATTTCAAGGTCAAATGGAAAGTTTGTGATCAAAAAGACGATTATGCCCCCTCAAGTCACAAAAGTTCTTATTAACCTTCAAGATCAACTCCAAATTGAACCAAAATTCATACACACCATCCTTAGGACCCTAGAAACTCAATGCAAAAGACTAGACTCAAAAAGGAAACAAAAAGAAACATGCAATGACAAACCCTAGCTAAGGTGGCAAAAATGGGGTGTGACAGAAGCCCCTCATTGGTGAGCAAGTTTCACTTGCAAGCCAATGACCAAAAGAACAACCCATTTTTGCCCGGGGAATTGATTTCATCAAGACCCACTGGGGAAAAGAGGGTGAACATATCATTGAATTCTTCGAATTCATCATACACAAGCACAAAGGTACTCTTCATAAGTTCTACAGAACTCCTCTCATACTGTATACCAGTTTTAACTGGGGGACAAGATGAGGTATCCACAGTTTACATCGAACTTCGTTCGATGAAAGGTCTTCCCATACTACACCAGTGACAACTGGGGAATAGTACGAGGTGTCCATAGCTTACATCGAACTTCGTTCGATGAAAGGTCTTCCCATACTACACCAGTGACAACTGGTGAATAATATGAGGTATCTATAGCTTACATCGAACTTCGTTCGGTGAAAGGTCTTCTTATACTATGCCAGTGACAACTGGCGAATAGTACGAGGTGTCCATAGCTTACATCGAACTTCGTTCGATGAAAGGTCTTCCCATACTACACCAGTGACAACTGGTGAATAATATGAGGTATCTATAGCTTACATCGAACTTCGTTCGGTGAAAGGTCTTCTTATACTATGCCAGTGACAACTGGCGAATAGTACGAGGTAACACCATGCCATCAAGGCTATCCCAAAATGTGAGAAAGATACATCCTTCTCATATTCAAACCATCAAGGTTACCATTCAAATGTCGAGGTAATCACATAACACGAGAAAGATCACGTCCTTCTCGTACTCAAATCAATCAAGGTAAACACATACCACAGGAAGCCATCAAGGCTATCTCAAAACATGAGAAAGATACATCCTTCTCATATTCGAATCATCAAGGTTATCATTCAAATATCAAGGTAATCGCATCCCATACTGCACCAGTGACAACTGGTGAATAATACGGGGTAACACTATGCCATCAAGGCCATCTCAAAATATGAAGAAGATACATCCTTCTCATATTCAAACCGTCAAGGTTATTATTCAATTGTTAAGGTAGTCACATAGCACGAGGAAGGTCACAACCTTCAATCAGGGTAAACACATACCATTGGGAAAGATCGCATCTTTCAAGTCATCAAGGTAAACATAGGACGTGAGAAAGATTGCATCCTTCTCATATCAAACTCTCAAGGTGAACACATAGCATGAGAAAGATCGCGTCCTTCTCATAATCAAACCATCAAGGTAAACACAAGTCATGGGGAAAGATTGCATCTTTCAAATCATCAAGGTAAGCATGTAATCATGAGAAAGATTACATCTTTCTCTCACTAAGTCATCAAGACAAAGGTAAGCTTCTACTCACCAACACACAACAAGTTCACCAAGTCATCTCACATGGAGGCTATTCATGCCTTAACTCGAACACCAACTCATATAGGAGACACAATTATCTCATGAAAGCAATCATTCACATGCATATAGGGAAGGTATCTTTATCCCAAATGACAACAAATCATAGTGACATAGGAGGGAATTCATCCCTAACGACCAAAACCATATGCATAGAAAGGGTTGTTCAACCCTACTAGCATGCCATGCCCACACAAGGGCTATCAATGCAATCCTTTTCAAATCATTTCATGTCAAACAATGTCAAGATATTCACTCATTTTTCAACTCAAAACAAGCTTGAGATTTCATCTCAAAGAGGGTTCAAAAGCGCGAATAGGCGAGCAAAGGCCAAACGAGCGCAACGGAGCGAGCAAGGGAGGCTGACCACCTGGCTGCTGGTGGCTTGCCGCCCAAGCCCAGGCGGCTTGCCGCCCCATGCTGGGCGGTTACCCGAGGCTGGTGCTGCCCAGTTTGAGGGTTTTTAAACCCTTGACTCCCCATTTGTGCATTCAAGCCTCCAAGCTTGAAAATAGAGAGCTTCTCTCTCTAGAACTCACTCCATCCTTCTCCAAATTCTCACATACATATTCTCAATCAAAGTTTCACTTGCAATTCAAGTTGTGTGCATGAAATAGCATCAAGAACAAGTCATTCAACAACAAAAACAATCATCAATCATCAAGTTGCAAGATCACATTCATCATCTTTCTTATCAAACCCATTTTTCTCACATACAAGCTCAACCACCAACAATGGCTTCTAGCAATGATTCCAACATCAAGTATCCATATTATGTGATCAAGAATACATACAAGGCACCAATCTATGATGCATCCCAAGACAAGGTGTTGCTTGAACCTAAGAAGCATCTCTCCTACCTCCATTCCCAACATGAGGTTAGTTCTTCCCAACTTAACATGTTTATCTTGAAATCTTGATTTCTATTGGATAAAATACATTCCCATGGTCTTCTTTTGATTGTTTTTATCATTGTTAAGCCAAGTTCATTGATTTGGCAAGGATTGAATGTGTAAAAAGCTTGTTTCCCAATGCTTGAGAAAAGATGCCCACCAAGTGTTTGATAAAATGCCAAAGAGACAAAAACATGCTCAATTCTTGAAAAATCAATTGGTTTGCATTGTAGCACAAAGTCCAATGGTCTTGGCAAGGATTTGATATACAAAAATCTTTCATTTCAATGCTTGAAAACAAGTTACACACCAAGTGTTTGACAAAATGCTCGAAAGGCAAAAACATGTTCAATCCTTACAAAATCAATGAATTTGAATACACAAAGTCATGGGCATTCATTTCTAATTCATTTCATGAATCAAAACCCATATTTTAAAACTTTTGGAAAACCATTTGAAATCAATTACCAATGTATGCCCAATATCTCTATATTTTCAATGCTAACTCAATACACAATCTTTTGACATAGCTCGACTTCCAAAGTCTCCGTACAAGGACATCAATAAAGGGGCTCATCTCTTGGTGGAGACATATGAATCATGCCCAACCACGTGCTCGCAAGATAATAAAGAAGGCGGGTTTTGAGCCCTTCCTAGATGCTCTATGGAACGAGCAATGGGATAGGCAAGCATTGTTTGCCTTGACAGAGCTATGGTGGGACACCACCAACACTTTCCATTTTAGCTTCGGGGAGATGACCATGACTCCTAAGGATTTCACCATGATAACTGGGTTGAGCTTGAAAGGCAAGCGCTTGGAATACTACGAACAAGCCAACATGGACCAGAACTACATAGTAGCTCTACTCGGGGTTGAAGCGGAACTAAGCCCAAAAGGTGTGCGCCGTACTTGGCTCTACAACACCTTTGCCACTGAAGAAGAGAGTGAGGGGACGGATCCCAAATACATTGTGAGAGCTTTCTTGCTCTACATGATTTCATGCACCTTCTTTGCGGGCACCAATGACATGGCTCGACTTGAGTTGCTAGCTAGCATGGAAGATGTGAACAAAATTGGGAGATACAATTGGGGTGGAGCTGCTTTCGCAAACATGTATCGCTCCATGACTGACATGTCCCGAGGAGTTGCAAAGAACTTTGGGGGACTTCCTTTCGTTTGGGAGGTAACAAAGAACATTCAATTCTCTATTATTTCCCGAAACTTAACACACACATGATTTCATCTATATTTTTTTTTTGGTTTTCCCCAGATATGGTACTACGAGTACCTGAACATGTGTCGCCCAACTCTTGCTAGTGATGCCATGTCATGGCCCATCCTTCAGAATTATGCTCCATCTTGCTTGGCTACAAGAGCCTCCAATCGACACGATTATGCCCATGCAAGGGCATATCTTGCCAGCTTGACTGCTGATATGGTAGAATCTTTCTTTCTCTTTATCTTTTTTTTCTTTCTTTTTTCATTTCTCATTTCAAACTCAACAGGTGGAATGGGATCCATGGAGGCTGTGGGAGCATAGGCTTCCCGAGAAGTACTCCTCTTGTTTGGAGTTGACAAGCAAAAGGGTCCTCTTTGAAGGCCCCACAGGTAGATGCTGGTATCTTGGGGAACGAGTCCTGAGACAAGTCCATGGAAATATGAATGCAGCTGTGACACCTTCCATGCCACCAGAGAACATGAGGCATACTAGCCACCTAGTGGGGGATGAACTAGAAGAAGCTCTGAGGGGTTGGGATGCTGAGGGATCCACCTCCCCTCGCATAGAATACACTGCCTTCTGTCGACAATATCTGATGAATCCTAGGGTCACTGGTCTCCCACCTCAAGGGGTGAGCTCCCCACACTCTTAAACTCTTTTTAAGATTATAAGAAAGACTCCATTTGACAAGTATTTGAATTTCAGGGCCGACGGGCAAGGGGACACAGCTCCACAGTGGGATCTGCCACTGGGATGACTTACAATGACGAGGATGAGGACCTTGAAGGAAATCAACCTCCACCCCTCCCACAACTAAATTGGTATGTGAACTTGTGCAGTGGGACAAAATTTGTGAAGACTGACATTACCCATCCACCATTCGATGAATATCCCAAGATCGATCCATATTATGAGAATGTGAGTTCTAAACTCTTATCTTCTTGAAATTGGATTCTTTCATTATTGTTAACCATGTTTATACTTTCCTAGGTTCCACGGGAGTATGCCCAGGAATGCATTGAACTCAATGAAGGATTGAGGAGGGATCTTGTGCGAATGAGTTTAGAGAACTCAGTTCTGGAAGCACGCTTAAATCCCCAAGTGAGTGATCATCTTATTAGCTTTCAACTAGGATTGGCACCATTACCCTCCTAACTCATTATCTTTCTTTGCAACAGGCATCATCATCTAATCCACCACAGGATATGCCCCCTTCTAGAGCACCTCGTTCAGGGCATGATGGAGCCGGGCCAAGTCGAAAGAGAAGGCCCACGGGAAATCATTGAGTTTCACTCACCTCTTGTTAGGAATGTTTGGAATCTTTCTATCTATCTTGTTATGTACTAATTAGGAATTTCAATTCCCAACCTTGAACCTTTATTATGGATACTTGATGAATCTATGTTCGAACTTTATTGCAATGATATGATCTTGTATTGAGTGAAAAATGGGCTTAAACTAAGCACAAAAAAGTCAAAACATCACAAAAGGGCCAAACGAAGGCATAACAAGGCAAAAATGGGCGAAACAAGACGGCGGCCTCGGGTGACCACCTGGGGCTGGGCGGCTAGCCGCCTGGGCCCAGGCGGCTAGCCGCCCAGGCCTGGGTGGTCACCCGAGCCCGAAGCGGTGTTTCGCCTGATTTTAGGAAACTTCCTATTTTGACGGGATTCCACCTTCCAAAACACGGATTTCCGAATTTTTTCCTATAAAAGCACATCCAAGGGGTCTCAAACCCTACTAACATTCATTGAGAGCAAGTTATGGAAGCCCTAGACAAACTCTTGAGTGATTTTCTGAAGGTTATGAGTGCGGAGGCAAGGAAGGAGTTCAAGCGCTACTGCTTGGATCCGTTGTTTTCTTTGATGCATGTGAAGCTTGAAACCACTCTTCTTACTGCTGCTACATTTTTTTGGGATCCCCAACTTCATGTATTCCGCTTCAACTATGAAGAACTATGCCCAACAATGGAGGAATTCTGCGCTTTGTATGGAGTTTTACCTGTAGGACCTTTCATCCTCCCTACCCCACGCTCAAGTTACTCGATTTCCTTCTCCAACTTCCTTGGGATTTCTCAACAAGAGGCCTCTATATTTGTGAAGGATCACATGGTGAACCTCATGGAAATAGCAACTTCCTTCTTGGCCCATGACAGCAAAGGTACCTTGAATTTCAACCTTCCTACTCAACATGCTCTTGCTTTCTGTTTGATTGGTCGCTTCCTTATCTCCACGGGGACTCTCCATGTCCCTATTCAAATTTGTGAACTGATCCCTTTTCTTCTTGAACATAACAACCTGATTCCCATGGTGCTAGCTGAAACCCTCAATAGTTTAGACAAAGTTCATGATAACCCCCAAGCCCCATTAGGAGGGAGCCCCATTCTACTGCAGATGTGGCTTTTTGAAAGGCTTAACTTCTTGTCTCTTACCACCATCAATCCATACAAACCTCAACATTACTGCTGCCGTCGAGTTGAACTCCCTAGTCAATTTTCTTTGAGGGAATGGTTGGGCTACTTTCACACACTCTCATGGCGAAACATTAAGTGGTTTGTCTTTATATGGGGATGCAAGGAACAAATTCTTCTTCGAACTTCTGGGTGTGCTATGGTCAAGCTTATAGGGTTGAGATCAACTTCCTTCTATTGGACTTCAAGAATCCTTCGTCAACTGGGTGCCATGCAAACCATACCTACTTCTGTGGTATTTGATCATTCTGTCGAACCTGTGGGCCCCACAATGGTTAAGTGGGCCAAGACTAGATGGACTGACCAACTGAAACTGACTCGAGTTGAAAACACTGATGGGCCTTATGTCATGAGCCCTGAATACAAGACATGGTTGAAGACTAGCTTGGGTGAAAGAGAAACCCTACGCAGGGAAAGGATTTATGACCTTATCAAGGACACAAGGCTAGGATTTTGCAGGGAAGACATTCTAGAAGCAGTGGAAGCAACACAGGCCCATGATTTACGAAAGAAGCGAAGACTTGAAAGAAAGGAGCAGAAAGCAAAAAAAGACTTGAAGACCTTAGAAATAGGATATCTATGGCATGTCAATAGTTCTTTTATCTAACACCAATAAATTGCTATGTCAATTAATTAGTTCTAAATGAATTGCCAATAATAATTCAATTTTTGAGATTTGTTGTTGTGGTGTTGTTTGGACCGCACCCAAGGTAACTTTATGGGCTGCCTACGTATCCCCATCCTTTTTTCATTTTTTCTTTTCTTTTCATTTTTTTCCTTTTTTTTTTCATTTTTTTTTTTACTTCTTTTTTTTTTTTTTTTTTTTTAGGAATGGGGAATCAGGCCCTCGTAGTTCAAATGCCTTAACTTTTGCCTAGGCCGCCCTGATGGGTTTTCAACCTAGCAGGCCTTACACATAATACTTCTTCAATTGATCCAAATTGGTAGGGCGAGCGAACTCAATTCCATCTATATCCATGAGGCGAACAGCCCCTGCTGGCAATATCTCTTTAATGACATACGGGCCACCCCAACTTGGCTTGAACTTCCCTCGTGGATCAAAAATTGGAGCTCTGATTTCTTTCAACACCAAATCCCCTGTCTTCAAACCTCGGTCTTTGACATGCTTGTTGAATGCTCTTGCAACCCTTCGCTGATATCCCTGCACATGATACAAGGCCCTCAATCGCCTTTCATCGAGCAACGCCAGCTCATCATAACGGTTCTTAACCCAATCTGCTTCTGCTATCTGACTCTCCATGGCAACCCGTAATGACGGTACCTCCAACTCAATAGGCAAAACAGCCTCCATCCCATACACCAAGGAATAAGGGGTAGCCCCTGTTGATGATCTCACAGATGTTCTATAGCCCCACAAGGCTAATGGCAACTTCTCATGCCAATCAGTGTAGGTGTCAGCTGTTTTCTGTAGTATCTTCTTAACATTCTTGTTGGCGGCCTCCACTGCCCCATTAGTCTGTGGGCGATAAGGGGAGGATAGATGGTGCACTATATTGTATTTCTGCAAAAGTTCCTTGGTTTCTTTCTGAAAGTGCTGACCATTGTCTGAAATAATCTCATGGGGTACCCCATACCTGTAGATAATGTTGAGCTGTATGAACTGTGCTACCTTCTTGGCATTCAGGGTCTTGAAGGATGCTGCCTCTACCCACTTAGTGAAGTAATCAATAGCTACCAAGATGTACTCATGCCCATTGGAGGCTTTCGGCTTAATCTGCCCAATTATATCTATTCCCCACACTGCAAACGGCCAAGGTGACGACATACTTGTCAAAGGCATGGAAGGTAAGTGTTGTCCATTAGCAAAGACCTGACATTTGTGACACTTCTTAACATGTGCATGGCAATCTCTCTCCATTGTAGACCAATAGTAACCCAACCTCATGATCTTCTTAGCTAGCATATAACCATTCATGTGCGGTGCTCCAACTCCTTCATGGATTTCACTAACAAGACGTTCGGCTTCTTCCTCAGTGACACACAACAGATGGACCCCATCGTATGACCTTCGGTATAGCTTTCCTCCACACAAAACATAGTGACTTGCTAGTCTCCTCAGTGTTCTCCTATCAACGCGGGTTGCTCCTTCAGGATACTCCCTTTCCTCAATGAATTTCATGATGTCATAGTACCAAGGATGGCCATCTTTCACTTCTCCTTCTCGAATAGAACAGCAATACACAGGTTTTTCTCTACATTCTATCACCAACGGTTTTACATTCCCACCATCCGGGATTTCCACCATGGAAGCCAGAGTTGCCAAAGCATCGGCGAATTGATTCTTATTTCTTGACAAATAATTGAACTCTATTTCCACAAATTCTTTAGTCAAGGCTTCTAAGTATGCATGATATGGCAGCAGCTTCTCATCACGAGTCTTCCACTCTCCCTTTATCTGGCAGATAATCAGTGCTGAATCTCCGAAAACCTCTAACTCTTTGATCCCCAATTCTAGTGCAGCTTCCAGCGCGAGGATGCAGGCTTCATACTCAGCAATGTTGTTGGTTGCTTCAAACCCTAGCTTGACTGCCAAGGGTGTAAATGCTTCTTCAGGTGAAACCAGTAGGACTCCTATCCCATACCCTCTCTTATTTGCAGCTCCATCGAAGTATACCTTCCAAATCTTCTTTCCAATCTCCAGGACATCCTCATCGGGGAATTGGTCATTAAATTGTTCTGATGACGCCACAGGGCAGCTAGCCAAGTAATCTGCAATGACACTTCCTTTTACTGACTTCTGTGTTACATACTTTATGTCGAATTCATTGAGAAGAATTGACCAACGGGCAGTTCTGTAGGATAAAACCGGCCTTTCTATCAGGTACTTCAGCGGATCCATTCGACCTATCAAGAAAACCTCATACGACATCATGTAGTGACGGAGTTTCTGAGTTGCCCATACCAAAGCCACACAAGCCTTCTCTATGGCATTGTACTTCACCTCATAATCTGTCATCTTCTTGCTTAAATAGTAAATGGCATTCTCCTTTTTCGACCCCTCAAGGTACTGAGCTAGCATAGCTCCCGTCGCGGTTTCAGTGACCGTCAAGTATAACAATAACGGTTCACCTTGTCGCGGGGGAACTAGAATTGGTGGATTACTCAAATACCTTTTGATAGTCTCAAGGGCTTCTTGACATTCTTCATTCCATACCTTCGGCACACCCTTCTTAAGCAACTTGAAAATCGGTTCACACACCATGGTCAAATTAGCAATGAACCTGCTTATGTACTGAATTCTCCCCAAGAACCCTCGAATCTGCTTCTCTGTGCTAGGCGGCTCCATCTCTACAATGGCCTTGATTTTTCCTGGATCGACTTCGATTCCTCTCTGAGTAATCATAAATCCTAATAGCTTGCCTGCAGTGACACCAAAAGCGCATTTCTGAGGATTCAACCGCAAGTTGTACTTCTTTGCTCGCTCCAGGAACCTTTCCAGTGCCCTGAAGTGTCCTTCTCGATCCACGGACTTCACGATCATGTCGTCCACATATACTTCCACCTCCTTATGGATCATGTCATGCAGCAATGTTGTAGCAGCTCTCTGATAGGTAGCCCCGGCATTTCTCAAACCGAACGGCATCACTTTGTAACAATATGTTCCCCACTGTGTGATAAAGGCCGTTTTCTCCATATCTTGCGGCGCCATCTTTACCTGATTGTATCCGGAAAACCCATCCATGAAAGAGAGGAGCGCATGTCCTACAGTACTATCTACCAATACATCAATGTGGGGCAAAGGGAAATCATCCTTAGGGCTTGCTGCATTAAGATCTCGAAAATCCACACACATCCTCACTTTTCCATCCTTTTTAGGCACGGGAACTATATTGGATAACCACTCGGGATACTCCACAACCTGTAGGAACCCCGCATCGAGTTGTTTGGTTACTTCCTCCTTTACCTTCAATGCCCACTCGGGTTTCAATCTTCTCAATTTTTGCTTTACTGGCTTTTTAAGGGGATTGGTGGGGATGAAGTGCTGCACAATGTCTGGATCTATGCCGGGCATGTCTTCATAAGACCATGCAAAGGCCGTTATGTTGGCCTTTAGGAGGGCTATCAGCTTTTCTTTTTCAAGTGGTGAAAGGGTTATCCCAATTTTAATTATCTTTGGCAATTCATTTGTCCCTAAATTGATTGATTCCAATTCATCCATGTTAGGTTCGGTGACACCCCTTTTCCTTCGCTCGACGAGCTCCGGGGGGACGTCATTCCTAGGATCTATATCCATGCCATAAATATCCATAGAAGAGAGAAAGGAAACACTGCAAGCAAAATATATAAAAGAAACACACTTCATTAAAGGAACAAACAAAAAGACACAAACTTGAAAAGGAAACCAAAATTTGGTGCCACAACTATGAAACGACTCCTATCTCCACAAAATGGGATAGGCGGACACACTTTATTGAAAGCAGGAAAGACTTCTAACTAAGGAACCTACAAGCTACTATCAGGCAGGTCATGATCTTCCTCTTCAAGGATCTCTGCAATGGCTCCATCTTCTAGGTACCAATTGTGAAGTGGCATGGTTGCATGGTGAATTGACGAATCTTGGCAATCTTCTGTTGCTGACTCCCCCAAAGTAAGAACCATATCTTGGAACATGGTGACCATGGTTTCAGAATCCATGTGCTCCACCCAGTCTTCTTTCTTCTTTCCCACAGAATTGTACCAACTTGTCAAGCTCTGAGGATTCGGCCCATCTGTAAAGTACTTGTCACAAAAATCCTTATCTGCCAATGCTGGATCAGAACTTGGGTAAAAAGTGCAATAGTGTGATGGCTCTTCCTCTTGTACACCTTCAAACCCTATGGTAAGGACCATGTCTTGGAACAAAGTGACCATGGTTTCAGAATCCATGTGCTCCACCCAATCTTCTTCTTTCTTCTCCCAATAACTGTCATTGATGGCTTCATCATCCACCATTTCAGCGGTGATTGGATACCACTCGGTGAAGAAAATCTCAAATCCTGGGATTCTGATCTTGGTTGTTGGATTGAACATAGGCTCTGGGAACCCACAGTACAGGAAGTCATCCCCCTCCTTGATGAAATAGCCATTCAGAGTCGGCCTGTATGGTGGAATCTTAAAGTCTGGCACCCTTCCTTTTGCTCTAGCTTTTCCCTTCTCCTTATTCCTCCTTGTCATTTCTGCATAGTCATTCTTAGTGGGCTCATATCCTAACCCAAGAGTGTAGGAAACAACCTGACTTTGAACAGAATGGGGAATTCCTTGTTGGCGACGCCCTAGGCCCATACCCGGGAAGAAATTCATTTTCCGCATTATCTCACCAACATGTAAATTACCATGGGGACAATGGTCAAGGGGTATCAATTCTTCCCTTTCCAACTCCTTTTCAATGCATTGCACATACTCAAACCCCGTCAAGGGTATCTCAACTGATTCTGGTTTTATTTCACATACGGGTACTCCCGCCATTTTTAAATCATAATCCCCTTGAAGTGTGACAATGGCTCCCTCATGTGGGAACTTTACCTTTTGATGCAATGATGATGGTACAGCCCCAGCGGGATGAATCCAAGGCCTTCCCAATAATAGATTAAAACAAGACGGCACATCCAGGACTTGAAACTCTACTCTGAACTCCGTGGGTCCCATGATTAAAGGTAGAGTGATCACCCCAATTACTTCTCTACGGGTATTATCATACGCCCTCACTGTCTGCCCAGATGGAGTGAAATCAGTGGGCCCCAAGCCCAAAACAGTTGCAGTTCTCAAGGGACATACATTCAACGCGGAACCATTATCAATCAAGACCGTAGGAACTCTCTTCCCCATGGTATCAACAGTTATATGCAAGGCTTGGGAGTGGCTTGGCCCACTCTTAGGTAAGTCCGCCTCTGTGAATACTATAGTGGAATTCTTCGGAGCAGGGTTTACTAGATTCACCAATCCCTCAGGAGACAAATCCACCGGAACCTGTATCTGATTTAACAACTTCAGCACTGTCTGTCTGTGTTTGTGAGAGGCCATAAGCAAGCCCCAGATGGTGATATTGGCATTGGTCTTCTTCAATTGTCGGAGTACTTCGTCCTCTTCTTCTTGCACATCAAGGCGCTTATCTAACTCACCCAGTGGATTATCAGATTCCAAGTGCGGAGGTTTGAAATGACGGCCCCCTCTTGTCATGTGGTCTATTTCTTCATCACTAGCCCATATGTCATCAATTTCATTTGTGTCACCCATCAGGTCATCCCATTCAATCATGTCAATGTCCTCCATCTGCACCTCTTCAGGTATATCATCCCAACCAGTGGGAATTATGGGCTCACTTGGCAATGGATCAGGATAAAGCACATAGTAATCAAATTTCCCCGAAGGTTCTCCCAATAACCCCACTCGAGGGTCTCCTGCTTCATACCTTTCTTTCAACTGCTGTTGGATGGACTTCTTTGGCAATTGTAGGGTCTTTTGATCAATGAGGTCTTGAACGACCTTTCTCAACATAGCACAGTCCTCAGTGTCATGGCCGGGTATACCATGGTATTGGCAATATTGATGGGGTGTTTGGGGTCTTGGCTTTGGAGGGTGAGGTATGATAAGGCCTTGGTTACAGCATTGGTGAAAGGCTTGGGTCAAGGACATGGGTAATGGAGTGTATTGTCTTATGGGTAGGCAAGGTCGAGATGGGTCGGCTTCAATGGCATTTATGGAGTTGGATGAATTATGAGAGGGAAGTGGATTTTGAGTGACATTTGGGCGATTTGGTGGAGTTGGTGGTGAGATGATTTGCTTGTCAAGTAAGTCTTGGATCTCATGCCTAAGGCGATAGCAACGGTTGGTTGAGTGGCCTTTGGCTTGGTGGAATTTGCAGTATTCATTCTCATTGTAGTTCTTGGGCAATGGATTTGGTGGTGGTCTTGGGTCGAGAGGTTTCAACAGGCCTCGGCTTTTTAGCTTTTCAAGTACTTTCTCAAGCGGCATATGCAGCTCGGTGAATTGGCGAGGTGGGTTGGTGTCATTTAGGGAGATGGGTTGAATGGGTTGGGCTATGGCATTGACCTCGGCATTGTTTTTCCCAGCAAAGTTCGGCCTGCGGCTCTTTTGGACTTCTTCTGTCTTGATTGACCCATCAGCTATGGCATCCTCAACTTGTGTACCTGCTCCGATAAGAGCCTTGAAATTAGGGAAGTAGTGAGCAAAGAGGTGCTTGTGATACACCGGCAATAGGTTCTTAACCACCAACTGAATCTGATCTTCCTCATTCGGTCTATCTGCCATTCTCGAGGCCTTTTGCCTCCACCTTGTAATGAAAGCAGAAAAGGTCTCATTAGCCCCTTGTTTTGTGGTCTCTAGGTCCCTTCTTGTGACATCCACCTCAGTGTTGTACTTGTAGTGCTCCGAAAACTCATTACATATGTCCTCCCAAGTCCGGGTTCTATTCTCATCCAAGGCTAGGAACCATTTTAAAGCAGAAGTGGCGAGGGTTTCATGGAACATTTGGGCCAAGAGTTCATCTGTTGCTCCTCGAGGGTGCATAGCTCGTACATACATTTTCAAATGGGTCTTGGGGCAACCCGTTCCATCAAACTTTTCTAATTCGGGCATCTTGAATTGTAGTGGAATACGAGCTTGAGGGAACAAAGATAGGGTACGTACATCCACCATGTCATCTGTCCTACGGATTCCCTTTATAGTTCTCTCCAAGGCTTCTACCTTACTAGCCAACATAGAGTCTGTATCAGAGGTCTTCCCCTTACTTCCCCCTTCTAGGTTAAAAACTTCAGGTGATTCATTCCCTTTGGGTTGAGTGCTTCCCCCATCATTGGTCTTAGTGCCTTCTCCAGACTGGGTCCCATTTTCGGTGTTATCCCCCGGGGTACGGCCATTATTCTGTTCGGGTTCGGACATCTTATGTTGGATATCTTGGGCCATTTTCAATGCTCTCTCGGATACATCAGTAGTGTAATCAAGTTTGGTCATGATAGCCTTCAAACAAGTCTCAACATCAAAACCCCCTTCACTAGTTGCTTCATCGGCCATGTCTGACTGGTTGGTAGAATCAATCTTCACTAAGCGCCCTTGCTGGTCGCGGATCCAAGCCAGTACGTCTTCTCACTCCTCTAAGAAAGGGAACAATCAGTCTCTCATCCTAAGGGTATGTCCTAGGCTTCCATATTTGTCTCAATGACTTCACGCCATATATACTCAATTAATCCCTTTTAATCCAATCACCTTTGCAAGGGTCATGGGCGAAAGGTACGTATTAAGGATATAGGGTGCAAAGGTCCTCTATTAATTTTCCATTAAGCACATCACAAACATGGTCATGATATCATTACAAACAATGTGGGTGCATAAGGGTGAAACCATAGTGTCCTACAAGTCTGTCTATATGGACTAATGATAAGGGTAGGCTGGGGTCCTTCACTTGCTTGAGCAATCTTTATACCTAACCACATGTGGCATCAGGAACGCCGCGTGGGTCCAGCAGTACGTGATTAACTCATTTAATATACCCAAGGGCAAGCCCAAGGGTACTTGGCAAGAGAGGTTGAGAGCTTTCGCCCCAACTCATGGAATCAGGAAAACCAAGGTTGAGGCTAGGCCCGTCAGTGGCAAGGGACATCGATCCTAACATGCAAGAGTTTGCGCACACAATGCAATAAATGAAAGCACACAATCAAGCGAATGCAATGTGATTGATTTTAATTAAACAAAAGAAATTAACTTAGCCCAATCAAATTGTGTAGAGTCTAGCCCACAAATCCCCAGTGGAGTCGCCAGTCTGTGAACCCTAAAAAAGTTAAGGCCCACGAGGGGTTTTAGGTTTGAAAAAAGGAAAAGGAGTCGCCACCTTATTTTTTAAAGGAAATAAGGAAAACCCTAAAAAACAGTTTTGTTTTAGGAAAACAAAAGATTGACTCCATATTTAAAAATGGAAAGGCAAATGATCTTTTGGAAACCAGAGAAATCGGGGATTCGGAGGCTAAGTTACGATATGGGAAGGTTCTAGGCAAAGCCTATAGGCACCCATATCGCCCTAAACGGTCTCTTAATTTAATTGGGCTAAATCAAAGTCTTAATCACACACAAATCAACAGTTATCATCACAAGACAGCATGCATATCATTCATCCATTCATCTATATAATCAAGTAAATCAAAGAAAAACAGAAAAAGAAAGAGGGGGGAGAAAACCTAGGATACTTAGTATCCTAGGGCGGACTTGAACCTCACAAGGAGCGCCTACGTACCATGTATGGAAATACATGGATCAAAGTCCACGTAGTTCGAAGGGAATAGGGTTATAACCTAATCAAGGCCTATGGTAAACCCTAAGTTTCCTTTAAGTAAAACATGGTAAGTTTCCAAAATAAATGATTCTCAAAAGATTTTGGTAAAATATGGAATTTTGATAAAAGATGGAAACTTTGATTTAAAAGGTATCTTTTATTGAAAGGAAACTATAGAATCTACCATACCCCTCTATTAGGAAACAACCCTAGGGGGGGAGAAAGGGAAAGTTTCAAAGGAAAGGAAAGAAGGGTGAATTGGGGCACCCTCACACCCTACTTACCTTAAGCAAAAGCAACCTGTCAAAGTAACCACCCTATTGCATAGGGTAATTACCTTATTTGTAAGATTTCATCTCACAATAGCCAAAATAACCACCCCACATTGGTGGGGTAGTTGCACCTGTTGTACCTGTCAAAACACCTGCAATTTCCATGCAAAACATACCAAAAATACCAACCAAACAACTAGATTCCAAATCAAGCCATTATCATGCCCAAACATGGGCTAACACATGCTCAAAATATCATATCAAGGACAAATAACAGATCTGGACAGAATTGAAATAAGGCTTGAAATCAACCACAAGTCATGCAACAACATGAATCATAAGCTAACTAAAACCCTAATTCAACCCTACATGCAATGACATGCAAAAAAAAACCTAAAATCCACTACTATGAATGCAGAAAAATATCATAGTTATCAAATATGCAGCACATATATATCAACTATGAGAAAAACACAAGGAAAAACCCTAAAGCTATCATGCTATATGCAACTTTCCTAATACAAGGATGAATGAAACCCTAGAATCACAATTGTGCTCAAAATCACATAAAATAACTCTAAATCATGCAAAACTCATCGTGGACATCATTCTAATCATGCATATTAATCCATAGAAGCATCAACACATGATAAAAACACAAGCTTGCACATGAAATATAGCTATTCTAAGTAAAAAACCTAATTTCAGCACAAGAGAAACCCTAGAATTGCAAACATGCATTAAATCACATGGAACAGCATCCTAGCATACTAAACAGCCCATGAACATTATCCTAATCATGTATACTAACTAATAGAAATAGCAAAAGACAATAAAAACACAAGCTTTAATATGCAAAAAAGTTATTTCATGCAGAAACCATTTTCAGCACCTAAGAAACCCTAAAGTCCCAAACATGCAGTAAATCACATGGAATAGCATCCTAGCATACTAAACAGCCCATGAATATGATCCTAAACATGCATACATACCAGTGGAAGCATCAAGACATGATAAAAACACCAGCTTTGATATGCAATCATCCTATTCTATGCAAAACCCTAACTTTAAAAGAGAG